>CM045558.1:23415244-23555202 GCA_024721245.1 Mitragyna speciosa
CATTTTAGCTTTTTAAATTTGTTGTAAACTATATCATTACCGTAAGTAGGGTTTAAAATTATAATTTTAACCTTTTTACTTGTTGCAAATTACATTTTTCACTTTAGAATATTGCTTAAATTTCCACTTTTAATCCAAATCTTATAATATTTTATTTTTGCAAAAAAAAAAAAAAAAAAAAAAAAGAAGTATTAATTAAAATTAGTTAAGTCCTCGAAGCTTTAAATTATTTCTTTTTACATTTTCTTATTTGTTTTTATCAAACTTATAATTAATATTCTAAAATTGGGTCTTGTTAGTCTAATTAATGTTCAAATTAGTGTCTTTATTTTCCTTTTAGTTATTTTAATAATCATTATTTGGGGTGTTAAAAGTATGTATTATTGTATTGTATCTTCTATCATTGTTATTATTTCTTTATTTTTTGTTGTTCTACTTTATTTATTTATTTACTTATTTATTTTTACTTAAGCAATTTTCATTTTTTTTAAATAATTAATTATTATTATCATTGTTTCCTTTCTCTTGTTTGGTTTATTATTGCTATGATTGTTTGAATTATCGTAGTATATTCATATTGATCGGTAGGAAATTATTCAATTAGTAGTTTATTTATTTAAATAGTGGTATTTTTGACGTGTTTGTTCATTTTAGTAGCAATTTATACCGGGTTTACGAATGGGAGGTACCTCGATTACCCTTTTTATTTCTTTTTATGTGCTCCTACGTGCTCAATGTGTTTTTCTATGTGTTTTAATGTATTTTTGTGTTTATAATTTTTGTTTATGTATGAATGTTTATTTATTCATGTCATATTATTTATTCAAATTTAATTTTGATTATTCAAAGAAATGTAATAGATAGGTAATTTTCTATTAGCAAAAAATTTTTTTTGTATTTAGATAGTTAATGTAATAGATAGTTTACGTTTTATCTATTTAATTAAAGCCTATGTATTTTAGATAGAAAGTGTAATAGATAGGTTAGATAGGTTATTTTTAGACTGCAATTAGGTTATTCTCCGATGTAATAGTTAGGACTTTGTGTGCTATGTGTGTTATGTGCTTGTGTGTTTTATTCGCTTTCCTTAGGAGCTTGCATCTAGAATACCATGCTTATGTGTTATGTGCTCTTATGTGCTATTATGTGTTTTTTTTATGTGATTATTATTTCAATCTATGCTTTATTTATTTATTTGCTTTATGCATTATATATGTGTATCGTCGCCACACTAGTCCAACGCTAGTTGTGGTTAATCCCGGTTTCTTCGCTAGTCCAACGCTAGCGGAGAATTTTTAGAAAATAGGCTAGTCCAATGCTAGGCCTTTAGATCATTTTAGTATTAGGATCATTTCTCGCGTGTTCATGATATTTCACACACATTTTTATCTTTTAGGCCTTTTTCATTTTTGTATAATTTTTATATATATGTTACCACTTACTATCTATTTTTTAAAACAAATGTTTAGTACATAACATTTAGATTCCACCACATATAGAATCTTAGGTCATTTGCATGATTTTGACTAAGAAATAATCGTCTACTCACGTGGGAAGCGATGGCGTACATGTCGTTCCCCCTCCGTGAGTAGGAACAGTTAGTCACGAGTCCATTAGTCCCCCGTACCCGTTATGTTGCATCCCTACTTTCTTTGTTCACTTATTATCTATATCATTATTTTTTCTTCTTTTGCATTCCATTCAGCATCTATACTCGTGACTCCATCGAGGTCTACATTCGGATTTCGCAATTAATGCGATAATTCCGACCAAATCTCAATGGAACATTTTGTCCCTTATCGATATCCATTTTTAGGACTAGATCTGCATTCATATAGTTGCATCCAAATGCGATAAAATCTTAGGGTTATATTAGGAAAATTTAGACTGAACCTCGCAACTAGTTTCGGCTAGGTTGAAAGGGTGCCTTAGGCGCAAGCCTTTGCCTTCCCTTTCTTCAACTGTGACTCCCGAACCTTTTTCTCTTGTTTTTCCAAAGACCTGGAGTCGTCTAAAAGGGTTTTTCTTGTTTTTCCTATATTTTTTCAAAAATTATTTTTTAAAATAAATCATTCCCAAATTTTTACCTTTCACAAAAATATTTTTGGTGACTTGGTACACCAAAACTCAATACCAAGTGGCGACTCCATTTCTCATAAAAACCCTTTTTAGACTCTATTTTTCGGGCCCAAAATCGTCGCATTCTCCAAAGTCCCATTTTAGGCCCTTTTTCTTTTATTTTAAAATAAAGCATTTTTTAAACACAAATCTCATTTAATTCTTCCTTTTCCTTTTTCCGACTTCCTCACTCACCACACTACTTTATCATCATTTACACTCACTTTTATCATTTTATTATTTATTTTCCTTTCTTTTCGAAAAATGGGGCGCGACAACAATATTATTAAATAAAATAACCATTTTTCTCTTTATTAAAAGTCTATCAAACGACGTTCCCTTATTTCTAAACCCACCTCTGTTTTCTTCCAAGGGCAAGAACAAGCAGGAGACAGAGAGTTTGCGGAGCCAGGAATAGCATACTACTCATTCAATCCCTACAACGGACAAGGTTAGTTGAATCCTTGAGTTTGAATTTTAATGATGTCTAAATTCAATGGTTAAGTTAGATGGGTTTGTGAGAAATTAGAATATTGGGGTTTTATAGGAATTGATGCCCAATTAAGAAATTAAGGATTTTTAATTTTTGAAATTATTGAGGGATAAGATGATTTGAGATAATAAATTGTTTGAGGAGGAGATCAATTATTTTATTATATAGATCTGATGTCTTGGTTGTTGGTTAAAAAAAAAAAAAAAAGAAAAGCTAGCATCGCTGTTGGACGAAAAAAAAAAAAAAGTTGAAGAAGAAGAAGAGAAAAATAGGGGCGTTTGTTGATGTGTAGCTTACGAATTAGCCACAGCAGTTTGGCAATTCACTTGATGATGGAAGCTGTAGGTAATTGGTGGGACAACTCTTGAATCGCTGGAAGAAAAGAACAAGGAAAAAAAAAAAAAAAAAAGGGAAGAAATTGGCAAAGCCGGCCACGGCCTTAAGAAGTCAGAGGGAAGTCTATGACTTTCCCCACTTGAGTTTCAACGTACAAGTTTGCAAATCAGGGACTTGGAATCAAATTTTGGTGGGCCACCCCTGTGGCCTACAAACCAAGGAGGAAAAATATATTTATATACATATATATAATAAATATGTTTTAGGTTAGTTGTTTTATTTAATTATTTAGTTATTGTTTTTCATAAGCCAATTCAATTATGGATTTATTACTATTTAGTTTTCTTATTCAGCAGTTAAGTAAAATATTACGTTATAGAATTAATTTAGGAAGTTTTAGAATTATCCGTAGGTAGCCTAAAAGTTTTAATAATTTATATATATAATTATTAAGACGAAGATGGTGTGTTATTTTGATTTTTAGGTGATGAGTATTACTGTGATCACGATTATCTGAGTTAAAGTGGTTAATTTTGGATTTCGATTTGGACTCCGAGGTAAGTGGTTCCTACCCTTTCTCATGTTTTGGAAAATTCTTTGCGTATATATATTTATTTCTTTCGTGAATATTTTCGTAATATGAAACTCAGAATGGGCAGGTAATATGTGCGAAAATTCCTTCATATATCGTGGCACTTTGATTATTTATATGTATGTGTGATGTGTGAATGTATGACATGTATGTTTTGGCTCTGATAATTCTTTGTACACCAGAGAGAACTAGTTCTCGTCTACCTCCCTGACGGTGAGTAGTCAGGACATGCACGCACGCTTATGACCCTCCTAACTGGGGAAAAGTTAGGCTAGATATCTAGTACCGACTGGTTCTTGCATTGATAAATCTGAGCCTACCTATGTATGTTTATGTATATGCAGATTATGTTTCGTTTGATATGCCACAATTTTGATATATATTATGTATTATTGTTTTGTGCGATTATGGATAGTGTGTGATAGAATGAATGCGTGTACTATATATATCTATATATGTAACTGCCCAAACTGGTGAGAAAGGCGTGGAATTGCTTACTGAGCACAGTGGTTGCTCACCCCACTTATATTATTTGTTTTGCAGGTATTATTAGTTCGGGATAGGATAGCAGGGTGCTTAGTCTTCAATAAGAGGAATTTTATTTTGGCAATAATTAGGTGGTAGGTTTTGGCTTGGAGCCAATGACAGTAATTTATTTCTTATTTAGTGTTATTTATTTATGTTAAGAAAATTTGATTACTTCTATGGATATTAAATTTTATTATTAGAGGATTTTTTTTATAATAATTGGAGCATTTTAATATTTGTGATGTATATGTTTTAGAATTGCTTTGATCATTTTTCGAGCCTTGCGTATTAAGTGAGCTTAATATGCGGCGTGTTACACCGGACGCGGGGTGTGACAGTTTTCCCTCCCATGCATTGACTTTCTGTTGCAATATTAGGTAATTTTTTTTAAACACACTTTTCTGTACCTTATCTCTTCGAATATATGTCTAGCAATTAGGTCTTATTTTCAGTATGCATGTGTAAATGCATCAACAGGTTCTCTTACTAAAAAAAAAAAGAAAATAAAAACAGAGCTGAAAGAACGGGATTTCTTTCTCTGGAGGCCTCTTTGACCACAAGTTCTAAGGGTAAAAATATCTGTCCCTCAACTAAAGACGTTTTAGTTCTTTCATACGTCAAACAACTATATAGAACTGAGACACTTCACAAGAAATAAAGATTTACACATAAAGTTAGCAACAATTGAGTAAAATTTTGCTTCATCATAAATCGAGTAAATTCCTCAATTACTTGTTGCTTAGTGCTACTAATCCTATGCTCAATCTTGATTCATTCAAGTTTATTTGGATAATCAACCTGTTAGAAACTGCGAAAACTTGAATCAGGAGAAGAGGTAGTAGTACCAGGGTCCCATTGCTGTCATGGTTTAAAGTCGCGGTCGCAGGTCACGGTCATGGCATGTACCGTTCCACATCGGACTCGGCATATCGGTCGCGGTCTCGGCGAGACGCAATTTTTAAAATAATTTTTATTTTAAAAATTATAAATAATCATTCAAAATATAAAATATGCTAAACAAAAATAATCAAAAAAATTAGTAAAGAAAAATTTTTAAATTGTATCATTTTTACCGATATAAATAATAATATATTTCTTTAAGTATTTAACGCAATGCTATCACAAATAAAATCAAAATAGTGCATAACATAATTTCAAAAATTAACAATTGTAAAAGTAAATAGAAGAGTAATTAAAAGACTTAATTTTTTTAGTGCATGCCCATGCTTTATAATTGTTTCTTAGAGAAATTAAAAATAAAAATATCAGGAGTTTATACTGTTTTTAAAAATCTTTTGAAATTTGGTTGTTAAAAAAGATATTAATTTTTTAATTTTTATGTTCTAATCTAAACTAATTTCTTATTTATTTTCTTAATTAAATCCCTCAATTTTTGCTTTTTTCTTCTTTTTTCTCTAGTTCCCCCAGCCCCTTGCTCTTTCTCTCATGCCGACCCCCTCCCTCCTCTCCCTCCTCTCTGTCTCTCCCTCTCCTTTCCACCCACCACCCACCATCCTACCTGCCCAACTGCCAACCACCATCCACCGCCCATCTGTCTCTGTCCCACCACCCATCACCCATTGCCTCCCTCTTCTCTCTGTCTCTCCATTCCTCCGCCCCCAACACAATCTCCCCTCCCTCTTCTTCCTCTCTTTCTCTGTCTCTCCCCGCCACCAACCACCGTCTCTCTACCACCTCCTCTCTGACCCCCGACCATTTCTGTGATTTGTCTTGGTGATTTATTTGGTTGTGATTTTGGTTTGTGATTTTGGCTGTTATGTGACTGTTTTTTGTGATGATTTGTCTAGATCTGTGATTTGGTGATGGTATAGTGGTGGTTAATGGTTGTGGATCGACGAATTTTTTTGGTTTGAAGCGGGTTGACTCGGACAACTCGGTATGAACTTGGCTGATTTTTTTCAACTCGGGAACAATTCGATCCGGGTTAACCGAGTTCCGGTGAGTTCTCCGTCTCCGAGTAGTATCGGAGCGGTCTCGAAACGGAAGCCTCCGTTCCGGTGACGATTCGGTCGAGTCATCTCTAACTCAGCCGAGTCTTTGAACCATGATTGCTGTACTCTATTTTTACCATGTCTAAGGAATCTCTGAAACTCGTGATGCTTTTGGTTAGGAGTAGGAAGAACATATTCTTTGCCAGAAAGATAATACCCCTGCAAAAGGCACCATTCCCCCCCCCCCCCCCCCACCTTTTTTTTTTTTTTTCTGGGTCAAATGGCAACACCTTATTCTACCTCTACTCTTATTTTAGCCTATTCTAAGGGAGAGCCCAACTGGCCTAGAGAACTGACGAGGACTAAGCTACTGTCGGACGCACCCATATGGAACTTTCGATGAGAGACACCTTGACCTCCCACCCCACAAAGACTTGAGTCTTTTTTGTGGTTCTTTTATGTAGCTACAGTAGGACAAACAACGGTAGTTGAGAAAAACTTCAGTTTTCCAATGGATAAAACATCAGATCATTTCAATTTGTTATATTTGTATGATCCTTCCACCCAATAAACTATAACAATTCAGGAACACATGATTCCATCAGCGAATACAAGTATCCTACTACATGGTCATGGCGGGAATGTTGAGATTTGCAAGATTACCTCGTGGATAGAACTACTAGTGATGCCTAAGTCACAGTGACAATGTAAGAGGTCATTTTGGATATTGCTAAGTATGCTCTTGGCTATGGTTAAAAATATATAGCCTACTGAATCCACGTAAAGTCTTATCCCACAAAATCAGCCATGGTCAGTTAAGCTATCAACTCGTGTAAAAGAAAAAAAGCAAACACATTTCAAGTTCAAAACAAGAGCAATTTTTAACCTCCATCGCTGCTTCTTCATCTAGGCTGATCTACTCATACTTAATCAGCCTTGAACACAAATGTGATATAAAATCTGTCGCAATAATGTTTGCATTGTAAATTGGGTTTATTATCACTTCTCGCAACTCATTCAGCTAAGTAAGCAGACAATTTCAGATAATAAAGTCAGGCCTCTGTTTCATATCAGCAGGTGTGATACAATAGCACAAAGAAAAAAGAAAAAAAGAAAAAACAACCCGAGTTGCACAGACTTTTTCACATTTTTGTAAAGAACCAAAGAAAGTTTGTCTGTTGATCACTTTCCTGATTGCCTGAACAGATTTTATAGCATTTTACTTGATGGCCTGCTTAGGAGAAATTTAGTTGTCTTGGAAAAACATACCAAAATCTGACCCTATCACCACTTCCTATAAAATCCTTTATGAGTTCATAATCCAACAGTGAGTCTGCACTGGGACTGTTTTTGGCTTTGTATGGAATTGGAATTGAATTTTGTAATTCTCTTCAAATTAAGCTATATTTCTATAGGATGAGATCTCACTTCCAATTCAGTCCCTGTTTATCAGAGATCCAAAAACAGCTGGAGACAAATTTTGAAAGCACTACATTGCAGACTTGCAGAGGTTCTCTTTCTTTCTACAAACTAGAATGCACTTTGTATGTACACATCTCCACTCAAAATTTTTTCATGTCTTTCAAAGAAAGAATTTTCTGATATGAACTGATCCCGGTCTTACAACGCGAGTTCCACACTCATTGTGAGACTACAGATCATGACAGAAGTTCCTTTCAAAGAGAGTCTTCTTGGACTTAAAGGTAGATATCAACACTCACTCACCACGAATCAAGACAGAAGTTCCTTGTAAAGAGATTTCATAGACCTAGAGTTCCACATATAACAAAATAGGTGCACATTTATCACACCATAAAATTTTTTTACAAATTTACTAGTGAAACACATAGAAATTAATCCTGTTTAACGAAAGGCATAAATTAAGAAATGAGAATTTATCAGAAACACATAAATTTAAAAAATTAAAAAGAAAAAGATGGGTCCAAAGATTCATGGACCAAACTACTCACCAATGCTTCATTCCACTTTAAATTGCATATTTCAATTAGAGATTCAGAATATACTTTCGTTTTCTTGACGCACACTTGCCCTCCGTGGGAACTGAATAACAAATCTTCAATTTGACACGCTGTGTGCTTTATCTTATTTACCATTCTAAGGATACATACCAAATCTAAGTTGAATCTAAGTATCTCAATCATCATTTAATTTTGACCTAATATTAATTTAAAAACTTGAAATCGATCAAGCAGATTTAGCATCTATCTGGAACCAATGTATTGAAGTTATAAGTCACTGATTGGCCCACAAGAATTAGGAAGTATCTTTTTCTAAAATTGTTATGTCCTATCCTAGTATTTGGAGGCCAGATGTTTCGTAGAATTGACTTCTTGGTTCGCAATTCGATTGATAGAGCGGACGTTGAACCTTTTGTCATATCCACATCAACATTTAAGACTATTGATGCCCCATAGTTGAGGTTCTAATCTCTAGGTACCAACTCCAAATTAGTATAGCACCCTGCAACGCAATAGCTTCGGTTCGACTTTCACGTCCATTTGGGCCTCCCATCACACACTTCATGGGCCATAAATATGGGACGATTCTTTCTCTTTTGTTGGATTATATCTGTAAAAATAAAAAGAGTTCCCAATCTCTCTCTCTCTCTCGGAAATTTCACTTTCTTCCAATTTAGTGTAATACACAATTTATTTGTTCATTTGACGTCGAAGGAAAAAGGCCGGTAACAACATTTTCAGCAAAACACAAGCCCATTAATCTTCTTGTTTCTTATTATTAGTTATTATTTGGGCTACTTAGAAAATTTTAGAAACTTGGGCCTCACTTTTCTCCCGCTAATTTACAGAAAAACTTGGAATACTGCAGAATTGGGTAGGGGCCGCGCGAACGCAGGCCCCCTCTACCACAAATTATGACGTAGGCTCCACCACTTGGGTAGACCTTAGGCGGGCACCCCTCCAAAGTGCAATGGAGGTCACCAACCTAGGCCATGGGCCTTTTGATCGCCCATTGACCCCGTCCAGGTAAGTATGTTGGCCCAGTCTCCCCCTTTATCTTTTATAGCCCTCCTTCTGCCTCTTTCACCCTTCCGCAAGTCGATGTGGGACGAAACAAAGCACTTCGAAACCTACTAAGATTCGTAGATGCTGGCGTGGCATATTTACAAATGCAGGGTGCAAAAGTACCCCGGTATACCGCGTAGCACCAGAACCTAACCTTTTGGATATAAAGGATAAAGAGGCGGGAAAGAGTTAAAAAACCCTACCTTTGAGAAGTTTCTCCCTCGCTTTCCACTCAGCAGAGATCATTTCTTCCAAGCATGGGTATAAAGGTACTGTATTTTTGGAAAATTAATCTTGTTATTTCTTATAATTAATCGTACAATTTTAATTTCTTGATTTAATTTCATGATTTTTGGCTTTTTTTCCGCTATTTTTTTTAATTTTAATTGGTTATTTAGGGTTTAACGAAGCTTCTAGCGGATAATGCTCCCAAGGCGATGAAAGAGAATAAATTCGAAAGCTATTTCGGCCGGAAAATCGCCATTGACGCCAGCATGAGCATTTATCAGTTCCTTGTTCGTACTCTCGCTTCCCCCCTCCCCCCACAATTCTTATTTTCTTTTACTGTGTGTTTCTGTGTGTATGTGCACTCGGGCCAAGCTTTTTATTTTTATTTTTTTAACTTTGATTATTGTAATTTTAGATTGTCGTTGGACGTAGCGGCACTGAAATGCTTACTAATGAAGCTGGAGAAATTACTAGGTACTCACATTTTATATTTAAACAACAATTTTTGTAAATGTGCTAAATATATGAAGAAATTGGTGATAATTAGTAAATTACGTAGAAATAACTCTTTGGAATTCGTTAATTTTGATAAAGATCTTTTTTTTTTTTTTGGTTATTATGCTTGACTTTGTTGGTGGTTGTAGCTGTTTATTAATTTGCTTGGCACGTTTACTGTCTGTACTTGTAGTCACTTGCAAGGGATGTTCACGCGGACGATTAGGCTTTTGGAAGCTGGAATTAAGCCAGTGTAATTTATGTCTCTTTTTGTTTATAGATAGTTGTGTTTTTCTGTGATCATTATTATTCGGTGAGATTGTTGTGGTATGGGCTAAAATTTATTTTTACGCATTGTACTTTAGCTATGTGTTCGATGGGAATCCTCCAGATTTGAAAAAACAAGAGCTTGCTAAACGGTATGTTGGAGTTCGACTATTGCTCTTATTTTCATATAAAATTTCTGTTCTGTATGAATACTGACACCCTAGAACCAAAGACTAAGATTAGAGATTGTAATGTGGATGTGCAGTTTCTCTAAGAGGGCAGATGCGACAGAGGATCTAGACGAGGCTATGGAGGTTGAATAGCGTACTTATAACAGCATGGAAATTTTGCATCCCCCCACCTCTCCACCCCCCCCCCCCCCCAAAAAAAAGCATAAAAAAACAACTATTTAACAAGGCAAAGAAAAAGAAAAATTCCTGTCGTTTTATACACCTTTCAAAATTTGTCCTTTGTTTTATTCCCTTTTCCAAAGCTCAATCTCACTTTTGTCATTTTCAAAGCTTAATTTCCACCTCAATTTCTTCTTTCTTGCAGACTGGCAATAAGGAAGATATTGAGAAATTCAGTAAGAGGACAGTTAAGGTGGGTGATGAGCGTAGTTATTCCTTATTTCTTAAATTTTACAGTGATATTTTTCCTTATGCCTATTTGTGTTTGATCATTTTGCAGTTTCTAGAAGTTTCCAACCTTTTTATCTGGCAGCATTTAGCAGTAGACATTACTAAAAAGGAATAGAAGAAAATAAGTAAAGATGGATGAATTAGGTTAGATAATAGTGTTACACTTCGTAGGAAAAATTTTATAGAGTTTAAATATAAAATGCTTCTACTAGATTTATTCTCCCCCCCCCCCCCCCCCCCCAAAAAAAAAAAAAAAAAAAAAAGCTTCTACTAGGAAAAGGCAAAGTCGATAGATGAGTTTGTGGCTGCTGTTTAGTCAGCAAAAAGGTTATATTAATGATTTTTATTGATCTACACTGGATCATGTTTAATTTGCATAGATGGTGATATGAAGATCCTGAAGAATAGAAAATTTGGAAAGCCTTCAAATGATACTGTTTGCAGCTGGGATTAGATATGATTAGATAGAACAGGAAGTCTGTAGATTATTCAGAATCTAAATTGTGAAGTTAAATTGTCTCACCACATGAAGCGCCCAAAACATGATGTCAGGGTTACCAGCATTCAATATTAATGATTTGGATGAATTCTTGAATTAGTTGGTTAAGCATGTACATAGAATTGACATGATATGTTAAACAGCTATTATTATCCTTTGATTTCTAAACAAGAGGACCTGAACCTCCTTGAAGTAGATCGTTAAGCATGTTTTGGATTCATATTTTTTTGGTTTTGTAGGTTACAAAACAACATAATGAGGACTGCAGGAAACTCCTTGGACTTATGGGAGTACCGGTGATTGAGGTGAAGCAACAAAATAATTTCTGCTTGTGGATTGAATGTGTGCTGATTCAATATTCGTGTCAATTTTTATCTTGAGAGATCATATTTATTTGTGTTACCTATTTTTCCGTGAGAGAGTACAACTAGTTAAAGCTTATCCAATGGTACCTTCTCCTTGGTTGTTATGTCAGGCTCCTTCAGAAGCAGAGGCACAATGTGCTGTGCTTTGCAAATCAGGAAAGGCAAGTATCTTATTACCAGTGATGATTTTATCAGTATCTTAGTACTAATGATAATTTTACATCTTGCACCAAAATAACATCTTTGGATGTTTATTCTTTGTCATTGCTTCCTAGCAATATGTCCATGTAAATGTTCCCATGCAAAGGATTAGACAGAAAAAGTTAACTGCTCTGTGTAATATGACATTTCGAAAGATCATACTCCTTTTTCTGCATGTCAGGTTTATGCAGTGGCCTCTGAAGACATGGATTCTCTAACTTTTGGAGCTCCAAGGTTTCTTCGCCATCTAATGGATCCTAGCTCGAAAAAAATCCCAGTGATGGAGTTTGAAGTTTCCAAGGTATTAAAATACCGCTTTGAAAGTTCTCAACTTTAACACATCATCTGATGCTTACTTCTGTGCAGGTTTTGGAGGAGTTGAACTTTACCATGGATCAATTTATAGACTTGTGCATTCTTTGTGGATGTGATTACTGTGACAGTATCAGAGGTATTGTGTATCGCTTTGAATATATTGTTGGCAAATTTGTTGAACCATGTTAGAAATAGAATATAGCTTTGCATCTCAAGGAAAATGGATGTATTTTATGGCTATGTTTCTTTTATTTTTCTTTTTGGTAAAAATATCACAAAAAAAATGAACAATGTACTGTAAACTAAAGAATATGTAATTTGGTGATTTACAATCCCTATTTATGTATCTTGGCACCAATGTGATTGTGGGGTCAGGTAGGATGTGATTTATTTGTATCAATGGCCCTCACATTTTGATATAATTCTTTCTGTACTAATGTGAGAGTTAAGTGCTTCACAACGGGAGCAAGTAGCATATCTTTTTTCTGTTACGTGTTTTAGATTAAAAGCACATGTCACAAAGCATGTTACTGAGGATTTTTTTTTTTTTTAAGTTTTCTTTTTGCTTCATCTTCATTTTAATAGTTTCATCTTGCTTAGTTTTCTTTTTCTTCATCTTGGAATGATGATTTCATGCTTCCCTTTGGGTGATTCTCAATGCATTAGGTATTGGGGGCCAGACAGCCTTGAAGCTTATTCGCCAACATGGCTCGATAGAGAACGTAATAGAGAACATAAACAGAGAAAGGTGCATATTGGTTTATTCATTTGAATTTTGCCAATTCTGTTATTTTGGCAAAGAAATTCCATATATTATTTTTTTTCAAGGTTTGGATTTAAAATATAGGTTTCATTTCCTAAGATTTAAAGTTCTTTTTCTTTATCTGTTGTCTGATATTGTTTTTGAGATATTTTGGATTTCTTTTGCAAGTCGCTAAGCTTGTCAATAGAAGACAATTCTAATTTATGGCTTAGATTTCTAGTATGTTACAGAAAAATGATTATGTCAAAGAAACCTTACTTAGTAATCACTAAGTCATAGGGGTAAGACTAGAGATCATGGAACTCGATGCAAAGAAAAACTATATATGAAAGGCCTGAAGTTGGCTAAGGTTTTCCTTTCTGACCCATGTATCTGTTAGAACAATTCATACATTAAAGTGCGAAAATACACTCGAGTGTAGGACTCCCTTTAGCGTGGAATTTAATGAAAAGCTACAAGCACTTAAGTGGAGCACCTAGTCGCCTCCTTTCAGGTTTTCTCTGGGACCCTAATTATTGCCAAAAAGGAAAAGGAAAGATTAAGAAAGCAGATGTCACTATGATAATCGCACTGCAACGAATGGTAGGATCCATTCCAAGAAGAGCATGAAAGGCATTTAGTTGTGGAAATTTTCCATATATCCTTTTTGGTCTTGGCTTGATGGATCTATAGTTTCTATGTTCACTGCATCTGAAATTTGATTCATGTGCCTAGTGGTAAAAATTGTAGAAAAACCTGAATTTTCGGACAAGGTATTAGAAACATCTTATAGAATGGCAAGATTGTTGACGTGGCCTTGGTTATTGGCAAATGAAAATAATGCATTCCCAAACGTCATTGTATCAGGGACAAAATTTTAGTTTATAATTTATAGCAAATCTTAGATATTGGGATTCAGAGCTTTTGTCCAACTGAATTCTCTTTGTTTGAAGTGTTGCAATCAAATCCTTTCTCTACTTGCAAACTTTTGTGCTGCAAAAATATAAAATGCATATAATCTGCACTATATTCCTTGGTTATGCAAATACTTTTCCATCACTCTATACTGTAGAGGGTTTACAAATGGTAACATTTGTCTTTGCATATGCATTTGCAGTTTAATTTTACTCCTATGTTGCAGATACCAAATACCTGATGATTGGCCCTATCAAGATGCTAGGAGGCTCTTTAAAGAACCAGAAGTCGTCACAGATGAGAACCAACTTGATTTCAAGTGGACTGCTCCAGATGAAGAAGTATATTTACTTCATTATAAATTTTGAATTAGTTAATTCTTGTTCTTTATCCATTTATTCATTTGTTTACAGAATATCTTTGCTTGCAGGGACTCATAAATTTTCTGGTAAAAGAAAATGGGTTCAACATCGACAGAGTAACAAAGGCATGCTCATGATCATAATTTGGTTACTCATGTTTGACTGACTAAGCACTGCAGGAGTTATACTTTACTAACAGAAACTTTGATTTATTCAGTCAATAGAAAAGATCAAGGCAGCAAAGAATAAGTCTTCTCAGGGGAGGTATGGATCGAGTGACTGGATATGTGATGGTAGTGTAATTGCTTTGTTAAATCATAACTTAGTTTTCTCTTTCCCGAACAGATTAGAATCATTCTTCAAACCAGTTGCTAACACGTCAGCACCTGTTAAACGAAAGGTACCATCTGGCATTACGAACTTCATTTATTTGTGATTGTTTGATGCAAGCTGATGAATTTGTTTTCCTGATATGCAGCAGTCTCGCAACATTTAATGGAAACTAGGAAACTGTCTAAACTTTATGATAATATCTTTTCAGTCCTGATTTTTCTTTTATAATTTGTTATAAAATCAAAAATAAGGATTTTGAAGGAATTATAGGTGAAACCTCTATCTGCATTCATCAGTAGTCACAAGCTTGTTTCCTGGGACTTCAGGCCTCATCTTCTTGTATGCTCTGGAGTCTTGCATGCCTTTGTGTTAATGACTGCCTAACAAAACTTATTGTTATTTTTTCCCCGCAATTTGTGCTTCTGTTCTGTCAGTTTCTGCTCCATGCTTGCTGTATGCACATCTTTGATTTTGGTCTCTGATTACTTTGCTAAGGTATTCCATGTAGATGCTTGACATCAGGATCTAGCACTTAGATAATGTGGAGAAACAGCAGATGGAATACTTGAAATAAGTTCACAGTAATCATAATATATCTAATTGTATTTCTTGTATCTTCCATGTGTACCCTCTGAAATTATCTCAAGTTGGTCTTATGCCTAGAAACACAATTCAGGTGGTTTATTCTGCAGACTGCCTTATTAAGATCATAGTGGATCTTTTTTGTAGTGTTCTTGCTTCTCCTTAATTGCTCCATATTAGTTGAAATTTAGATATTATTCATCAAGAGTGTTTCTTCAGATGTTTGTAACATATGTCACGAGTTTGCCACACACTGAACACAGGAAACCAAATGCATTATTGGATCTTCAAATTCAGTGGTCAAGCTTAAGATGAACCATGAGCAAGCTTCTCTGAAGTCCAGGCCCAGGGTCATTGGTCTCCTTAGCTTACCAACTCTCAATATTGGCTCTAAGCAGTCATTGCATTTGTTTGTTTGAACGGGACTATGGGGTCTAGAAATGGTGGATGCATCTTTAGAATTTCTGTTCAGTGACTTGGTAGTGCAAGTTGTGTCAAGTTGTGTAACATGCAATTGTTTTTTAGCCATGAGATTATTTGGATTTGCATGCAGAAATGTCTGTTCCTACCTCTTAACCAACCTCTTTCAGTCATCTCTGTGTTCACTTTGCCAAAACACACAATACTGCCTACCTGATCACTAATATGTTGCATATTCTGCTAAAATTTTGTGCTTGTTATTCAATGCTGTATGTTTACTTATTTGCCAACTTAATCACAGGAAGCAACTGAGAAAACTGAAAAAGAGAATACAAACAAGAAGTCAAAGTCTGGTGGTGGTAAGAAGAAGAAATAAGCAACTGTTTTTTGACGCATCAAATTGGTTGGTGGAACTAGTTGTATGCTGACTAGGTAAAATTGTTTATTTCCGTGAACATTAGTAGTCATTTATTTGTTGCTTCTCAAATATCTTTTCAATGGTTAACCTCCTGATAGAAATGTTAGTTCTAATGCTGAAACGTATCAAGCATAGGTGGTCAACTAGAATTATTATACATTTCTTAGCATGATTTTTCAGAAAAAGCAAGGGGTACACTTGCTAACTTTAATTAAAGGGTTCAGATTGTGAGATCTTTTAAGTTCTTGCATGTTTGAATTCTTTCCTAAAGTATTGGTACATAGAAAATAGAACTCGATTATGCCATACTATATGAAGAAAGAAAGTTAATTCTGCTGCACCTATGGCAGTCACGGAAATTTTGTGGGGTGCTTTTGTTTCTTTAAGATCCTTCATCACTCAGTTTATGTGCTCTTCATCACTCAGTTTATGTGCTACCTTTGTATATAGTTGTGCTTTTTTCTGTTTTCATTTGTGGCTGTTCTTGGTGCGATGGAGTCCAGTTTCATGCTTTGCTTTAACTGGTTCTGCGATGGACTTTCCATAGCACTTATTCTTTTGTTATATGATCTTGTAAGGTGCTGTCTTAGTGACAATAAAATTGACTGGAATTTAGATGGATCCTGTATGTGTTTCCTGATTAGCTTGAAATACACGAGGGATCAAAATATGAAGTCCAGTGATTCGTGGAATGGCAGTACATCTGGAAGAAGCTTTGTGCAAATGCCTCCTCTCTGTACTTAATTATGTATAACTTGTTTCACTTGTTGCGTTTGAGTTAAAAGCTTTAGCATTTATCCTTCTAGAAAATAGTATCTTCTCCAGTCAATATCTCCTCATGCGAACACCTTGGTTGGAATGGTATTCTTCACAAATTGGCCAATACTTGCAATGTTCTGTTTATTAGAATTTGAACCTTGTAGACTTTTCCCCTATTTGGGCTATTGCGATTTTGTCTTTAAGATCTAGCTTTGTGTAATCTCTCACACCGAGCCAGTCATGATCTTTTTATCATGATTAGTACCATATTTTGGTTGAATGAAAAATTTGAAGTGCTTCCATTTCTGCAGGTAGGGTTAACAGATGATGGGATGAAGTTTTGTTTCTTGCTGCACTGTGTGTGTGTCGGTAGCATGTGTACTGTATTGCGACTGCGGGACAGTTTCTGCTTTGGTTAAGCAATCAAGTCTTCTTGACCTGCAATCTTCGTGTACAGTTAGCTGTCCAGGATTATGTGAATTTTGTACTTTTTATTTATAAATTTTTCTTCAGTATGCTTTGAGATATATCATTGCGGTATTTTTCCTATTCTTTACGTAGTTTTGCCTTCCACTGCCCGATAAAATGCGTAGGGTCTTACATGGGATTGACATTGATAATTATTCCCAAGGCTTCATAATTGATGGATGGATGTCTATTCCAACTTTATTGGTCACGGACTTGGGAAGGTGCAGGTTTTATTGGTCAATTAGGTTCAAGTTGATGCTTACTAATGTTGTTCTTTAACCATTATCATTCTGTTGTGCTGTAGCCGTTGGATGATGGAATTAGCTTACAGCCGCACATAAGGGAGGCAATTGAGTGGGTTGGGCGGTTTTTGGGCGGGTTGGTATTGGGTTTTCATTTATATGGGTCATAACTAACCCGTCCAACTATGTATTGGGTTAATATTGGGTTGGGTCATATTGGGTTAACTCAAACTCATGACCCAAATATGACCCAATATATTATTTTATAGATTTTGGTATATAATATTTTTTCACACATATTTATACACAAAAAAATGACTACAAAATGATTTTTTTACACATATAAACACATCTTTTCATATATAAATATATTTTCACACACTAGAATACTTCCACACATACAAACACACACTTCTAATTAAGCATCCGCAGATTCTAATTGTAGAAGAGATAATTAGCTCCAAGAGCGTTGACTATGCAGAAAACATGCAGATAATTAGTTACACTTATTAAGCATCTACATGATTCTAGTTTAATGGCCTTTTGTTTTATACACTTTTATTATTATAACTACACGACATATTTCAAAATTCCAATTGCTTCAGAAGATGGTGTCATTTTAATATATCTTCTCCGTGTGTATGCCTCTTAATTAAACTACTCTTTCCTCTTTAATTTTTTAAAAAATTTGACTAACTACTTTAGAAGCTGAATTTTATTTTCCATTTATACATAGAGAATACATGAACTATTAAGAATGATGGATTCTACATTATTTTAAGGTGCCAATCATTTATTTATCCTAAAGTTAGCATTTTGTAAGGATTACAATTTTGTTGAGAACATTAAATTTTGAATAATTTTTTGAAGTAATGTTCGTATTTTGGACTGAAATTTCTTAAAAGTTCACTAAAAAAAATGTAGCATATGTAAAATTCATTTTCCAAAAATTGACTTGGATAGTTTTGAATGCATTTGAAATTTTTTAGAATATTATTAAACAATGATATTGTAACAAATTTTGAAATGTAATGTACGTGAAATAAAAATATTGTTAGAATTATAAAGGTGATTGAAAATATGTTTAAAAAATTATTTCAACATAATTTTTTGCAAAATGCCTTTAACAAAATGGAGCCTTTTGATTTTTTTTAAAATAGAAGTTGGGTAATGGGTACTCAAGTAAAAAACCCTAACCCATCTAATAAATAAGTTGAGTTTTTTTAACTCGACTTCATCAAAACCCATAATCCCAACTAACCCAACCCATCCTTTAAACTTGGTGGGCGGGTTGGACGGGTTGTTGGGTTTTGGGTTTTTTTGCCAACTCTAGCCACACATAATAGAAGCCTTGGAAAATATGAAAGACATTAAAATAATATTTGACAAATTTATAACATTGCTCGAATCTATTTTTTTTTTCTCTTCAGCTCGTTTCAAAACAATAACTAATTGTTCCATGAATTAATCCAATTATTTTTCCCATTTTCTCTAAAATTAAAACAACTATAATGTTCACATGACTATTGTTATCGTAGTAATTCCGAGTTTTTTAATCATAAATCAAATATTGGTATTATACTTTGCATTTTTCATATTGAGGGATAAGATAAGATAAAAAGATACTTCTCTATTCTTTATAGCTATCTAAGATAAAAAGATACTTCTATGTTCTTTATAGCTATCTCATACCATTTAAAAAAGGGTTAATAACAGTTTGCCCCCCTGAACTTATGGGGTAGTCACACTTTGCCCCCCTGAACTTTGAATATATACATTTCACCCCTCCAAAGTGTCCTATTTGACTTTGACCCACTAATTTACAATTTTTTCTTCCAAAACTACCCGTGCCCACTCCTAAACTAACCTTAACTTCATGAATTTTTAGTGGTCAACTTTTGACTATTCTATTAATTTTTTCAACCATGCTATATATTTCCTGCATCTTGTAGAATAGAAAAGATAAATCGATATCTCTATCCAAATCAACAAGAAATATATGAATCGTTCCAAAATATAAAAAATAAATCATGCAAAAATGATAAAACGATATTTCTATCTAAATCAACAAATTTAGACTGCACTTTTTGTTGTTTAATGCTTTTATTTTAGACTGCAATTTAATAGATTGTTACAGTCTTGTGTATATTGTAGCAAGGGAAAACATGTTGCTTTTGGAATATTTTATTGTTATGTAAAACCTTCTAGTTTGTGTTTTTGTTGGGAAGAACATATTCTTTTCGAAAATAGTAATGGTAAAAATATCATGGCAAATACATATTTATTTGACATTTTGAGCAATTTATATATTTGTTCTTATTGATTTGGAAAGATATATCATTTTATTTTATTTTTGCTAGACCTTAACTTTATGAATTTTTAGTGGTCAATTTTTGACTATTCTATTAATTTTTTCAACCCTACTATATATTTCCTGCATCTTATAGAATAGAAAAGATAAATCGATATCTCTATCCAAATCAACAAGAAATATATGAATCGTTCCAAAATATAAAAAATAAATCATGCAAAAATGATAAAACGATATTTCTATCTAAATCAACAAATTTAGACTGCACTTTTTGTTGTTTAATGCTTTTATTTTAGACTGCAATTTAATAGATTGTTACAGTTTTGTGTATATTGTAGCAGGGAAAACATATTGCTTTTGGAATATTTTATTGCCATGTAAAACCTTTTACTTTGTGTTTTTGTTGGGAAGAACATATTCTTTTCGAAAATAGTAATGGTAAAAATATCATGGAAAATACATATTTATTTTTGACATTTTGGAGCAATTTATATATTTGTTCTTATTGATTTGGAAAGATATATCATTTTATTTTATTTTGCTAGATTTACTTTTTACATTTTAGAACGATTCATATATTTATTCTTGTTAATTTGGATAGAGATATCGATTTATCTTTTCTATAAGATGTGGAGAATATATAACAGGGTTGAAATAAATTAATAATAAAATAGTCAAAAGTTGATCACTAAAAATTCATAAAGCTAAAGTAATTTAGGAGTGGGCAAGGGTAGTTTTGGAAGAAAAATTTGTACATGAGTGGGTCAAAGTCAAATAGGACATTTTGGGGGGTGAAATGTATATATTCAAAGTTCAGGGGGCAAAGTGTGACTACCCCATTAGTTCACGGGGGCAAACTGTTATTAACCCTTTAAAAAATGCCCATTAATTATCGGTTTTTACTCGTTAAAGGTATGTATATCTTGTCATGCCCAAGTAGATCAGAGTGAGAAACGAAGTGAGTTCTTTTCTGAATCTTCTCTTCTCCCAATCATAATGATGTGGTCATGCCTCTCATGTTTTCCGTCAGCAGCGGCAGCTAGATCGATACTCGGGAGGCGAAAAACTCCATGTCAAGGACACGATAACCTTCCTGATGACATCCTAGCGGATATTCTAAGCAGACTCCCTCACAGACATGTCGCCCGATGTCGAATGGTCAGCAGAAGATGGAAGGCTGTAACCTCATCACCATATTTTTATCAGTTGCATCAGAAGCGTACTAATCCTCCGTTATTACCCAGAACCGCCGGGAGGATATATACATGGATAAAGAATGGCCATGGGGGGCAACAAAATCTAGAGAATGGATTCGAAGGGTGAGCGCCAAATGGATAACCCCAAAATGTGAAAATCCTCCACGTTCCTCGCTCTACTTATCATCCGATATTGGACTCGTTGTCCTTTGTCGGAAAAGATTCGGACCAATATTAAACCAGTTCACCATATTCAATCCTACCACGAAGGAAAAGGTGGAGATATTCACCCCTTTTGGAGGTCATATTTATGGAGTCTTTTTCCACCCATTGTTAAATGAACCCTGCCTACTCTGGGGACATGCTCAAAATGGAGCCATGCAATTTAAGTTACTCAATCTGGGATTAAATTCTTGCTGGAGAAAGCTTCGATCATCCGGTCTCATTTCACACGCACCCCGATTTCGAACTCAAAGTGACTACCGGTTCGTGGATGTCGTCGTTGGTGGTGCATCTTCAGTAACCGTAGATGGTGTACTGTACTGGATGGTTGGTTATCGTCTTGCTGCTGCTAAGCGTTCATCTGATGCTCCTTGTGCAGAATCAATCATGTCATTTGACGTAAAAACCGAAGAATTCTCCATAATGCCTCACCCTGGAGCTGGAACTGGTCCACATGATCATCACTGATCAATGGTGCAAGAATGATCCGGGGCACTTAAGGATGGATCTTTTAGCCATGGATGGTTTCCTATCCTTGATTCAACACTCCTCAAGTCAGCCAGGTTTTGAAGATTAACATATGGATATTAAAAGACCACGTAAATAGGTCATGGATGAAAACTCACACAGCGGTTGAAATTGGAGTATTCGTACCTCGCTTTGCATTGAGGTGGGCAGAGCGTGTAGGCGGTGTATTTTGTGGCAGTTGTTGATGGAGAATTACTATTCGGACGGGTAGGCAGATACAGACTCTTTGCTTACAATCTCAAGCTTGGTACAATCAGGAAGTTTATCGGAAAGGGTACGCGTTTGTTTACGGAAGGGCCTTTCTTCCTCAGCTGTGCTCACACTAGAAGCCTCGTCTCTCTAAGGAACTGCAACCCTGAAATATACATGTAGTCTACCAAATGGGGTGCTGCTTTATGAGCAAGCAAATCATGCTAGAACTTCAATCAAACCCAAGTTGATTCATTAATGACTTGGTTTTTGTTTGGCGATTTGGAAATTCAAATAAATCCTAGTTGATTTAATTATAAATTGATTTTGTTTTACTTATCTAGGATGATTTGGCTTATTGTTTTATTACTGCATCATCATTAATGTTTTTCTTTTGTGTTTTTTTTAACATGCAGAGACAGCTACAAAGAAATTGCTGGACATGTATTTGTATTTTAGTTAGGTTTGAGTGATAACTTACTTGTGATACGTCTGACGTTTTTGGTGTGCCTAACTAATTTAACTTTGACTTTAGGAAACAAAAAATGAATTTGTATTTTGCTTAAGTTTCTTCAAAAGACAATCTTCATCCGATTGGCCATCTTCTGTATCCAAATTGTAAGGACCAACTTCAATCTTGCGCGTGTAACTTGGCCATCGAGTAAGCACTTCCCCATATTTTTTTGCATTTTATATGACGCTTGACTAGCTTCTTTTACTCTAGTCTTTCAACAGTTAGCAACCTCATTAATTTCTTGTTAAGCGCGCGTTATATGAACTGATCTATTTCCTTGATTCGCGTAATAACTTTTGAGTACTGGGGCTTGAAGGAGTAAGGATTTAAAACTCTAGAGTCACATTCTAAGCTGCCAAGTGCCAATTGGACTATTATGAAACATTTTTAAATATGTGTATCATTGTTATATAATATATTTTGGCGTAATATAGGTAACAATGACAAAAGACAAGCCAACAATCGCACTAATGACTCTTTACCTCTTGAAACTTGATTCAAATTTGATGACGCAGTTTGATTAATTGCATATATATGAGAATGACTTGGCTTCATCAAGAAATTCGAAAAAGAAAAATCTTCCAATAACAATAAATATTAAGGGTCACAATCTTTGCGTCTATTCCCTATGGTGTGATTCTCAAATTGCCTCTTTATCTGTGAACTATGTCAGTTCACTCTTACTCTAATTCTTTTTAATTCCCCGATTAGTCAATGATTGCTGCGTTGGGTAACGCCACATGTTTAAATCCTAATACATAAATGCCCTGCTTTTATACACTAAAAATAATTGAAATTGTTAAAAACTGTTTGAATATCAATGCTAATACAAATCCTTAAACGCATTAAATAGCACACTAGTTGTGGCAGAGGATCAAAGGTTTGGTAATTTCAGAAGGGGTAACAAAACGGTCATGGCTTCAGCTTTTGCAGACACGAATCTCTTAATAGTTCTTACCTCTCTTACTTTTAGTGCCCCTCTGCTGGCTCATCCTAAACCACAGAAACAACAAAAGCCAATCTCTTCCACCAGGTCCAAAGCCATGGCCAATAATGGGAAATCTTTCACAAATAGGAAGCAAGCCTCACGTTGCCTTAGCCAAACTAGCCCAAGCTCATGGCCCACTGATGTCTCTTAGGCTAGGGAGTCAACTTGTGATTGTTGGGTCTACCCCCGATGCAGCCATGGAAATCCTCAAGACCCATGATCGGAGACTCTCCGGCCGGCACGTCCCTCATGTTTCATACGCCAAGAGTCCCCAGATGAACCACGTGTCAATGGGGTGGACTTATGAGTGCACTGACCGATGGAAGTTTTTACGCACACTTTGTAAAACTGAACTTTTGGGTGCAAGAGTGGTTGAAAACCAATCCCATTTAAGAGAGCAAAAGGCCCATGAATTGGTCCATTTCTTGGTTTCAAAACAACACCAGAAGATCAAGATTGCAGAAGTTGTATTTGTTTCTGTTTTCAATTTCCTGGGAGAGATTTTTTTCTCTAAGGACTTCATAAGCTATGATGAGGTAGAAGATGGTGGTGGAATGAGTGGGCTTATAAGGGAAGTCATGGAGCTGTGGAGTGCCATAAATATATCAGACTTGTATCCAGTTTTAGGTGGAGTGGACCTCCAGGGACTTAGTAAGAAAGCAAGTGTGTGTGTGAGCAAAATCTGCAGGGCATGGCAAGGAATCGTTAGAGAAAGGAGAGGGAAGAAAAACTACCAAGATTCAACAAGGCAGAAAGATTTCTTGGATGTGTTGCTTCAGAATGATTTCTCAGATGATCAGATTAATTACTTGCTATTGGTAAGATGCGTGCTCTCTGCTTACTGTCTTTCTTGTTCTTAGTCAATAACCTTGACGTTAGGTTCTATGTTTCGTGTTTTAATGTGTCACTTCACATCAAATACTTGCACCAAATCTGAACATAATTAGTTTAATGCCGTGTGGAGATTTACTTATTTGCAAGTCAATACCTACCATTATCTTTGTTGTATATTGAACAGCATATGATTTGTCACAGTTGATGTTGGGATTTGTTTTAAGCGACGTTGATGTTACTCTTTCAAGAAAACGACCATTTTCTAAAACAAAATATCATAGTCCCAAATTAAAAAAAAAAAAAATTACTCTCCTTTCCATTAAGATTGTCCTCCATTCTATTGATATTATCATATTTCTATTTTATTTCGTTTTGCAATAAATTGTGACAATTACTCAAATATTTGCTCCAAGTTTCAATATTATCCTTTTTAATAGAAAATGATATTTTTCACCATTGAGGTGGTGGACTGATAATCAAAAGACTAAAGTGAGTGTTTAGTTTAGAAGAAATAGGGATAGGAAATGGTTGTTAGTAGTAATGGTATACATTGTTGATGTTTTAAAAATACCTATTTCTCTACATTTGGTATGTGAGAATGGAAAATCTTTTCTATCTTAAATGCCTTTTTACCCTGAAAGGACTGGAATTTTTTTTTTAAATCTATTGTTTGGTAACCCAAGTCAGAATAGAATGTCATTCCTTTTCCAATGTTTGGTATAATTATATTTAGGTGACAGAATAAAATAAAATATATATTAGTTTGACTTAGTTGTCCTTAATTCTTTGTTTAAGAATATATCATATATATTTTTATTTTGTTTGCTTGTGATTCTAAGCCTATAAAAGACTTTAATATTTTTAATTTCTTGTTAAAATTAAATTAATTATACTCTTTAATTAATTTAAAATTTTAATAACTATTAGCATTATAATTAAGGATGTGAAAAAATTAATAATGAAAATAGGAAGTTTACTTTTTACGCATTTGTATAAAAGTTAAAAATAATATTTGAAACATTTTTATAGCAAAAAGAAAAAATATTCTAAGCACATATTAAACTAATTGTGGTTTAATTCTCATAAAAAATTATTAATTAAGATTATAAAAAAGCCTAGAATTTTTTTTTAATTTTAAAAACAAAAATTAATGAATGTATTTTGGATTAAAAAGGATTAGCTTACAAAACATGTGTGGGGATAAAATTAGCTTCTATTTTTTATACCTTTCCAAGATGAAGTTGGAATAGCCTTTTTCTAGATTTTGTTAAGGAATGGGATTTCAAGAAATAGCTGAGATGGGCATTCCAGTGGGAAAAGACCTTTCCATTCCATCTTATTCCCATGTACCAAATGTGGATCATTCAATCAGGATATGAGTGATTAATTGGTGTCTTTATGATTCTCCCAAAACTACTCTTTTATCAAACTTATTAACCTTTTGGGGGAATGAATAAACCAAACATGTTTGGAGAATCGTCAAAACCCATACTCATAACAAAGTGGATGATATTTATAGTGATAGTTATTGAGTAATTTGAATTACACGTCTCTCCTTAAGGCCAGGGGAGACCCTGAAGGTCTCCCCTTACTACAGGTCCTGGGATCAAATCCCAGGACCTGTAGTAGTTAGGGGTTTTCGAGGAAGGGAGACTTAGGTAATTTCGAGAAGTCATACCCCTAAATTGTGTATAGCAAACAATTTAGAGTTTCACCCAACATATCATTGGAAACCCCATCCTATTTGTGTGAGTCAACAAACATAAAATACAACAACAACTGATAAAAAAAAAAAATTACACGTCTCCTAAATACAAGCTTTCAACTTTCCACAACGTGAGGCAACCATACTCAAAACCAGTGATAGAAGTAACGTACCGTGCATTTACTCATTTGTTCCTCGTTCACTTCTTGAAACCATTGAAAGCAACTGACTCCTAAGTGTTGCCATTCCGTGGTCGTTTTCTATACTCACTCACTTCACTGTGTTGCATTTAGATCAAGTACTGCAAGGACAAAATTGAAAACTAGACAGCCATTAGTGCACAATTCATTCACGGTGCTCTCACAAAAAAAAAAAAAAGGGGGAAGGGGGGGGGTGGTGGGGGGAAGGAAAGATCACGCCGTCCCCAAAGCCAAAACGTTAAATATTAGGTAGAGAGTAATTTTTAGTAGACTGGGATACTAAACCCAAATTTTGGAGTTGCATTATGAAGACATTACTCTAACAGCTCATCTAGAGTAATATGTTCTCAATTTTATTTTCTGGATTATAGTCTTATCTAGGATTTATCTGACAAAATGAAGAGTCGAGAAATTTTATTTAAGATGATATTGAAATTCTATTGCTTTGATCAAAGGCTTCCTAATATTATATGCTCTGATCTGAAAAGATAAGCAATGAAAGCAGTACAGATAGAATTAGAAGAGTACTACGTTAGCTAACACAATGTTATTTCTGGTGGGACAGGAACTATTTGCTGCAGGGTCAGATACAAGCACCTCCACGGTTGAATGGTCAATGGCTGAATTACTAAAGAATCCTAAATTTTTTGACAAAATTCGCCAAGAACTTGATCAGGTTGAATTCTCAACTGAAAATGTGATAAAGGAGTCAGACTTGGCTCGGCTTCCTTACCTACAAGCATGCGTGAAAGAAATCTTGAGATTACACCCTCCTGCCCCATTGCTACTTCCTCATCGTGCCACGGAAACATGTCAAGTGATGAACTATACCATTCCTAAGGGCACACAAGTTCTGGTGAATGTATGGGCCATTGGAAGAGATCCCAACGTCTGGGAAGATCCATTGAGCTTCAATCCAGAGAGGTTTCTCAATAATGAGCTGGATTTCAAAGGGAATGACTTTGAATTCTTGCCTTTTGGCGCTGGAAGGAGGATATGTCCTGGACTGCCTATGGGAGTTAGGCAAGTTTACCTGACCTTGGCTTCTTTGATTTACCATTTTGAGTGGTATCTTCCAGACAACATGCTCCCGGAACAGCTGGACATGAGTGAAAATTTTGGGGTAACTTTGCAAATGGAGCAGCCTTTGGTCGTTATTCTGAGACACAGAAAATGAACTATTATAGGGCATAGAATAAAATTACTAGCATTCTCATTATCTTTTCAAACAAGGTGACTTTCAAGTCTGAATCCCACCACCCATGAGAAGCTAAAAATTATAGTACTAGAAAATAATAAGGGTAAATTAACAACCTGGGGTAAGTTTATATTTGTTTACCGCCCTTGTGAATCAGTAGCGTGGCATCAATAAGTTTATTATTGTGCTTAATTGGAAAATGGGTATATTTGGCATTTGAAATCACTTATTTGCCTTTTTTTTTCCCGTCATTTTCTTAGTTCCTTTGCTATTCAACATTTTTTATTTGCAAGCAGATGTTCAGAAAATATAAGAGTAATAAGCAGGGAACAACCCGTTTGTTGAAGCCATTGTTAATTACTCTAATTGATTTGGTTTTCTTTAATTGGTTTCTGGTTGCATCTAGGGTAGCTCCAACATTTTTCTCTCTTTCCTTTCTTTGCTTGCTATATGCTTATTAACTAGCTCCAGTCTAATTCGAATGCGTTTTGCTTCCCACCCTAGTGTAATATGCACTGCAGTTGTTCTCTTTCTGATACAAGTTTTTCTCGCAAAATTTAGGCGCATATTGAGAGACCAATTGCAAAATAAATTTTATTTATATGCTTAATTGCTAGACTTGAATTTCGTGCACAACATATTTTATATTCCCTCTGTCTCATTTTGATAGCTTTATAATTTTTTTATACAGTTTAAGAAAAATTAGTTAACTTTATTGGAAGAGTAAATTAATCTATGATGTTTTTAAAATACCCTTATATTCATCATTAAATATTTACATTAAATACAAAATAAAAAATTGTACCATAAGTTAAATTAATTCCATTTGATATGTGAATGCACGGTTTGCTATGCATCTCTCACTTGTAACAAAGTAATTAAATAAAGATATTTTAAAGAAATTAAAAATTAATTACATTCTTCAATTAGAAAGTAAACTATAATTTGGGACGGATAAAAAAGAAAAACAAACCTATCAAAATAAGACGGAGAGAGAATGCATTTGGCACACCAAACATAAAGGTCCTTGCTATTCCCCCCTCCAGAAACAAGGTTGCATTATTCATCGGAAACTAGATTGCTACTTGAATATATGACATTTCCATTGGAAAGTACACGGAACTCGTGTAAACGTCTTGATCAAATTTATTTTGTAGTACTATATTTTTCTCTAGACACATACGCACATATCCATTAATAAATGAATTGTTAATGAATTTCTTACAATATCGGTTTCCTAAGTAAATGAATCAACAACGTTTATAAATCTCAATTATTTTCAATTTGACAATCAACTAGATCCTTTGGATTTGTATTTGCACTCTGAAGAGGTTATGAAGGATCATCTATCTACCACTCTCAATTGGTGTCTAAATTTCAAGATTTGAAGCGCTGCTTATACCGCTGGCAACATTTTTGTACTTTAGGGACAAATAGATTAAAAAAATTAAATTCGTCATCAATGCAAAGTATATAAAGAAAATTTCGCAAAATTTTATTGGTGATAATGTAGTAAATCTGAACATGATAGCCTAAACGTGAACCGACCTTCAAGTAAAACACACTAACAAGTGAAATTTCAAGTTCCTATCCAAAATACAAGCATAAGCAGAATGGTGCTGGTCAAAATAATATACCAGATAACACCAAAGCAAGCATAATCCTAACTGTATAGATACATTGTACAAGGTTAGTTTGTGATCTCCTATAACGCTTGGAAAAGGTTGTTAAAATAATGATGCATTAGACAAGGGAATTCTAACAATAATGATATGAACCCATATTTCCAAACCCCACCCCCCCCCCCCTCCCCCCCTCTTTCTTGTTTTCTCCTTCTTTGTTTCTCTCCTCTTTCTCTTCTCTCCCTCCCCAAAAACTAGGCAATACCTGAATCGATGCCAACAGCAGACTGTAAAAGATCAGTCATTTTATCATGTTGGAAAGAATTTTACATTTATATTGTCTACTTTTTAAGCCGCTAAGACTTAAACCTTTACATTATCTACTTTTTAAGTCGCCGTTGCTGAGAATCAGAGATGTGGAACATAAGCTGCAAAAATCAGTTCACGAATTCATTACACTCTTCGTATTAAGACTTCAAGTCAGGCTGAATAATCAAATACCCATTATTTTCTTTACCTTTGTCCCAATATAGAAGCTAACAAACATGCCACCAACTGTAGGCAATCCTGCATTACCAGAAAATACCATTTTAACTTTGGCAGTGCAATGTCCCTAACAAGATCAGTCAGAAAAAGATTTACCTTGTTTATGGAGAAATCCAGAAATCAACCAATTAATGCCTGATGGCCCAATAACAAATCCAACAAGATTTGCCACCTGCAGAACACAGTTTAAAACGTCTGTTACAGGTCGTTTCAGACAGCAAAAGTTTCTAATTCCAAATATGAATTATTAGAAGATCATGGTCCAAAACTAGGAGAGAAAACCAAATTCATTTAACACAAGGTTCAGGAGGAACCGATCGTATAGCAGGCTAACAGGATTCATATAAAATCTCTATTTTTCATGATACATTTTCTTTGGGATTAGTCACAGAGGACTTAATAGAGTAGACCTGCTACTTGTATTACAAATCTAATGAAGTCAGATGCTTTGGTACTCGGAAGTAGGGCAAGTGATTCAACATGTATTATAAATCTATAGTTTAGAGAAATGAGGTAAAAGACACACTTAAATGACCACTGAGAGAGAGAGAGAGAGAGAGAGAGAGAAGAGAAAAGAATGGAAAATATATGCACACAACCAGAGGTTACAGTGCAATTGCACCACTGAAGAGATGTAAAGGGAAAAATTGCCCTAATACAACAGTTGAAGATTCTTTTATCTACTTTCTTTTTCGGTCCTTTCAACCCAATCAAGTTTGATAGATGTATAATCAACCACTTCTAGGCAATCAACATGATGTAAAACACCATCAGAATAATGATGTCCAATATTATACTATTTTGGGTCAAGCAAGTTTGAGGAAAAGACAAACCATGAGACAAGTGATGGTAACAGCACCAGCAACTGCATTAAGTTCACGTAAAAGAAACTCTCCAAAAGCACCCTGCACCTAGTGATAGAAAGAATATAAAACTTAAGATGATAAATCATGATAGTACCTGAAAACAAATTCCTTGAGTAATTCCATTATATTCCTCTTTCTTGGTACAAAGGTGTTTGTAAATGAGAGTGTTTTCAAGATTAAAAGTTTAAGAACTGCTCTTATATCTTGAAAATGTGCTTTCTGACCATCATTTAGTAAGCTTAATTATTTGTTTCTTCCACATGGTTACAAAATTCTTTACTTTGGAATAATTGGCATAACCTTAGATCTGATTCCTCAAATTGACTTTCTGAGTTTTGATATGTTAAGTTGTAGTTATGAATTAAAACACAGGAACTCTGAGTTCTTTTGTTGACATAATGATGACAATTCAGCCTTTGTTACATGGAATTGCAGAGTCAAAGTATAGAAGCATAGTTTCTTAGTTTCATAAGGCTTCCAGAATTGAAAACTAATCAACCCCTGACATGGTATCATTTCCCGTGAATGAGATAAAAAAAATATTTAACTATTGTAAAAGCTAGTTTTTAGCTCGTTTAGCATGACATCTTCCATTGTCGAAAGATATTTGTTACAGCAGTTATCCGATGATATTCCAAATGCACCCGATTTGCAGGGTTGGAAGCTATTCCAATGTCTAAACTTGGTTCGTGAAGATAAAAAGGAAGTTCAACATGAAAGACAGGAATGCTTTTCTCCTCAATTGAAACGCTTGTTAATAATTGAATTCGCAGAAAATTCTCTGACCTTAAACGTGTTAGCTGCTGACTTAACAAGAATCTCTGGTATGAAGAATATGCAAGTCAACCATGCCCATGAAAGAAGCTTCCTGTAGCCAAAGATAAATAGCTATCACATGTGGTAAAAGATTACAAGACAGTAATGATAACTCGAAAACATTAAAGAAATACCATTCTAAATCATGCCATATGGCTACAAATGTGAAGACAACCCAAACATTTAGCAGCTTTCTTTGAGCTCCTCCTAGGGGAATATACATATATCTATATGCATAAAACAAATACTATATCAGCCAAAAAAAAAAAGGAATCAGAATAAATTAAAATATAAACAATAAAGCTTTCTACCTCACAAGCCATTTGTTGTAGGAAGCATGCCAATTTTTCCAAAAAGTTTCAAGATTGTGACAATTATTTAAGCACTTTGGCATATTCTCAGGGGCCTCAATGCCATTGATCTAAATGGATACCATAATAGAGTAGAAAACCATCAGGCCAAGAATATATCATAATTAAAAATGTTAAAAGCACTAGATAAATGTTTACTGAAAAAAAACCTATACAGAAACAACATATGCCATTAGCTATGGAGAAGCATATGTAAAAGCTTAGCTTCAGAAACCTACCAGGGACCAGAAGCGAAAATATCGCCATAGGAGAAAGAATTTAAGCCACATGAAGTTAAGGACCTGTTAGCATAAGCGCAGATTATAAGAGATGTTGTCATAGAAGAGAAAAGATCTAAGCCTTTCAAATAAAACTAACAAGGAGATTGCTTTATGACATAGTTACAAGCTTTGTAGTTATCTAATTTGCGTGAGAATAAATATAAGAAATTTCAGGAGGCATCACTCTATTTGAACCTCAAAATAATAATTCACAACCTACAGCATTCTTATAATCTATCCATGAGTGCTATGATGACTACACTAACCATTGGTTACAATTAGCTTCACTGTTGTCATACTCTGAACTAGAAATAAAAACCATATTAAGGCTTCCACCCATTGGTGAAAAAAGCAACCCACCCTGAAGGAAAATAAATAGAACTACATATAGCAGACCATGGATTCCCTTCTTTCACCATGTTATATAAATTTAGCTGAATGTCAAAAAGAGCAATCATAAAGTACATAGTTGCTGATCCTTCTTTCGTCTCTTGCATAACCATATTATACTACGACTATTTTGGCACATTATTATTCATGCAAAGAAAAGGCATTGGTGATTCTAGTCATATCCTAACAACCTTGGTCATTTCCAAGAAAACATCATATCTATGCTGAGCATGTTATGGAAGTTGTGGCGATTGAAATAACTGAGGCTTTGAAATAAATGCATGGTTTGGTATTACTGTGTCTCTTAATAATCATAAAAGTCATAATTTAAAACATTCATACACTAATCGGAAGTAATGGACAATTTTCTGATATTTTGAAAATGCAGAGAACAAGATGAAGATAAGTTTGATACACATTTTTTAGGAGTTTGCAGTATATCTAAAAGCAAAACCACAATTTAATAATTCAAACGAAGTATAATCATCAAACTAAACTGATATTGTTATTTAGAGGCATGCTTGGAAATGAAAAATATAATTATACCTGGTTTACATCTACAAAAATATAAATCATTTATCATAGAAAACATTTCAATGTTTTGAAACTTCACAAATGTTTTCTTGCTGGCACCTTTGACACTCTATGCCAACAGTTTCAAAGAACTTTTAAGCTTGTATCTGAATTCCTATTTATCCAGCACGCTTCAGAGACATCCATCAAATTTACCAACCTTGTGTCTTACAATGAGGTCACCCTTTCCAGTAAAACTAATTCGCGTGTTTATTCATAATATCATCAGATAACAATGAGAAGAAAGGTACTATATTAATTGACATATCATCAGAATCATAACTGCGATCGATATCAGTACTTACCCCATATCCAATGATAAAGTTGTCCATGGGAGTTAACTGTTTCCACACACCACTAAGAAGCGAAATCAGAGAATTCAATCATAACAAATACCACTGAATAAATTAAACAGCAGAAATATGGTTTATCCTGAATCTTGTAAGCCACTAACCTGATGGCAAAAGCATTGTAGTAAAGGAAATGTGTCATTAATTCCATCAGAAAAAAGCTTAGAGCCCAACGAAATCCATACCAAGCCACTTGTTTAGATGAGTAATTTTTTTGAGGATTATCCAACTGCAACAACAGAAAATCAAACCAATGTGAAAATCCTTCAAATCAAAAGCTTCATGTTGATCAATTTATCCTCCAGAACAAATATTTCATATGATTTTCAAGTTGAGGAACATTCAAATTTTGACAAAAGCATGCCAATAAAAAATTATGAATGAAAAGTTAACAGTGAAATGATTTTTTTTGGCACTTCTATGTTGGGAACATTACTAGGAGTACTTGCCATGACCAATGCCATCACAGACTAGTCAGTTCACAATCCGCATTCAAATGATATATAGCCATGACAGCACAAATTAAAATAAGTAATGACGTCTCAACAAGATAATAACACATTTAAGGATGAAACAGTTATGACAATGCCACCAAAAACAAACGGTTACAAAAAGTAAAAAAATTTAAAGGAAAACCTTATCAAAGTCACCAACCTGCGATGCAAATGCATTAAAGCTAATGATTGGTCCAGCAATATAAAGGGGTGCATAGATCAGATAACACAAGTAGACAGCAAAAGAAAATTTGTCATTCTGAACACTTCTCTCCTGAAAAAGATACAAACAAGTTCAAACCAAATGTTGACTACAATTGTATCATGGATGAATGTATAACAACTCAAGCTAAAGCAGTAGCTGACCTGTAATGACACATAGCATGTCTTTCCAGATGAACAAGTACTGCAACGTTGAATGTGCTTCTGTCATGAACAGCATATCAAGAATTACTAATGAACTATATGAGATCCTAATGCAAGAGGCATTAGTACTCCAATGAAGGTGAAACACTTGACAAATTTAACTTGACTTTGGGGTTAAAAGTACAGTATAATCTACCCTGCCCTCCCCCCACCCCCCATGCACATGGGCTTCCTAAAAAATAGAGAAGGACAATGACTAAATAGACAATCTAGATAATGAAATCAAGAAATAGCATACAGCTCCAACTGCAAAGCACGCACCTTTTGATCAAATCGATTATATTGCTCCACCCAGTGGTAGTCATAACCATAGCTTATCATGCGCAACACAACTGCCAAGAAAATGAACTAAAAATGTTGAAAAATTAAACTGAAGAAAGAAATCAAATTTTCCATTTACAAAATTATAGAAGCCATGACTTGAAAAAAAAAAAAGTATTTAGAAGTAAAGCGAAAATCAAATAAATGTTTTCCTGGTCTAAGATCTTCCATCAAATGTAAACTAAAAACTTGATGATAATTGAATAGAGGCAAAGAATTATAACAAGTGAAAACTGAAATAACTTCTTCATATGTCACAATCATGTTTCTTTCATGCATCAAGCATCACTTGATTTTGCTAACAAGGTAGAAACTGAAGAGGAAAATAGTTGTAATTGAGTCCCACTTAAAAACCAAAAAGCAAAATGTATACCAAAGTTAAAGCAGATATGCCATCTAAAGGTACCACGAAAGTCGTCCAGGAAAGCCCAGCGTTGCCTATTTATGAGAAAACACACCCATGAGACAGTAAAATTGCTGAATAGAACATTGGCTGGGATTAGATTAACTATTTTAAATCCTACACAACTTAAAAATGAACAATATGCTACCCACCCAAAACTGGAGAATTGGTACCCTTCATATACACGATTACAGACCAGAAATGATAAACTGAAAATCCAAAGCATGTATGAGAAGTATTTTGTCCTCCCAAATGTCTGCAAAAGTAAATATCTGGTAAACAATAATTGTATCAGATGACTCATGCTAACCTCACTCTTGATGCATGCACCATGAAACACTAATACCATCATAAAAACAAACTCAGAATGTTATATCAACATCAATTAATATGAGATAGCTGTGCATGAATCAGGCAAAAGAGAGTAAGACCTTGAACTCATGATTTCAAACCAAAGGAAATAATTCCCAAGAGAAGCACATAACAGGGGGGAAAAAACAAAAGACAGAGAGATAAAGTGATGAAGAAAACATAATATGTACTTAGTCCTGCTGTTACTATATGCAAAATCAACTCCCTATGTTGCTTCAGGTGATGCTTATTATTTATCACCCTAAACATTTGAGTTACTTATCTAGTACAAAATTAACAAATTCTACAAAAATCAAAAGCCAAAAAGTAATGTTACAAATGCCAGCTACAACAAGCAGTTATTCAAATATAAATCTTTGAAGTTCAAAAACACCAGTGAAAACCATCCACTTTCTTGGGAACAGTAACTGCTGAATAATAAAAATGCAAAACGAGCTCAAGTATAAAAAATTATGCATGCACTATGTACCTTCATATAAGTATGACAAAATTCAAAATTTGACAACATACCTTGACAAGCAAAAAGTTGGCTGAAGCAATTGTAAGAATAAATACAACGCTACATGCCAAAAGAAATTCAAAATGTCAGAAAGGGAGAACCAATATGGCCACAACATGTAGCCTAGGCATCAATAATGCCACAAATAAGGAATATACCAAGCTCCATGCAGGTATGACAAGTATGCCAAAGATATTAGAAGCCAAACGTTTGCCATCCCTTTCGCTCTTAAACAACAGTAGGTTCTCAATAAGTTAGCTATGAGTGTAAAAATTCCAAAAACTATGGTAAGAATTTGTAAATTCCCTCTAAAATTTCTCCATTGGGCATCAGAGGCATCCTGAAGAACAAAAAAGAATAAGCAAAGGTAAAGCTTACATTTGGCAGTGAAATGTAGAATAAAATGTTTAAGGGCGTCAAGTTAAAAAAAGTTAAAGTTCTGGATGAACAGCATGAACAAGAAGGAAGGCTATTGAGTAAGATTATAGAACTAGAATCACACAGGATAGATCTCCAGGAAATTCCCCTACTCACGGAAAAATTATGATTTTACCAAACATAACTTTAAACTTCAAAAGTCTATTTTGGATAACTTGGCTTATAAGTTACAACCTTACAACTCATCATTTACCAAATTCGAAAAGAATCTAGGTCATAATCCAAGTTCATTTCACTTACCTACAAGCTCCAATTTAGGCCCAACTGGGAAAAATAAAATTGACATTTAATCACCACTCAGCACGAAAACCACAAGACTCAAGTACGACTTCATTAATTTAAATGTAACAGTCCTTAAGAACAACATGAATTGACACGGTTGATTCGATTCCTCAACACTCCATAATAAAACTCAAGTTCGCACTTTGCTTAGGCTCCCAACAGAACTCTAAAAGAGATCATTTTCGCGCCTGAGCACAAACACAGCACATTGTATACACTCAAACCTCCTAGAGCTATAAACCGAACTTAATAAGATAATTATAGTCAAACTAACTTAGTACTTCAACTAATTTAGACCTAATTCAGGAAAAACCTGAACAGATCAGTGCTTCAGAAAATACATAAAAAAAAATCTTTTCAGCTTAAAAAACAGATTAATTGAACTAAAAATAATATAAATTTACATACGTTCAGGCGATTAGCGATCCAGCCAGGACGTAAACCGTAAAGTTTGAAATAATAATCTGCAGTTACAAATCAACCACAAAATTAAGAGAAATATATACAAGTATCGCAGGCGATGAATTACTATAATTTTGCAAATAAGATCGATATAAATATTAATAGAGAGAGAGGGAACTAAAGCAGCACCATGGGAGAGTTGGAGAGAGCGACGAATGACGAAAGCGTAGAAGGCGACGGCGTACACAATGAGGAATGCGAGCTCTCTTCGCCTCCAATTGCTCTCCATCACTCCAGAATTCGATCGGAATTATTTCCGCCGCCGGTGAAAAGGCCAAAAATCGCCGTAGAAGAAACTTTGTTAAAAAATTCGTCTGTTAAAGGTTTTTCAAATGTTAAGAAATCTTGCGAATTAGCTTCAACGGCGACGTTTAGGCAGTCAATAATTCAGAGCCCGGGCAGGCAGTGGAAGTTGAGAAAATATATCAAATCAAAACGACGTCGTTGACCAGATGAACTCCACTTATCTCTCCATCGAGATTATTTAAATTTGATTCTTGAACTAATTAATAATTTTGAATAAACATAAAATTTATAATTCTGACATTCGAGCTGAACTAATTTATAATTTTGAATAAACATAAAATTTATAATTTGACTTAATAAAAATTAGTTTAAGTTAAGTTAGAAAAGTAAATAAGTTTTATTAATAAATTATTCGGCTGTTTTCCTAGTCCAATTATAATTAGTGGTAATAGAGGCGCGTAGAAGGTGGCTTTAAAAGTAAGCTACAGGGTAGCGTTGCTGCTTGCATGCAACCGCTTAGCCTGAAAGCTAAGCTACTCGGTCTGTGTATTATATTATTAACTCGTAAAATCATTTATCCACCAACCCAACCTGACTGGATATATATACGTGGTAGTGCTACAGTTTAGAAGAAGAATCCAGTGGACCCCTTTAATCATTAGAAGATTCTTGTCAACTTTTCAAGAAGAAGAATATGCTAAAAGTTTCTTGAATTCTTGTATTATCTCTCTCTCTTCTGATATATCATTGTTTGATTGATCAACTTTCTGGGAAGATCCTTATATTTTCATTCAAGAATCAGAATAAGATGTTCAGTTATTCTCCAGCAACCCCTTGTAAGTTCTCTTCCCTTTTCTTCTTTGCTTTTTATTTTTTGAAACAATGTTTGTAGAAGCATGGGATGGGACACATAAATTTGTGGTACCAAATACACTATGATTCTGCATTAAAAAAGTATACAATGATTTTAGTTTCTTGCATTCAACGTTGTATGATTCTGCATTAAAAAAGTATACAATGATTTTAGTTTCTTGCATTCAACATTGTTTACAACGTTGTTTGTGGTATGTAATCGAAAGAATCTGCCATTTTTTTCTTTTTATTTGTTCTGAATTTTATCCTGTGGTTTAATCATGTTTCTCTCTGCTTCAGTCTGTTTACATGAAAGACTAGTTACATTGGTTTGTTATTCTCTTATCAAAAGCATTCAGCCAGGGTGCTAATTATAGCAGCAGCAGCCCTTTTGGTTCTCAATCAGTGTTTGGGGCGAAGACAAACCTAAGCAATCCGAGTCCTTTTGCCACAGGACCATTTGGAAGTGGTGCAGCTCCTTTTGGTGCATCCACAGGAGCAATTATGTTTGCTGGAAATTCAGCAACAGGGGCAACAGCATTCGGCCAGCCTGCTGTATTTGGGCAAACCCCAGGATCGTTTGGCAGTGGTGCAACTCCTTTTGGTACATCAGCAGGGGCAATCATCTTTTCTGGAAATTCAGCAACAGGGGCAACAGCATTCGGCCAGCCTGCTGTGTCTGGTCAAACCCAAGGATCATATGCCACTGCAACTACTTTTGGTAGTACATCAACAGGGCCAGCTATGTTTTCTGCAAATTCATCAGGTATTATTTGGTATTTTGATTGCAGCATATTGTATCTGTTACAAAATTCAAAAAAACTGCATTATTTTCCCGTCTTTTAATCCATTAAATAGAGACTAATATACTACTTTATTTATGTTTTTCTTTCTGGTCCTCATATCAACAGCATTTGGCCAGTTGGTGAACAGCAGCCAATTTGGGTCTCAATACGTATTTGGACAAACAAACAACTCAAGGAATCATAACCCTTCTGGCTCAGGATCATTTGGCACTGCTGCAACTCCTATTAGTACATCAACAGGGGCAAGCACGTTTTCGGGAAATTCAACTGGTGTATTTGGACCGTCATCTCTAGCTTTTGGAAGTTGTTCATCATCCACAACTGCTCCTTTTTCAACTTTTGGAACTTCATCCTCACCTTCTACAGGTCAGTTTATTGACAAGCATAAAGGTTATTTCCTTAAATTTTATCTGTTAATTAGCTATGAACCTACATATTGTTCCATTCTTGCATTGTCGCAATTATGCCTTTAGTGCTTACATGAAATTATATTTTGCTTCTATAAAATTTTATTCTCCTCCAAACACAGAAAAGCACTCTGCAATCATGGCAAACATCCACATTTAGTTTAATGTTTCAGCAAAACCTTCTTTTGTTTCTAATCTGTTGGGATGTGACTTCGAAGTCCCTTCTACTTATTTATTCCCAGCATAAATATCAAAATAACCTCAAGTGTAAAAGCATTGAGTATCTATAGCACTTAGAATTTGTATTGCCCATTTACTTTCCAGTCTGGATTTCATTGTCTTAAAAGATTTACTACTTGTGTTTCTAGCTTCTTGCTGCCTATGTTGATTTTCATTTTGCAAGTTTAGTTGCTTATATGAATATTGTAATAATCGTATTACTGATTGGATTTCCCCCATGACAGTTTTTGGCCGGACCCCTGGCAGTGCACCATTAGTAACTCAATCGAAATTTGGGGAAGCCAACAACTTTGGAGTTAGCAATTCCTTCACCTCCAAACCTGTCACTGCAAATCCCTTTGATAGTTCCATTGGGGAAGCAACATTTGGTGGATACTCAACTGGTTCATTTGGAGCAACTTCGTTCCTTTCAGCAACAAAACCAGTATTTGGTATGTTTTCAATCTCAGGCTCTGGATGCTCTTGATCATCTTTTAGTGGTAACTTCACATGTACATTTGTCAAATGTCTGTCTAATTTTTCTGTTTGAGTTGCACTTTAGTAGAGTAACACGGGCCCACAAAAGTTGAGAACACTCGCTGAAGAAATTAATTGAAAATTTTTGTTTAATTTGAAATAATCTTGTGCTTGTAAAACAAAAACAAACATGAACATAAAGTTCTGGTAGCATTTTGATCATATCGCTTGTTATTTTCTGGAAAAGATGGCGATTTTATTGGTTACAACTTCTAGACAGAGTTACATGATGCATTTCACCCACGTTCAAGGCTGGGATTTTCCTATAGAATTCGTTGTGTGAGTTTACTTGATGGCAAGCATCCTTGAACTTCTCAGAAGTAGAATTTGCACTCTTTACAGGGTTTGAAGCTTTAATTAGAATAGTTGCAATAGTTTTAGGATTTCTGCAAGGCACATTTCAATTTATCATGGTTATTTCTCTCCTCCACTTTAACTTGATTGAACTGTTCCAGGCAGCTGGGAGAGACAATGATCTACATTCGACAAAAGAATGCTTCATCTGTAGCATAAACCAAAGCGTTGTAGAACTTCTTACTGTCATAGATAACAAATTCAAATCGACAATTGAACGTGTTTCTCCATCACATAGAGGCAAAGGGTGGAAGAAGAATTTGACATATATGACTGTTTTCTGCTAATTGCCTCAGGTGGCTTCTGACTTTTCGCTAATGTACATTACATTGTTCTGGAGTTTTTTGTCCTGGAGGAAAGTTAGGTTTTTTATTCAGCTGTTTTAGGTCATATTTTAAGGAGTATAAGGCGTTCTTGCCTTGCTTTCCTTTTGAGCGTCTAATTTTCATGGTAATTAAAAGGAAAGTATGTGGAACACTAGTTTTTCAGAATTCAGTTGCTACTATGTTATGGTTTGTAAATGTAAACTCTGCTTTTATGAAGGATATTTTTTTATTCTAGCTACGGAAAATTAATGAACTTTTATTTGCATAGAAGTTCTTTTAGTGAATAGATGTCCTTTTAATACTTTTTTCCTGCAACCTTGATGCATGGTTGAGGCTTCTAATTTGTCTATTGTGAAAGCTTAGCTGTATTTTATTTGCACAATATTAAATTATGGGGTGAATTTTTTTTATTGAATAATAAGTCTATTTTAGCTTCCTTTGTTTGCAGCAGTAATTTGAGTTCAGCCTAAATTTGTTTTCCATGTGTTCTTGTTTATTAATCATTTGTTAATTGCTTCTATGTGCCAATTTCAGGAGCACCTCTCTTTAACAAGAATGCTGGAAGTTTGTTTCAACCTTCACAATCTACATTAGCTAACCATGCTTTTAATTCATCAAGTCAATCTGGTTTTGGGAGCAGTAGTGCCATGGCATCTGGCACAAGTGCTAATGGTTTTTCAGGTTCTCAACATGGTAATATATTAAGCTCGTCAATAAGACCACTCGTTGGCCCCACTGGCCCTGCTTTTAGCTCAAGTGGTGCATCTTTTGGATCTGGGGGTGCAAATGGGGTTTCCAACACTCCCGTATTTAGATCTCCAACCAACTTTAACCCTGCAGCATCAAAAAACCACAACCCTTTCAGTTTAAGGTCAATATTTGGCCAGCCAAGTTCACAATTTGGTAATAACAATGGGCCTACTGCTTGGAAGAATATGAAGTTCCCTTTAGGTAAGCTCTTTTCTGTTTTTTCTATAGGCTAAATATTTTGGATATGAAAAATACTTTTCAGGAATCTACTGCATAAACGTTGTGATATTGTGGATTTGATCCATGCTAGTATGAATAAGAAGTTCTAATTTTAACTCAATCTGCAATGCAGTGCCCCAACCAACAATAACAAACATGAAGTTTGGACCATCAGCTATTGATGGGGAACGTCGAGGAAGTAGAATGGAATCTTATGTTGCAACTAAGGAAGAAGTCGGCATAGGTAGTACTGAAACTGCTGCAGAATTGGTCTCTATTTCTGCCATGCCCACTTATAAAGAGAAAAGCCATGAAGAGCTGAGATTTGAGGACTCTCAATCCTTAGGGAATAAAGGTGAGTTTATGTTCATATCTTTGTTGCATTTATCTGATGGTTTCTTTTTTTATTCCCAATATGACTTTATGTTCTATTTACAGGTTGGACTGGTTTCTCAATGTTTACTACAACAGCTTCAACTTCATCTTCCCCTGCCTCTAATTCTGTCACATCGTCAGAAATAGCTTCTGTATTCATGTCGGGCTTGACTGGCAACGAAACTTCGTCATTGCCTTGTCAGTTTTCTGAACCTTCAGCTGGCAAGGCAAATTATTTTGTTGGACCTAGTGTTGTCATGTCCCAAATTCAACCACAAACATCAAGCGCAATATCAACTGGAACAGGACTTTGGGAAACTTTGTTCTCAAATAAAATCTCCCTAGTTTCGCCAAACAAATCAAGTGGTTTTGCTTGGACAAACGTAAGTTACTCTCAACTGGTTCGAATGTATGCCCATTTCATACTTAGATTTTGATATTTTTTTTGGGAAAGTTGCAGCTTAAATTTTCTCTTAATGTGGTTTGTAATTTTGTGATACTGTCACACTGGCACCGGTTGGGATAATTCTGCCTTTTCTTGATTATGCTCTCGTGAGCCACAAGGGATGCCCTGTCCTAATATGGATTTTTTTTTTCTGAGAATTTCCTTTAGATCATCATATCGAAGATTGGAAAGAAAGAAACGTAATATTTTTTTAAGTTGATTTTCAGTGCACAAGTTCAAGAGCTTCAGAGTAGTAAAAAAATTCTGGAAAAAAAGAAAAAATTAATTCTTGTACTCGGATTATTAATGTACTCATTGATTTATATTTGTTACTGTTTCTTCAACATTCCTTTGAAGGATACTTTATAATGCTAATGGATTCTCTCCCTCCTAGTGGAGTATTGAGAAGGGAAAAAAGATGCAAGGGAGAAAAGGTGTATAAATTATCTCAAGGTTTTGTTTCTAACTTTATGCTACGTTTGCAGCCAGAACAAATTACAACTCCACAGATAACTCAAACTGTTGTAACAAATGCCACTTCTGCTAGTATCTCTGATCAACAAGTAGCAGGTAAGAGCAAATTTTCAGCTAAAGTATCTTCCTTTCTGTTGTTCGGAAATAAATGTTGCATTGTCCCATGAGTAACATGTACTCTTTCCTGTGCTACTCAAGGAGCTGCGAATGCAGGAACTTGTCATCAAACAACTGAAATGAAACAGTACGCATTGCTTAACTCTTATTTTACACTTGCATGCAATGTTTTTCCGTGATATGTTACTAAAAATTTAGTAAGCTGATTGCTTATGATTTTTCTGATGAAGATGGCATATTATCATCTTGAGAGAGATTTTGTTCCTTCAGTTTCTCACCGAGGCATTTGTTGTCAAGATTAATCATCAGAGGAAAAAATTGTTTGCAGAATCTCCTATTTGTTCATGTTTTTTTTCAACTGGGACAATAGGGGTAACAAGGAATGTTGCCTGGATAGACAACACTCTGGAGAGCAATAATGTCATACATAGTTTATTTTTAAATCCACAATTGTTTAGGGAGATTAATCTGAATTAAAACTTCCATAATGAACCTATAAAATTTCAAGTCATCCACTGCATTTTCCCTTTCTATTGAGATCTTTTTGTTATGTTGTTCACAACAATAGTGAATATTGATATTATGCTTGCCAGTAATATCCTTTTTCATTTGGATATTTCACTCTGTTCACCAATTAATAACTATAATATGTTCACAGATCTGAATCTCGGAATATCATAGTTCTCAAGCCACCTGTCATCGCAAGTCCTTTTGGAATGGAGTCTAGACTACAGATGTCATCAGTTGGTTGCCCGCCTTCAGCCACAACTGTTCAATATGGAATTTCTTGCATGCCGGTGAGTCCTTACATTCTGAAACCAGTAATACTCAATTGGACATGGTATTTAAAATTTTAAAGACTCCAAGAACTCAAAATTTCTTCTCCTGCAATATTATGCCAAAATTATCAAAATACATTGTAAGGAAGAAAGGATTGCTTAGCTTGTTCTGCTTCACATAACTTCTTTTTCTTTATGTATTACAGGTTTCTGACAAACCTGCTCCGGTCAAAAGAAATTCCCTGCTTATTGCTAGACACCTGTCTCTTCGCAGAAACAGGATATCGGTTGGAAAATACCAGCCTGAAAGTGATAACCAGAAGGTGAGAATTGTAATGCTGGTTGAAATGTACAAATCGAATTGGACAAGCTAGATACAAATGGAAAAACTAGAATAAAATAGGAGAACTCTTTACACTTTTTCTTTTGCTCAATTACAGGTTCCATTTTATGAAGAAAAAATACCTGGGATATTCAAAGTCGGTGCTTCCTTTATTCCAAGGGAAAATCCAAGGTCTTGGGTTCTAAATCCCATGGCGGAGCAGCAGCCTCAAAAAACATATTCAAGCAATTCATCTTTGCTGGAGAAAGAGTCCACACCTATGCCTGAGACTGGTACGTGTAATTCCTTCATTCATTAATCACTAGAAATGTTCTATAAACTATTACTTGCGTGTCCATGCTGGAGAAAAATCTGGTATATTACTACCTTCAGTTTGTTTGATCAACTGTGATAATGATACGAAATTGGGGATATCTTCCCTTTGTTCTTTTGATTAGACAACCTATGCTTGTTATTAGCTTTGATTTGAATAACTGTTAATTATTTATCTAAGTTAGCTTTGATTTGAATCCAATTCCTAAATTTTTACTTTTTTATTTTGTAGGATATTATGATGAAAGAAACCAAGATAAAGTCATTTCGAGCCCTTTCACCGAGTGCAACATAAACTCAAAAGAAATGCCTGGTGCTACTCTGACCAAAGCTGATGAGGTTTTACCACAATATGAAGACGATGCTGATGTTGAAGCAATACTTCCAAAACTCCACTGCCCAGACTATTATATAAAGCCTCCATTCCAGGAGCTAGCTGCAAAGGAAAGGACCGAACCAGGATTCTGCCACCATGTTAAGGATTTTGTGGTTGGAAGAGAGGGTTACGGAAGCATCAGGTTTTTGGGGGAAACAGATGTGAGAAACCTTGATCTCGAATCTGTTATCCAGTTTAAATATCGAGAGGTGATTGTATACATGGACAGGAGCAAGAAACCAAAAGTTGGACAAGGCCTCAATAAACCTGCAGAGGTAACTATTTTTAATGTCAAGTGCATCGACAAGAGCACTGGGAAGCAATACGTGGATGGATCAAAGATTAATAAGTGGCGAGATATGCTGATCAAGAAGACAGTAGAGCAACATGCCGAGTTTGTATCCTATAATCCAGTTAGTGGGGAGTGGACATTCAGAGTCCAACACTTCTAAGGCCTCAGAAACACTTCTCTGGTGACTAGCAGTTGATCTAGAAACAGCAGTGGAAGGCTTTTGAGTCCATATTTATATAGTATGGCATTCCAGGACTAGGCTGGCATATGCCCTGAAAGGTTATTTTTTGTGTCTTACATCTTTGTTCGCATAATGTCATGCTATCTCTTAATTTTGTGCTGTCATCGAGTCGTAACTAGATTGATGAGTTTGTCCTCTGTTCAAAGTCAACTACTAGCTTGGTCTCTAGTTGTCGTGAATTGGGAAAATTGTAAAAACAGTTTTCGATCATGTTTCTGCTACAATATGATTATTAGGTTCTGTTATTCTGGCTGGTTCATTACTTGTGGGCTTTGTTTATTCTGCAAGAAAGAGTTACAAAGGAACATTTTCTGCATGTAATTGCCTTGTTTTATGATATGAAAATTGACTAATATTGATTTTTCAGATTCAAGAAAGATTTATCCAAGCCTTCTCTCCAGAGTTCCATCATACCAATATTAATTTACCTCCTCAAAAAGGATGTAGCAAATATTCCTAATTTTTCAACTGCGTCCTGGGCAATAAAAACAATATTGCTGAAGCTATAATTCACCATTGATCTTGATTCCTTAAAGACCAAAACTGAGTTCTATGATTCATTTAATTATTGTACGGGCACTGGGTGCTAAAGAGGATTGCTTGTTCCTTAGTGGATGAGGAAGGCTGTGAGAACCGTTTGTTCTTTGGAGCAAAGCAACAGCAAAATTACTGTTATGTTCCAAAAACCTAAGACGATATGAGACATTCCAGTGTTTGACTCCTAGTTCAGTCATCTAACTCGAATATTATGACACCTCGTGAATGGAAAAGAAAACAAATTAATAAATTAATTTTGAACTCTCTTTTCTCCGGTCTCGACTTATTTTAGTTTTGATTGATTCTTAATTCTTTTAGTTTTGATTATTAACATGGACCAGCTCTTGAATTGCTTTCAGTCGAATTAGTGGAGCTAACCGTCTGTTGGGCATTTAAAAATTCTAGTCTGGAGATGCGAAATAATTCACGTACTATTATACTAAACACTTTGATTATAACTGAATTATCAATATTGATAGTTATGAATATTTATTTAACTAAAATGAAATGAAAAAAAAAAATTAAAGGGTCAATGCAGGAATCTAATGCACTTTGTGGGGAAACGTTTTGAACTAAAAAATTTAAAATGGCATATAATTAAGACAATTAACTTGCTAAATGGGATCAAATTAAAAGAAAAAATTGTTTAAATGCAAACCTTGTTCCCTTCCCTACCCCTCAAAGTATGCTTGAATATCAAAATGCCCACCCTTCTTATGTTTCAATTGCATCGATGAACGCTTTACAACTTTCAATTATTTTCAATATGCTCTAAACCACCCCTTGTCTGATTTTTGATGTCGCCTTACTGAGGGGAAGAAGTGAGGGTATTTTTGGTATAATGAATAAATGAACAGGTTGATAAAGCATACAGTGACAATTGTACTTTGTGGTAATCTAGCGCCTAGTTTGAGTACATTGCGAGGAGAAATGAAAGTCGAAGAGTTACATTGAAACATGGGGGAGCAATTGATGGGAATATTTTTGTATTTAACACACAAAACCTTCTTATTGATTTGTTTGGTTTTGGAAAACTAAACTAATTTCCAAGAGAAATTATTTTTGTAGTATATTTCTTTTTAATTAGTGAGATATTCTGATAAATACTATGTCTACAAGAGAAGATAGTTTGATTTGTACTGCTAAATTCGAATGAAAAAAAAACCTTAACTATTGACAATGCTTACGGTAGATTTCTTCCTAATTATCGAGCCATTCTATAATGCTGGTAAATACTATATTTACAATAAAGGACATTTTGGTTTGTATGCTAAAATCGAATGAGAAAAAAAACAATCTTAACTATTAACATTACATAAACCTAAGAACCAAGAAATTAGAAACTTTTTGTCAAGGTCAATTTGATCAATGTTAGCATGTCTCTTGTGGTCTGTTACATACGAATCTTTTGCTCAGTTGTATCCCAGAATCTCGTACAAGATAGTTATCTAATGGATATTTTAGAATATTTCTTAAAAAGTTAAACCTTGTAATACTAAAATATATATATATGTATATATGTATATAATAAGTCAACTCATACATAAAATAGTAATAGTTCAAAGACTATAAATAACAAATCAGTCATGCTAAATGCACATAGATCAATCATAGCGGTAATACAACGCAGTGTTAGCTTTAACATTAAGCCAAGAATTCGTAACTTATGCAGGTAGTGAAACAACAGCTTGAAATTCAATCCACCTCCGCCAGCCACCACTGTCTTATCTAGTGTATATATAATCGACTCATAAGTTTAGATTCTTTTTTTTTTTTTTAATAAGTCTAGATTCTTGGACCCCAGTTTTGCATTCATAACTTTCACTACAGTAAAAACACACAACCCTTCGATCGCTTTACCCAAAAAGTGAGAATCTTGAATTTGCATGCCCAACAAGATGTCCAGTTCTTGGCACAACACCTGTAAGTTCGTTCTTTTCTCAACCTATTCTACGTGCTTTTCACGGTTTATGCATATTCAGATTCAATGTATTTGTTCTTTCTTGTGTTTCTTGATGCACAAAACTAACAAGGCCTTCAATTTTCTGGGTTTATAATTATATCAAGAACCCTTTATTTTTTTGGACAATGTATGTGATGTCAGTTAATTGGAACTTGATTATATGAAAATCATGCTGATTAATATGCACAAGGCTGATTAATATGTACGTAATGAATTTTACTTAAGTTAACTGCAATTTGATTATGTGATGGTGATTAATATGCACAAGACTGATTAATATGTATGTATGACATTGCTCGATACCATTGGGATTTTTCAAGTCATGCATGATTGTTACCAGGAAAAAGGGCTAATTCATTAGTTTATTGTTAAAAAAAAAAAAAAAAATTGGCACATGTGGCTCTGACAGCCACATTCCATGAATATAAACGCGGTTGGTAAATTTTTTTTTTTTGTTAATTCTAAATGCTGTGGGACAACCGCGTTTGGTATTGTTTACTTTATTGTTCACTTTTTTTTTTTTTTTGGTACAAAAGAGGTTAGGGTTTTTGGTTTAAGGTTTTTTAAGGTTATTGTTTAGGTAGGTTTATAGGTTTTAAGTAAAAGTAATTGAAGTAGTTCAAATTACATGTGTTCTGTACAAATATTGTGTTTGGATTTGAGAATTTTAGATTTAGAAATAATAAAGTTATAGGCATCAAATTTTGATATACCACTTAGTTTTCTAATATCCTGAGGGGCATTTTCGATTTTTCGAATGCGAAATCTGGTTTTTAGGAAAAGTGTGCAAAAGTCTTTTGGCAAAATTATAATTTGAGCACGTAAACACCTTTTTTGCCAATTTTTTATTTTTAAATTCATGTTTTATACTCTTGTACAAATTTCTAAATTTTGTAATTTTTTGGATAACCACTATTTTTCTATGTATTACGTTAATTCAAGGGCAAAATAGTCATTTCAATTTGTAAATGTCTTTTTCTGCTATTTTTGAATCCCAAATTCATATTTCATAAATTTAAGCATATTCTAAATTTGTAATAATTTTTCAGGTTCAAAAACTATTTTTTCTATGATATATACATACTTAGGGCAAAATCGTTATCTTGGCATGTAAATGTCTTTTATGCCTATTTTGGTTTCTAAATTGATATTTTTGTGTTTTTAAGCAAAATTTTTAGGTCAATTACATTTGTTTTTTCATTACATTGACCAGCTAATGAAAATTATCACAAATTTCTAGCACTTAAAAACTAATTTTGCGTTCAAAATAGTTTTTGAACCCAAAAAAATATCACAAATTTAGAATATTTTTAAAAGTATGAAATATGAATTTGGGATTCAAAAATAGCCAAAAAAAAGGCATTCAAAAATTGAAATGACTAGTTTGCCCTTGAATTGACGTAATACACAGAAAAATAGTGGTTCATCCAGAAAAATTACAAAATTTAGAAATTTGTACAAGGATATAAAATATGAATTTAAAAATAAAAAATTGGCAAAAAATATGTTTACATGTTGAAATTACAATTTGGCTAGAAGACTTTTACACACTTTTCCTAAAATCAGATTTCCCATTCGAAAAATAAAAAATGACTCACAAGATATTAGAAAATTAAGTAATACATCAAATTTGTTGTCTACAGATTTATTATTTCTAAATCTAAAATTCTCCAAGTCAAACATTGAACTATTTCAATTATTTTTACTTAAAACCTGTAAATCTACATAAATAATAACTCAAAAAAACTTTAAACCAAAAATCCTAATATCTTCTGTAAAAAAAAAAAAATTATGTGAACAGTATCGTCGCTGTTTGGAAAACAAGGAGGTCTCGTGTGTTTTTCAAATGCCGTGATATTGTCAGAATTTAAAAAAATATTTTCGCCGCGTTTCGAAAATACAATGGTCATATATTCATAAAATGTGACTGCCAGAGTCATATGTGCCGAATTTTTTTTTTTTAGCAATAAACTAATGAATTAGCCGGGAGAAAAGTGTCCAATTTCTGTAAGTTTGTCTGTTGCATCATTTAACTGGTTTGTCTGGTTTGCATCATTTAACTAGTTTGGCTGACAATACTCTTACCTGGGGAGTAAACGATGTTGACCTGGTATAATCTAAAGAACTTTGTGATTTCCCTTAATTAGGAGTATTTGTGATGCTGTTCCTGGGTAACAGCCTTTTTTTCTCATTTATTTTTTTGTTTTTGGGCTTTACTTAGAATATGTTTTAATCTTGGTATTTTTTTTTTAAAATTTAATCACCTACATAACACCCTTGAATGAGTTATACTGGACTTGCTTGATGATCTTGTTCTGTCGAGGACATGATAATTATTGTCTAATTGTGCTCTTCTTACACCTGACAAAAGAATCCTTTTGATTGAATACCTCAATTGTGAGGATTTCTCTCATTATATAGGCACAAATCTGCAATATACAAGGCTAGAATTAAGCCTAAATTATAGCTATCAATCTGTCCTAAATTACAGCTATAATTAAGCCTAAATTATAGCTATCAAATCTGTCTATATACAGGCCTAAATTATAGCTATCAATCTGTCCTAACTTACAGCTACAATCAAATCTGTCTATATACAGATTTTGGCTAAATAAGAAAGTATATATATACAATTGATGAGAATTAAATAAGGGGAACTAAATAAGGAAGCGTATCATGGAGAGACAATCATGGAGCATATTATGGTGACATCAATCATGGAGCATATTTATGCTGACATCCCCCCTCAAATTGATGCTGGTCGATCAAGAAGCATCAATTTGCTCACAAAAAACTGATGATGTTGTCGTGTCATAGCCTTTGTAAACACATCTGCAATCTGGAGTTCAGTAGAAATATGAGGAAGAGAAATGATACGAGAATCGAATACTTCCCGAATGAAATGACAATCAACCTCGATGTGTTTTGTACGCTCATGAAAAACAGGATTAGCAGCAATCTGAATGGCACTAGTGTTGTCAGCATGTAGAGGAGTAGGATCAGACTGAACAAAACCAATCTCAGCAAGAAGACCACGAAGCCATAGAATCTCAGAACAAGCAGCAGACATCGCACGATATTCAGATTCAGTGGATGATTTGGAGATCCGATCTTGTTTCTTACTCTTCCAAGATATCAAAGAGTCACCAAGAAACATGCACCAATCTGTAACAGATCGTCGCGTATCAGGACATCCTGCCCAATCTGCATCACTGTAAGCCACAAGCTTAAGAAGAGTCCCATTAGGAAAGAATAGGCCACGACTAGGAGAACTTCGAAGATATCGAATGATACGACGGACGGCCGCTAAGTGTAGATGACGTGGAGCCTGCATGAATTGACTAACTTGCTGTACTGCAAAGGAAATATCAGGTCGAGTAATGGTCAAATAGTTGAGGCTCCCCACTAATTGTCGATACATAGTGGGGTCAGAGAGGAGATCACCCTCTTCCCGACGATACTTCGTGTTTACTTCCATTGGAGTATCCACAGAAGAAGTATCATGAAGACCAGCCAATGCAATAAGATCCTGAGCATATTTGTGTTGATTCAAGAAAATGCCGGAGGAAGTGTTATGAACTTCCAAGCCTAAAAAATATGTAAGAGGACCAAAATCCTTCATGTGAAATGAGGCTTGAAGATGCTGCTGTAGTTGGGTGATTAAAGTAGAATCCGTTCCAGTAATAACAATATCATCAACATAAACCAAAAGAAGGACAATGCCAAGAGATGTCTTGCAGAAAAATAAAGAAGAATCATAAGCACTTTGCTTAAACGAAAACTGGAGCAAAGTAGAGCGAAATTTATCAAACCATGCTCGGGGAGCTTGTTTCAGCCCATACAATGATCGTTTCAACTTACAGACATCCGAAAAAGAGTAGGAGGACAAATTAGGATGGAATGGTCATGTATATCTCTTCTTTGAGATCTCCATGCAGAAAGGCATTTTTGACATCCATCTGATGAAGAGGCCAACCTTGGGATGCAGCAACAGACATGATAGTTCGCACTGTAGTCATCTTGACAACTGGAGCAAAAGTCTCCTCATAGTCCACCCCATATTCTTGCCTATTACCAAGAGCAACCAACCGGGCCTTATAACGATCTAGAGTTCCATCTGAACGCAATTTGATAGAATAGACCCATTTGCAACCAATGGGTTTCACCTGAGCAGGACAAGGGACAACATCCCATGTATGATTATCTTGAAGAGCCCGAAGCTCTTCATCCATTGCCGCACGCCAACAGTCATGTTTAGCTGCCTCAGAATAATCTGATGGAATGGGGATGGAAGATAGAGTAACATGTAAAGAGGTATGAGAGAAACCATACCGATCTGACGGACGAGACACTCTGGTCGAACGGCGAGGAACTGGAGTTGTATCCATATCATTCGTAGAGGAATTCAATCTGAACAGGCTCAGATGGCGGACCAGACTCAGGAAGGGGCAAAGTTGGTCTTCGTCTTTCATATACAAGCCCAAGTTTGAATCGGTCAATAGAAGGGGTCAAGTCATCAAAATTAGGCAAAATAGATATCTCGGGCAAAGATTCATTATGAGAAGGAAAGAATGATTGATTTTCAAAGAACACAACGTGACGGGAAATACGAAATCGATTAGAATTCGGATCATAGCAAACATAGCCTTTGTGGGAAGTACTATAACCCATAAATGCGCATCTAACAGATTGAGCAGATAACTTATGACGCTCATGAGAAGGCAAATGAACAAAACAAACACAACCAAAAGTGTGCATGTCAACGTATCTAGGATGTTGATGATAAAGACGAAAGTAAGGAGTTTCAAAATTCAAGACACTGGACGGCAATCTATTAATTAAATAAACTGCTGTAGATAATGCCTCAACCCAAAATTTAGGTGGAACAGATGATTGAAGCAATAGAGTACGAACAACATCCAACAAATGTCTATTTTTACGTTCAGCAACACCATTTTGTTGGGGTGTATATGGACAAGAACGCTGAGAAACAATGCCTTTTTGTTGGAGAAAAATATGAAATTCTTGAGACATGTATTCACCACCTGAATCAGACCTCAGAATTTTGATGCTAGAAGAAAACTGATTCTCAACATAAGCAGTAAATTGTTGAAAAACGGATAAGACCTCAGATTTAGCACGAAGGAAATAGATCCAGGTATACTTTGTATAATCATCAATGAATGTAACAAAGTATTTATAATTTGCATGAGAAATGACAGGAGAGATTCCCCACACATCACTATGAATCAAATCAAAACAGCGTTCAGCATGACTTCCATGAGAAGGAAAAGAAAGAGATTTACTTTTACCTAATTTGCATGTGGAACAATCAAAAGAGAGAGAAGAAGAAAATTGATTTTTATTGCCCAACAAATCAGAGTTTATTACATGAGATAAAATAACTGAATTAGGATGACCTAACCGTTTGTGCCATACTTCACACTTATTGTTCACAGTGTTACAAGCAAATGAAATAACACCAGGAATAGGAAAAATGCAGAGGAAATAATCGTCCAACTTTAGGCCCCTTCGCTAGTATCTTGCCCGACACCTGATCCTGCACAAGAGAACCATTACGAGAAAAACGAACATCACAGTTATTATCAACTAATTGCCCGACTGAAATAAGACTGGTAGAAAGCTGAGGTGATACAAAAACATCTCTAACAGTGGAATTAACATCCCCAATAGCATGAATAGGTAACTGACTACCGTTGGCAATTTGTGTATGTGCTGATCCAGTATAAGTTCGAACATTGCTAAGGGTTTCAGAAGAACTAGTCATGTGATTAGATGCACCCGAATCAATAATCCATGGAGAGGAAATAGAACTATTACCTTGCAGTTCTAAGGCTGAAAATGCGGAAATAATCATCTGTTGTACCTTCTCAGTAGTAAAAACGGAAGAGTCACTAGTAGGAGGAGAAGAAGTTGAACCCACAGTAGCTTGAGAAGCATTAGCCTGACGATTTTGAGAACGAGTAGGACACTCTTTGATAATATGCCTTGACTTTTTACAGTAGTTGCAAAATTTTCGTGTACAGTTGGTAGCAATATGTTCGTATTCCTTGCAACTGAAGCATTGAACTTTCCGCATGTCTCGTCCTTTGCCTTTTGCTTGAGCAACATGCGTAGTGCATTGAGTGTCATGTTATCGTGTTGATAAGTGGCCTGAGTGGCGAGTCGCTGCTCCTCACGAAGTAACTCCCCAAAACAGACATCCAAAGATGGCATGGGATAACGATTCATCAAATTGGAACGAGTGGATTCAAATTCAGGTCGTAACTTCATTAAAAACTGATCGCGCTTGCTTTGCGCATGAAGTTCTTGCACAACTGCGAGAGATTCTTCTGGTACCTTGGCATAAATAATGTCTGTAAATTCTTCCCAGAAATTATTAAAGCCAGAGAAATAATCCTGAATGGAGAGATCGCCCTGAGTGTAACTAGCAATCTCGTACTCTAATTGAGAACGTCGAGCAGTATTGTCCTGATAATATACCTTTTTTAGGTATTCCCACATAGATTTAGCAGTCTTATATGGCCTCAAATTAAGAACAATAGCAGGATCCACCGATCCTAAAATCCATGTCATCACCCGAGCATCTTTGATCTGCCACTGAGCCAATTTAGGCACATCAGTAGGAGCTGGATCACTCCCATCAATATGACCCCATAACTCTTTTCCCGTGACAAATAAACGAAATTGAAATTCCCAGGCAGAATAATTCTTGCCCGTGAATTTCACCGTAAAAGAGTCAGAAGACATGATGTAGTGCTAAGATTGAGAATAAAGTAGTCCAAGAACTCAGAAGACGCCAAAATACTCCAAGAGACACTCTGATAGTGTCAAAAATACCAAGAAGCTCCAAAAAGAAAAACTAGAAGCACCGAAATGAGAAAAGGAACAGAAACTAAAAAAAAAATTTTATGCCTAGAAACTTGGCTCTGATACCATGACAAAAGAATCCTTTTGATTGAATACCTCAATTGTGAGGATTTCTCTCATTATATAGGCACAAATCTGTAATATACAAGGCTAGAATTAAGCCTAAATTATAGCTATCAATTTGTCCTAAATTACAGCTATAATTAAGCCTAAATTACAGCTATCAAATCTGTCTATATACAGGCCTAAATTATAACTATCAATCTATCCTAACTTACAGCTACAATCAAATCTGTCTATATACAGATTTTGGCTAAATAAGAAAGTATATATATATACAATTGATGAGAATTAAATAAGGAAACTAAATAAGGAAGCGTATTATGGAGAGACAATCATGGAGCATATTATGGTGACATCAATCATGGAGCATATTTATGCTGACAACACCATGCCTATCTTTGATTTAGCTCTTGATAGTTACTATATTATGTTAATCTCCTGGAGCACAAATATATCAATTGATCGATATTCTTCTCTGAACAGCCTTCAACCAGTCAAGTAGCAGCCAGTCAGGGTCTTCATCAGTGTTTGGGCAAACTAGCAACATGAGTAATAATTTTTTTACTTTTCTACCTAACACCCCTGTAGGTACCGAAGATCGTTTTGCTCCATCAACTCAAGGATCATTGCTTGGTGGCAATTTAGCTGGTTCATCTGGATCAGCATCCTCACAGACGTCATCTACATCAATATTTGGTGCTACTTTGTCTCCTACTTCTGGAATTCCATCTTTCTCCCCGTTTGCTTTTAGCTTTGGCTCTAGTAAGAACATAGGTTAATTTATTTAGTTTTGTGCCATTGACTGTTAGTTCTTCATTCCTAAAGACATTGCAGCCTTTTGGTTCTTGAGTTGTGTTTAAGCTGATATATTGTGATTGCAGACGTATTTTATTTGACAAGAAATTTCATTTAGGTAAAAATATATACAACCTTTTGCCTTCACTGAGGAAGTTATTTATTTTTATGGGGTTGGGTCATGCCGAATGGTTGGGATTGGGGAGTGGATGAGGGGTTACATCTTTTCGGCAGCTAGCATCTTAATTTTGAAACGATTACATGGTCTTTAAAGAGGTTTCTCCAGACAGAAGATTTTGAACTGTTTGCGTTGGATAGGATGGTTAAATCTCCAGTTGCCAAAATGATTCTTATTACATGGCACAGAGAAGATATTAGGAAAGGTTAGAAAGATTTGTTTAAGAAGACAATAAATCAGGAGTCACATACACCAGGCAGCCACTGATTTTGCAACCAAAACAAAAATAATGTTGAGATAATACATTAGTTTTGTGCTGTCCTATTTAAGCATTTGGTTTACCTCATTTACCACTTTGTTGAATTATATTTGTGTTATTGTGTAATTCATGATACTTTCTTTATGAATTAGTTTGTCAGATTTTGTCCTCTTGTTCAAATTTACTATTCTGTGAACCCATTTCCTTTTACCTGTGCTCGTTGTTTGATGCGTTATCTTGTAGGATTTTTTGTCTCTGATAAGAATTCTCAAAAAGAATTTCAACAGAGACAAACTGCTTCTACTGACTTCTATTGTTCGTCTAATCATTCTTCTTCTGATACGTTGGTGGCGCAGGCTACTGCAGCATACCATCAACCACTAGCTCTGATGAGAGCGTATCTAGTATTAAATCACTTTTTGGTTCTGGGGATGCAAATTCTGTGCCAAGCAACTCATTATTTGGAGTTTCATGTGCCCCTGAATCTGGAGCATCTGGCACCACCAACTTTGGTTTATCAAACACCACTATATCTAGCTCTGTCAAGATGCCACCATGATTTGGCCAGTCAATCTCAAATTCTGGCCGCAGCAAGTTGCCAGATTTTTTTTCAGGTAGGTACTACCAGAGTTTCACAGTAGTAGGTGAATGGAAAAGAATTCTTTCAATTAGCATGGTGCCATATAGCAGTGGATATGCATAGCTATAATTTGTGTTAATTTCTTTGCTTTTAGTCATAATATTGAGGTTCTTGTATTTAGCTGTATTCCTGACTTTAAGTAGATAAATCTCATGTCTTCCATGCTGCAGGAGCCCAATCCACAGCAACACTGAGGAGCATAAACTCGGGGAGGTCAGCTTTTAGTGGTCAAGATGGAGGAAGTAGAGTTGCTTCCTGTACTACGACTTCAGAAGCAGATGGATTCAAAATTACACAATTCCCTTCTGAAATGGTGTCTATTGGTGCCATGCCTGTTTACAAAGACAGGAGCCATGAGCAGTTGAGGTCACAGGACTATCAGTTAGGGGACCAAGGTATGGTTGACTTGTGTATTCTTGTCTGTATATTTATAGCAGTACCTATTAGGCCTTATTTTGAACAGGAGTGTCCTAACTATTTGGTGTTCTCGAATTATTCAGGTGGTTGGAGACCTGTAAAACATACAAATCAGTCTGTCCCTCCAACGCCAAGCTTCAGTAATCTGGGAACTGATTGGTGTTCTACTCATCCCACAAGTCAATGTCTAAATCGTTTAGAAATTTCATCTACTTCCAGTAGTATATTTTCCAATCCAGCAGTAGCACTATCCTGTAACACTGCTGGTGTGACCCAGTCAGTTTTTGGAGATGAACTGGGTGGAACTAGAGTAGCATGTTATGCTACAACATCAGAAGATGATATTAAAGTGGGTGTACCATCTTATGGTAAAATTGACTCCATATCTGCCATGCCCATCTACAACAGCAAAAGCCATGAAGAGTTGAGGCTAGAGGATTATAAGTTGGGTGATAAAGGTACGTTTGATTTCCACTCATATCTTCTTTTGTTAATCTACAGAAGCTTTCCAATTGGTCGTGTAAATTCACTAGGTTTACCAATTATCCAGGTGGACGCAGACCACTGGATCAACTTTCAGGTGGACTTAATGTTCTTTCTTCTACTACTTTGGGGAATCCCTTCAGCCCTTTAAGTGCTCCTGCCAACCCACCTGTTAATCCTGTGTTTCCTTCTACTCATTCAAATCTATTCACCACTCAGAGACCAACTTCTTGTACATCAGAGACACAAGTGTCTGGTCCCACTCTCCCTGCTGCGTTTCCAAATCCATTCTCTTCATCAAGCACTTCTCCATTTTCCCAAAATCGTGCACCATGCAGGTGTGGTGGTTCATTCTTTAAACATAGTGACCCTCCCAGTCAATGTCAATGTCTTAATCGTTTAGAAATTTCATCTACTTCCAATAGTGTATTTTCCAATCCAGTAGTAGCCTTATCCTGTAACACTGCTGGTGTGACCCAGTCAGTTTTTGGAGGTGAACTGGGTGGAACTAGAGTAGCATGTTATGCTACAACATCAGAAGATGATATTAAAGCGGGTGTACCATCTTATGGTAAAATTGACTCCATTTCTGCCATGCCCATCTACAACAGCAAAAGCCATGAAGAGTTGAGACTGGAGGATTATAAGTTGGGCGATAAAGGTACGTTTGATTTCCACTCACATCTTCTTTTGTTAATCTACAGCAGCTCTCCAATTGTTCGTGTAAATTCACTAGGTTTACCATTTATCCAGGTGGGCACAGACCAGTGGATCAACTTTCAGGTGGACTTAATGTTCTTTCTTCTACTACTTTGGGGAATCCCTTCAGCCCTTTAAGTGCTCCTGCCAACCCACCTGTTAATCCTGTGTTTCCTTCTACTCATTCAAATCCATTCACCACTCAGAGACCAACTTCTTGTACATCAGAGACACAAGTGTCTGGTCCCACTATCCCTGCTGCGTTTCCAAATCCATTCTCTTCGTCAAGCACTTCCCCATTTTCCCAATATTATTTTCCCAATATTGTGCACCGTGCAGGTGTGGTTCATTTTTAAAACATAGTGACCCTCCCACTCATCCAAACACATCAAGGGTACCGTCTATGGGAGGTGGATCCTCACAAAATATCTTCTCGAGTATACCACGCTTTACTGAAAAGTCAGCTTGTCTTAGCCAAACAGGAGTAAGTTACCACCCTAGGCCTATAAATAATTCTTCTCTTAATTTAGAAAAAAAAAGGTAAAATTGTAGTAAATTCGTGTGCTGAAAGTAATTGTATGATTATTTTCTCCCCAAATTGTGTTCAAGTTTATCACCAATCTTGTGGAAGTTTTTCAATCTGCATGCTATAACACAATTAAGTGGAATAGGGCCATAAAATGCATGGTTACATTGTGTAAATGTCTCTCTATTTCTACTTGCATGTGGATTAGGGCCGTGAAATGCATGTAGCCTGCATTACTATTATTTCTTAAAAATGAGCACATTTTCCTTTATTCAGTTCTAGTTGTGTTGTCTTCTTGGTAGTCAGCAACACTCTTTGATGACGTCAATCCCCTGTCTGCCAACTAAGAAGAATGACAAGGAGAATATCAAAATTATGGGTAAATAATTAGATCTGATTCTTTTATCTGTTATGCTCACGTGTATGCCATGATTGGCAGGCTGCTTCTGTTGCTTCTCCGCCAACACTAACTGCTGACCACAGAGATGCTGTCTCTGCAGGTGCCTCAAGTCAATTATCAGCAGGTAATCAGGAAACATAACTAACCCCTTTTCCTTTGTTTTGGTTCAAAAAGTCATGGTTCATTTTCCATGTTACTGAAATTTTACTCCTGTGCCCTTCTGAAGGTTTAAATGACTCTAGAACAGCAAACCAAACTGGTGGTCAGAGTATCAATCTACAAACGTATGTGTATCCTAGCTCTTCTGACTACTTAGATGAAAAACTTTGATGAGAATACCGTCGATCAATTCATAAACATGCATCTTAAAAAATTATTTTCAAGACGCTGGATGAATCTTCTTCAAGTAACATGTATGCTGTTGTGAACATATTATTCTCTAGTATAAAATAAACAGTTTCCATGTTGCCCGCTTCTCTCTCGTGCAGGATGTGCAAGTGTATGTTATCGTTTTGCCCTTTTATTATTGTGTGCTTTTGTATGAAACTGTTGAGTCCCTTTCTTTGCATAATGCTGTATTATACTAAATCATCTTTTCATTTTATATTGTTTCTAATACCACATATAAGGTCAGCCCCTGCAGCTCCTGCAGTTGTTCAGTCCACTGTTTCAAGTTCTTTTGTGGTACAACCTCCAGTACAGATATCTGTTGATAGCCCTTGCTGTACATTGTTGATACAATGTGGGATTTCTAGCATACAAGTAAGTCCTAAAACATGAAAGCATTAACTGAATTCTAGGAAGCATGGATAATTCAGGAAGGTCAAACATGGGATAATTTTTCAGTAAACTTTGGCTTGCCAAGGTCCGATTGAAGACATAACTCTTTTGATACATATTTGAGAAATAAAAAGATACAGCTTTAAACATCTAAAACATTCTCTAACATAACACTTCCCCAGAACATGAGCTACAAAGATGAGGGACTATTAGCGTTAAATTATCAAACGAAATCATAAAGAGAGAGAGTGCAACGAAGTAACTTTCTGTTCAAATGCTAGGCAATAGCAACAACTATCTTACTGTTCAAATTCATTCCAACCTATTCATGTGTTATTATGCTTCTACAAATTATTTTGAATTCATTTTCTGGTTTCAAACAAATCATCATTGAATTGTTCTGTACTGGGAGATTATTTTAGTTCAGAAGAATAAATATATAAAATACTTCAGCTGTACAATTATTTAGGGAGATTGTGCTATACTAATACCATATAATCACTATCTTTGTGGGGGAGAGTTGTAAAATATGTACAGTTGTCCTGTTAATATTTCTCTTCTGATGCATGCTGCTAACTCGAGTTGTCATTGAGCTCCAGTTATTTACTAGTCATCTGAATTTTTATAGAATGACCACAATTTTGCGTGTCTGGAGAGTATCAAACCATGACATTCAAAAGAAGGCTACTTATTTCTTTATCCCTAGAACTGGACTCTTACTAGTGTGTTTCTGTAAATTACACCAAAAATGGGTAAGAAAATGCCTAAAAAATTACTTTTTGGAAAATAGAGATTAAAAAATTAGTAGCATTTTCCATCGTATCTGATTGTTGTAACTGTTGATGAGTATCTGTCAGTGTTGGACAAGGAAAGTTTTATGCATTGAAAACAGATAGTATTTTCTCCACAAATATCTAAAAATTGGCTTTAATCAACAGAATTTCATGAGTTAAAATACGACATTTTTCTCTTGCTCAGAATTATATAGCATTTCATAAGTACAATTCTAGAAGTGATTTCAAATTTGAGAATAGTGGTTTAATGGAGTAATGTGGTACATTGGAAAACTGATTTATCTCTTTGCGCTTACTAGCATACTGCTACCAATTCAATATACTTCCCTGTCTTCTGTCCACATTGCACCAAGTAAATGCAGATAGATTTTTAGGTCTATGTGCTTTCCGCGATAAAGAATTCTGGAAGCCTGATTTAGTCCGTTTCTTGATCTAGTTGCAGGTTCCATTCTTCTGTAATGAGGAAAAAGAATGACTTTCCAGGGTGGATGACACATTTAAGTCAAAGCAAAATCCTCAGACTTGGGCTTGTTATCCCGCTAAAGACTTTCCATGCCAGGGTACTGCAGACAAATCATCAGGTCTGGGAACTACATTCATTCCTGTTTATGAGAATGGTAAGCGTTGGTTTTGCACTTGTATCATTACCTGTGAAGGTACTGGGGCTAGATTCATGACTTTGCTACTAAAAGAATATATTGGTTTATATGTTTATTTTCTAAATGGATAGTACTAAATCGTCACCTTATTTAGCATCTTCTTTTGTGTACTAAAATTACTCTATGACATGATTATTCGGCCATGTTACTCAGTGCTTTTCTTGTGCTATTCATTTGATTGATTGGCAGCTTTTCCATTTTTTGGTCTGCCCCCTCCTTTTGCATAAATCGAACTGTGTATAATTGAACAAACTGATATTGAAAAATTAGGAGTTTTTACTTATTAGGTATATAGAAGTGTGCAATTTGTGTCCAGTATGTTGTTAACTAAAAACAATATGTTGTTAACTAAAAACAATCAGTGAAAATGATGACTTTGATATAAAAGAAATGACCAAAAACATTCATCATTTGGGTGTTGAGTTGGGATTGTGACCGTTTGAGTAACAGTAAGATTGATAATTTGGTGCAGAAGATATTTGGAATTTCACCTGTGGATCATGATGACACTTAGTTACATTTTTATTAGTAATAGACACAGTTAATGCATATTTTATGACATTGAAAATGAAATCCTTGAATTGAAAAGAATCATAATCAATAATAGACAGTTATTCCATAGATTATGACATTGAACATTAAATTCTTAAATTGAAAAGAATCATTATTTTCTTAGTCAAGTAGAAGGTTGTAATTTGAGGTTGAAGTCTCAAAAAAGGTTTTCTAGACTTCTATACATTGAGATTAAAATATTGTTACGCCATTTCTTTTAAATACATAAGCCTGTCTAGTTGGTTTCTTCTTAGTCTTCTTCGTGGTTCGTCTTTAGCAGTCTGGAATTGTTTGTTTTGATATTCCAGAACTTCTGAATAATTCCACAAACATTTGTTTTGATAATCACTGTGGGTGAGAAACTTGGTTTTAACACAGATGTGCATACTTTTGAGATCAAGGTGATAATAGAAATTACTAGGTAGACAGTGCTTACTTCTTTTTCGAAATATTACTTTTGTAGTGTTTGTTAAAGCTCATCGAAAGAGCATGATATCTTGATAGAATTTAGAAGCAGCTTACTTCTTGCCAACATCAAATCTTTTACAACATGGACAGATATCAGTTCTATGGACTTTCATGAACTAATGATAAGGATAGAATAAATTGGCTAGACAGCAAGCAATTATTTGAAGTTGGGAAAAATGCAATTGCATTTTTGCTTATTTTATTTGCTCCTACATGCTGATGGTTTTGTCCCATGTGTTCTACTTCTTAATTTCTTTTACTATCAATTCCGTGGGATCATCAGGTGAAACTAGCAATGACAGTGTTCACAAGAACTCTTGTGTCAGAATTAACTTGAAAACCAATGGGGTCAATTATGATAACTGTCCCATGCCAGAAGGATGCTTGCATATTACAGTCAAAACGAATGGGAATGGAGATGTTTCAGTAGATGTTGGACACAATCCTGATGTGACAGCTATAATACCTAAGATCCAGAATGCAGACTGTTACACCATACCACCAATCAAAGAATTAGCTGCAAGGGAAAGGGCTGAACCAGGATTTTGTGGCCATGTTATGGACTTTGTTGTTGGAAGGCAGGGATATGGCAGCATTAAGTTTTTGGAGGAAACAAACGTGAGGAAAGTTGACCTTGAATCTCTTTTTCAATTTAAATTTAAAGAGGTGATTGTGTACGAGGATGAAAGGAAGAAACCGCCAATTGGACTAGGGCTTAATAAACCAGCTGAGATAACTCTTCTTAATGTCAAATGCATTGACAACAATACAGGGAAACACTACACAGATGGACCACAGGTTGAGAAATATCGGGAGATGCTGAAACAAAAAGCAGCAGAGCTACATGCTGAGATGATTTCTTATGATCCAGTGCAAGGGGAATGGAAATTCAGGGTTCAGCATTTCTAATTTATTTGAATTCAGCTATGAAAAGGACATGAACCTTTGATTGCTTTGACAAAGATGGTGTCAGAGACTATTTTGATGTTTAACAGTTACAAGGCTGTGTATCCTTGCTTCCTCAATTGCAATGTGAAAATGTCTAGAAGGTTATAGGATGGCTTAAAAATCAGCATTTCAGTTCTTTTTTCTTTTTTGGTCTATATTTTTGCGTGAGTCTAGACTGTAGTTGTGTTCTTTGCCCCAGCATTATAATGCAGTGCATTGTCATAATATTGTTAGGCTAGATTTTTTGAGTGTTAAAAGGTTGGGGTATCCCAGCTGGCCAGTGTTAAGTGTCTCCCATGCTGCCAAGGTCAAAAGTTCTGTGCAGCTGTGGAAATTTTGTGCTCAAAATTGGGAGCTAAATTTCAAATCTGAATTAGAAGTTAATGTATGTTGTGGGGGGCAAACTCAGCATTGCAATGATATATAGTGATTAATAAAACTATTTCGGATATTTGTTCGTCACATCTTTTTTCATATTGTAACGAATTTCTTGGATATACTCTAGTAAGCATACAGAATCAACAGGACTTCAAGCTTGGATTTGACCGGAATTATTTGATTTTTCATCATTCATCAAGTTCATGATTGCTATGGTGTTTGAATGATTTGAGTTGCTTTGGCTTTTAAACCATGAAATTGTAATTGGTGGAACATTGTTAAGTGGGTTTGTATTGGGCCTAGTGTCAAACAGTTGCAGTTCTATGCAAGTGCTAATGTCCGGTATAAGGCAAGTGCTAATGCCTTTTGAAACCCATCATTTTGTTCTAGACAACTCTCTGTGCAAATCCAAAATCATGACAATCCAAGCGACTCTTCAAGCAAATTGTAAGTTAGATGTTAAAAAGTGAAACAAGTGGAATATCTAATTCTCTAATGTATTTGTCTTTTTTAATCTTAAAAGCTTGCACTTAGTTTTTCCACATTTGTGGATTAGAATGGGAGATACTTGGATAAGCAATTATTTAGTTACTTACGTTGAAAAAGAAATACATTTCGTGAAGTTGAAAATAAAAAGGTTGTAGATCATTATCAAGATATGAAAACTCGTCGTGAGCAATTGTGTATGGTTTGATTTACTTTTTGAAATAAAATTACTGTTTCATTAGTAATTTTTAGTATAAATTTACTTATGTTTTATGTGAAATATATGCATGATTTATTCTTGTTATGTGAGTATTGATGTTCTTTTGTTTAAAAAAGAAAAAAAAAAAAGAGTAAGTAAAAAATTTTGATGTTAAGTAAAAAATTTTTATTTTGCTTTTGCCTCCACTAAGAATTTTTTCTGGCTCCGTCACTGCATCTGACTTTCTGAAGAAACATCCCGACCATGCTCATCAGGAAGGGAAATTAGTTTAGCTGTCTGTCCCAAGCCTTGCTCTTCATATCCATAAACGATTAGTTAAATCTACCAAAGATTTTTTAAAAAAAAAATTATCATAATTACGATATAATGCATCTTAGAGTTTTCAAATTTCTTATCCCGCATTAACTTAACTAATATGATTCACCGGATGTCTATAGAGAGAGAGATAAATATTTTTCTATACTTACTAGAAATTTGTTTTTGTCTCGACAATTAGCCACAAAAACCTAACCAAAAAAATTATTTGATTAGTTTTCGCCTCTTGCATTTGAGAAAAAAACACAAAACAATCCGAGGTTCTCTAATTTCTGATGTATATAAGCACTAATTTGGTGGATAAGACTTGCTTTCTCGATATAATAATGGTGGAGATGTTGAAACTAAAGTAAAATTTTCAAGTTTAAGCATAAGATCTGTCATCCCTTTAAGTCCCTATCTGGTCCCCCTTGTTTCTTGGTTGTTAGAACACTTAAACAAGTGCTGTCAAAAAAGGGCTCAATCCTCCTCCTAATCTCAACTGATCAAATCATTAGATAATGAATCAATGATGATGAATTGTCTCAAAGAAGTTCGTCATCACTTAACCATGACTCAAAAACAAATTAATCTGATTGTGACTTTAGAGGTTATATAATTTCTTTTTTCCTTTTTTTTTAAAGAAAACATATTCATTTATTTCTTCACAAGTTTTGGTGACTATTTAGTGCAATGCTTTTGCCCCATTTTATTTTTCTACAATGTAATTCTGACAGTATGCTCTTGAGATTAAAGAGAGGAATCTAAACATTATCATAAAGAAGATGCCAAAACTATGCTCTTTAGTTTCCTTTAAAAATAAAAGTAAACGGTGATTTGGTGGTAGGGTCTATTTGACGAATATACAGAAAGCACCGGGCCTATAGATATTGGATTAGTTACAATCTGTTTCCCATGCATAATTTATAGTATATTCCAGTCCTTATCTAAATTAGTGCTAGTTTGTTCTACCCATAACCTAATGTTTCGCATTTGGAATTCAAAGTAAAACAAATATTAAAGTTGTACAATACGATGCCAATGAATGCAAAAAATTTGAACAAGAAAGACAAAACTGGTTGACCTTCAAAATGCAACTAAACTAAACTATTAAAATTGTGTGTCACTTGCTGATTTCTTATGGTAAGCAATTTCCTTGAAATAGTTGTATACTAAATATTGAGTTTATTTAGGGCAAAGACTTGAAAAACCTTTCGTGAGTGCTTAGAAATAACCTACTAGATGAGGAGAATAGATGAATTTGCTTACGTGAGGGTTTGCTTAATTTTACTAATTAGTTATTAAGCAAAAAAATTTTCATGTAAAATCTGAAGTTGATGGTTTGAATTCTGACAGACTTGATGACAAATAAGCTGTCAACATAGGATTATTGCATGTTTGCATATAGTACGATGTAAACTAAGTTTGTTAAAGAAATATTGGAAAGTTCTTGTAGTAGGTAAGTATGCTTTGTGTTTGGAGTTATTGCATTGCTTACGATATATATTCCAAGTCTTCCTCTTCCTTAACTTGGCAGGTGCCCAGTAACACCAAACCACCACCTATCCGTTCCATGCAAGGCACTTTGCCAGCTCCAAGAGATTATAGTTTAAGCTTTAGTTTAGTCTAGTCATTTTCTTGACAGACGAATCTTTATTTGATTTATTTGAGCAACGTACGAATCTTTATTAACTACTTCTTTCTTTATTTTTTTCTCTGGTACAAGATATTAATATTAAAATTTCAGTTAAAATTGGGGGACAATTACAATTTTTTTTAAAAAAAATCCTATTCTATTACAATGAGAGGTTTTAACGAAAAAGAGATAACTAAACTGGAGGACCTCATATTGCTCTTGTGTCGTGCCTATTTGCTCTTCTATTAAGTTGTTTGCTGTTATGTCAAGTTGCGATAATATTTGCAAATCTATTCTGTCAAGTTGCGATAAAATTTACAAATATGAATAGATATCAAACCCCTAACCACTTGAAATGAAACGTAGAGACTTAACTGCTCGACTCATTATTCGTTTCATTACGAATGTGATTCTCTTTTTTTTTTTTTTTTAACTATAGTTGTTTGTGATGGTATTACAATAATATTAATGTTCCAAATTAAACTCCCTTTCAAGATGCACATATCAAAGCAGCAAATAACTATTAACATGTTCTATAATTCAGCTTGATTTTCTGTACGATTGATTAGATGTCAGCTACCTTAAAAACTAGAATGGAACTGGTGAGAAGAAATTCAATGAACATCTTATGTAACCGACAAGTTGTTGTAAATCTAATAGAATTGTGCATGTAACTGAACTGTTGTCATTAAAATTAATCCTTAAAGCAAGATTTGCGTCACTTAATTACAAAATAATGTCTAGAAAATGCTAAGTGGAAACTCAAAAAAAAAAAAAACTCAAAAAAAGAAAATGCTAAGTGGAAGCCTTCTTCGAGGCCTCATTTTTAGCATAATATTAGAAAGATTGAACTTTGGGTATTAGAGGGATGCCCTTCAAGATTTCATTAAGGGGCAAAAGAGGCTGAGATTCCAATGGTGTTCAGAGAGACAGGAGAATAACCAGCAATGGATCTCAACTTCAAGATATTGTAATTTCTTTCTCTAATAATATATGATTTATTTTATGCTATTATTTAATTTCACTCCAAATTTTTATCCAAAATCATGAGGTAACTACACTTTTCCGGTTACCCTCTTAGACCTTAAATATAACCAGAATCTTGGATAGGAACAAGAGGCAGAATAACTCTTTCCATTTTTTTAACCTCATCCTTCGATTTTATTTTATTTTATTTTTTATATTTGTGAATATTATCATTTCGCTCTTCACTAATGCGGTAATTTATTATTTTGTTATATTCTTTATTTTAATTTAACTACAGTTTTTTGGGGGAGGGGGGTGTTTCAAAAGTTAGATTTTAAATGATACTTTGGATGTATATTGGCAACTCATATATATAGCATTTCGGTATTTCAAATACTAATTTTTCAAAAATCTAATTTTGGATAAATAAGTTTGCTAAATGGCCCAAATTAGGCCATTTTCGTTAATCTATTGACCGAAGTAGTCTTGTGTTTTCTTGACTTCTTAACGTATAAAATTTTCAAAATACACAAGAATGATACTGGCAGCCAAACTTTGAAAGCAACGCTAGTAAATCCCAGAGAGCCTATCCTACAACTTAATGTAATTATTATCAATCCAGTAGAATTTTTTTTTGTTAATGAAATATTATATTTGAATAGAGATTATTGAGATTTTTTTTAAAAATATTCCTTAAACAGTTTTTTAATTACCTATTTGTTCTTTTAAATTTTCATTTTATTTTATATAGATTACATCACAACAAATGTTACCGTATCTTTTACATTATTTGAATAATTTTATATTCAAACGGATTAACAGATTATGTAAAAGATTATGCATACTAGAATAGATGAGATCTTGCTGAGGTTTTACATCTTTAAACAATGGTAAATGTTGGTCAAAAAGCCCAAAATTGATGCAAGAATTCTCTGTTAATGGGACCCCATGACCAGGCCTAATCTTAATATTTAACTTTAGCTTGAAGAAGGGATGTTTGGTACTCAAAGTCTCATTAACATTTGACAATTCACGTCAACAACTCCATCCAAGTCCCCTCTGTGATCCCTCTTCCACCTTCAGGACTTCAACTTCCCCTTATAAATAAACTCCCACATTTGTCTTTCCTTTGTCCCAGTATCCACAAACCAACTCTTTTGTTCTCATCTTTCTTTCTTTTTGTGCTCCACTCCTCCAGCTTTGATTATTCCCTTTTGGGCTTTTCGAATATATATAAATATCATTATACTTCTGCAGCAATATCAACATGGCTGCTGCTTTTAATAAGCTTGTGTTTATGATGCTTATGGTCTTGTTGACTCTAAGCTTCAACAAGGTGTTAGCTTCAGATCCAGACATGCTTCAAGACGTTTGTGTTGCAGATCTCACTGGTACTACATGCTCAGTTTTTTCACTTTTTTCTTTTAATGTTAATGCTTTTCTCGTTGTCTTTCATGTACCCTTTTCTTTGTTTTAATCTTAGTTGATGATATTGTCTTGAATTATTGATCCATCACAAGTATTCAGGAAATCTTGGAAGTTGTTGGTTGGTCTTTGTTTACTTGTCTTTTTCCTGCTTATTTTGATTTTGGCTTCTCTTTCTGCTCTTTATGTCTTCATGCCACTAATAACCTTCTTTGACATCAACACACTAACTAGGGGATAGTTGCTGAAATGTAGTGTGCACATGCATGGATTCTTAGCAGCAAGCTTCTGCCAACAACTTTCGCACATACTCAACATGCTTGCAAGAAATATTGATGCACATTATTTGGGATTGGATTTAATCCATACATAAATCGTATGTCAGAAGTTAAATACAGTGATGTTTTAGTACCCCTCCGTCCCATTTTGATAGGTTTGTTTTCCTTTTTCATCCGTCCCAAATTATAATCCACTTTCCAATTAAAAATGTAATTGATTTTCAACATCTCTAAAATGTCCCTATTTAATTACTTTGTTATAAGTGAGAATGCATAGCAAACCATGCCTTCATATATTAAATGGAATTAATTTAACTTATGGTGCAATTTTTCATTTGTATTTAATGTAAATGTTTAATGATGAATATAAGGGTATTTTAAGAACATCATAGATTAATTCATTCTTTCAATAAAGTTAACTAATTTTTCTTAAATTGTGTGAAAAAACCTGTAAACCTATCAAAATAGGACAGAGGAAGTATTCTTTAGTCTCATTGCACATGATAAGACCAAAGATTATGGAACATTAGGATTTAGGATATGATTGCATTTATTTCAGTAATTATTAGGACACGTGCGGTCGTGCTCGCGGACGAAAAAGCCCCCTGCCGATTTTCATTTGCTTTTCTGTTTACAGAATGAATTACCCTTGAACAAATATACAGGAATACGTCTTGCTTGGTTATCTTCAAAGCAGGATTCAATCTTCTTAGTCACCTTGTTACCATAACGCAATATAAAATTTACTAGTTTCTTGACAAAACTTTCTATTTCATAACCAACTTGCTGACTTTTTTTTTTTTTTTTTTAACGAAACTTACCATTGAGTTTGACGGTCAAATGGCACTAAATATTTTCCCTGCTTTATGCATTGTACTATGATTTACTTTTGTTTCTGTTTATCCATCAAATAGGTAAACCAAAGGTGAATGGATTTATTTGCAAGGAAAATGAGACAGCCAATGACTTCTTCACCACCGTCCTGGGCACCCCAGGAGCCACCAACAACACAATGGGTTCAGCTGTTACTTTAGCCAATGTGATGAAAATCCCTGGCCTCAACACCCTAGGTGTGTCCCTTGCCAGGATCGACTATGCCCCTGGTGGCCTCAATCCACCCCACACCCACCCCCGTGCCACCGAGGTAATATTCGTGCTGGAAGGTGAACTAGATGTTGGTTTCATTACCACAACCAATGTCCTCATTTCCAAGTCCATCAAGAAAGGTGAAGTTTTTGTGTTCCCTAGAGGCCTAGTCCATTTCCAGAAGAACAATGGCAAGGTGCCAGCAGCAGTTATTGCAGCCTTCAACAGCCAATTCCCCGGAACTCAATCCATTGCAGTCACATTGTTTACATCTACTCCACCTGTTTCGGATGATGTGTTGGCCAAGGCATTCCAGATTGATACCAAAGAAGTTGAGCAAATCAAATCAAAGCTGGCACCCAAGAAGTAGATTCTACGCTTAATTTAATAAATGAAACATCATATTAATGTTGTTCTTTGATAAAGACACGTGGGTTCAAGGAGCACTGTTCAGTTGACACTACTGAATATCATTTTGTTTGGGATCCAAAAATTAATGTTGCAAGTAAATGTATTTGAATTTTGTCTCTGCTTAAATACGATAAAATGTGATTGTTCCACAATAATATTATGTCCTTCCATCATCAACTTGCTTTTCTTCGTGATTGCTTGAGCAAATATTTCAGACTATTTACGGTGTGCAAAGGGGAGATTGGCCTTGCTGCCATGTTCATTCAAATTTTAATTTATTGCTCAGATTTGTTTGTCAAGCTACGGATCTAAAGGGTGAAAGTCTTTGATTTTGCGTTTATACATGAAGAAGCCCTGTCAAGTGTGTAAACGTGTAACATGGTCTTGTCTTAAAACATGGAAGTAAGTCTTAAAACATGAAAGCATACAAGTAAGTCTTAAAACATGAAAGCATCAACTGAATTCTAGGAAGCATGGATAATTCAGGAGGGTCAAACATGGGACAATTTTTCAGTAAACTTTGGCATGCCAAGGCCCGATCGAAGACATAACTCTTTTGAAACATATTTGAGAAATAAAAAGATACAGCTATAAACATCTAAAACGTACTCTAACTTAACACTTCCCCAGAACATGAGTTACAAAGATGAGGGACAATTAGCCTTAAATTATCAGATGAAATCATAAAAGGAGAGAGTGCAACGAAGCAACTTTCTGTTTAAATGCTAGGCGATCCCAACAACTATCTTACTGTTCAAATTCATTCCAGCCTATTCATGTGTTATTGTGCTTCTACAAATTATTTTGAATTCATTTTCTGGTATCAAACAAATCATCATTGAACTGTTCTGTATCGGGAGATTATTTTATTTCAGTAGAATAACTATATAAAATACTTCAGCTGTACAATAATTTAGGGAGATTGTGTGTCACACCCCATGCCCGAGTGTAACACGCTGCATATTAGGCTCACCCAATACGCATGGCTCGAAAAAATTATCAAAGCAGTTCTAAATCATAGATATCACAAATATTAAAATACTCCAATTATTACAAAAATCCTCTAATAATAAAATTTAACATCCACAAAGTCTTCAACTTTCTTAGTAGAAATAAATAACACTAAACATGAAATAAATTATTGCCATTGGCTCATGGTAAAAAATCTACCAACTAAGTATTGCTCAAATAAAATTTCTTCTATTGATGGCTAAGCACTCTACTAGCCTATCCCAACTAACGATACTTGCAAAATAGATAATATAAGTGGAATAAGCAACCAAGATGCTCAGTAAGCAGTTCCACTTCTTTCTCACCAGTCTGGGCACAGTTACATATATGCAGATATATATATTTATAATATATGCATTCATTCCATCACACACTGTCCATAATCACACATAATAATAATACATAATACATAACAAAGTCTTGGCTTCATTACATATATCATTGTTCATAAATATATAGGCTTAGATTCATCAATGCAAGAACCAGTCGTTTTAGATATCTAGCCTAACTTTTTCCTAGTTAGAAGGGTAATAAGCGTGTGTGCATGTCCTGACTACTCACCATCAGGGAGGTAAATGAGAACTAGTTCTCTGTGGTGTACAAAGAATTATTAAAGCCAAAACATACATGTCATACATTCACACATCACACACATGCATGCATATACATATAAATAGTCAAGGTGTCACAGTATATGAAGAATTTTTGCATATATCACCTGCCCATTCTGAGTTTTGTATTACAAAAATATTCATGAAAGAATCAATATATATACATATAATAGATTTTTTAAAACATGAGAAAGGGTAGGAACCACTTACCTCATAATGCAATTTCAACTCCTCTAACTCGAATAATCTCGATTCTAAAAATACTCACCATCTAATCATGATCAAAGAAAAAATACAATTCCCACTTTACAATTATATCGATAAAATACTAAAAACTCAGAGATCTACTAGGCCAATAATCCTTAAAACTTTCAAGTCTAAAATATGATATCAATTCAAGATTTCATAATCCCCAAGTCCTTATTTGAACTTTGGTTATTTCTATTTAATTATTATTACTATTTAATAATAAAGAAAAAGAAAAACTAAACTTTAAACTAAATTCATAGTCAAATAACTAACTTTGGAAGTCATTTACTAAATAGACAGTTAAATTAAACAAATTAACCAAAGATGTTTAGCATGATTATACAATACCTTCATTATTCTACATTACTTGATTCTTGAACGTGGGCCACTGTCAATGACTTACAACTTCACTATGTCAAAGACCAAGAATTACTAAAATTTCCCCTGGACCAATTGCGGGTTGTGTTTGCAAGAATTCATGTTAGGAATTACATTGTATTTTATATATATATATATATATATATATTTCCGCCATGCAAACAACAGCTATGTTTGTCCTTTTGTTTTTCCCAAGCAACGGATTACTTAGAGAACGCCTTTTTTATTATTATTATTTTTTTTACCAGCCAAAACTGTGATATTAAGGCCCTTATGGACCTTTATGAGATTAAACCTTCTTGGGCCATTGTGTGTTTTGTAAGAAGTAGTGGCCTTATTTGTAATTTTTGAAACTTCATTTTTTTTTTGCCCTAAAGACTAAAATCCCTTCTTCTTTTTCCTTCATTCTTCCTCTTCCCTTTTGAAAGAATTCCTCTAAATTCTTCCCATTTTCTCAATCCATTGAAGGAGGAATTGAAGGGATTTCATCTCCAAAGGAAGCTAGTAGAAGCCATTTTGAAGCTTTTTCCCCAAATTCCCCTCAAGGTAACTCTTTTTCCTACTTCTTTCTTTTTAGTTCTTTCACACTTTGATTATTTTGCTTGAGAATTCGAAATTATGGCTTTGTTGGATGCTCTTAGACTATGTTGTTCTTGGAATAGATGATTTGTAGTAGTAGTGCAAATGTATGACTTATGGGATAAATGTGTGAGGTGAATGAGTTAGGGATTTGAGGAATTTTGAATGAGGATTGTTTTTGTCTTGATTTTCTTGAGCAATCTGCATTTGTATGTCTTTTCCTACTGTTTTGAGCCTGTATTAGCTGCATTTTGAGTTGGGTTTGTGTTGGAAGTGAGTTTGAGTGAAGGGAGGTGTTATTTGCAGAAAATCGCAGGTGAGCCGTGGGTGGGCTGAGCCCTAGCCGTGGCCACGGCTCAGGAAACCTTCACCCGCGACAACTCTCTGGAATTGAGCCATGGGTGAGGATTTCCGAGCCGCAGTTGCGGCTCGAGAGTTTTTTATCGCATCTACTCTCTGCCCGCGAGCCGCGGGCAGAGAGGAGCCAGCCGCCCCGCGGCTCGACCTTTGGTCTTGAGCCGCGGGCGCGGATCAGGTGATCCCACCTGCGGATTAGTTTGGTGTTTCCGGATTTTTCTAGTTTCTTTTGTGAGATGAGTATAGTATTGCGTTGGCTATATTCCTTTGATAGAATTAGAGTATAATTGGGTGTTTATTGTATATTATAGGCGACGGAGGCGATTATCCCTACTCGGACTACCTGAATTAGTCCTTGGAGTGAGGTAAGTAGCATTTGATTCTCTTTGCTTTGGAAATGCAATTGATGAAGCTAAATGACTTGGATAATATTTTCTTTACATAAAAAGGGCTTATGTTTGATTACTTTGGTTTTCTATAACACAAGTATATGTGGTCTATTGAATCGTTTGAATAAACATATGATTGAGCTCTTGTATGTGAAATGGCTATATGACGGGACTAGTTCCTTAAAGTAGTAATTGTAGCAAGTTATTTTGAACCGTACTAACCGGGTTATAGTTAGTCTTGAACCGCACCAACCGGGTGGTAGTTGGTTTTGAACCGTGTTAACCGGGTTATAGTTAACAACTGGAATTCCAGGGTCATGTGTCCACTAACTACTTGAGCTCTCTTTTTCTTTGAATTGCATTATGTGATGTTGGAATATGTATGATTTATAACTTGACCACATGTTATGATGACTATGACTTTGATTTTGATTTGGAAATTGTACCTATGTATGAATAACAAACTTAAGCCCCAAAGAGAACCTTTACTACTTACTGGGTGATTATATCACTCACCCTTTTGTTTAACCCGCAGGTGATGAATTTGTTGAAGGTGATTGGACTGATTTTTGGGCCTCATAGTCTTGGTTAGGATAGGCATGAATGAGGTTATTTTTGATAGCATTGATGTATAGCCATATTTTTGTATGGATTAGGTTATACATATTTTCCCAACTATTTTTTGTTATTGGGGAAAAGAATTGTAATGAATGTTGTATATCTTTTGATGATGAATGAAATGGATCCTTTTGGGTATCTTGGCATTTTCTTTGAGCCTTGTATTGTGATTAGTTAATGTTGGTTTGGTTTAGCCTTGTGTCCTAGCTTAGCCTAGGGCATGGACGGGTGTCCACGTCTCGGGCACGGGTCGTGACAAAAACATCAAATCTCACCAACTGCATAAGCATGCTACGTGAATCGAAACCGCAAATAGTTGTTTTCCTCTATAAATCTCCATCTAATCTATTTTACTTATTTATTTATTTTCTTAAAATGCACATATGAAACTAAAGCCATAAAAAGATTCAAAAATTACCTTATTCACATCCCATAGGGATTCTTTTTATCTCCTTCTTTGTCACTTCTATATGATGCTCTCTCTCTCTCTTTTATTGTTTACTGATGTAGTTTTTTTTTCCCCTTAACGGCTATAGAATAAGAGAGCGAAAGAATTATAAAACCCTATTAGTAGTATTTTATATAGTCATTTATTATTTAAATCTTACTCCCATAACTTTAAATATTTGCATAATAAACCCCTTAAAACTAGGGCATGGGTATTTCACTGTGCTATAATAATACCATATATATACTGTCTTTGTGGGGGAGAGTTGTAAAATATGTACAGTTGTCCTATTAATATTTCTCTTCCAATGCATGATGCTAACTCAAGTTGTCATTGAGCTCCAGTTATTTACCAGTCAAGTGAATTTTTATAGAATGATCACAATTTTGCGTGTCTACAGGGTATCAAACCATGACATTCAAAAGAAGGCTACTTATTTCTTTATCCCTAGAACTGGATTGTTACTAGTGTGTTTCTGTAAATTACACCAAAAATGGGTAAGAAAATGCGTAAAAAAATTACTTGTTTTTTAAAATAGAGATTAAAATTAAGGGAATTTTAAAATTAGTAGCATTTTCCATCTTGTCTGATTGTTGAAACTATTTATGAGTTTCTGTCACTGTTGGACAAGGAAAGTTTTATGCATTGCAAACAGATAATATTTTCTCAACAAATATCTAAAAGTTGGCTTTAATCCAAAGAAGTTTATTGGTTAAAATACGACAATTTTCTCTTGCTCGGAATTAGATACCATTTCATAAGTACAATTCTAGAAGTGATTTCAAATGTGAGAATAGTGGTTTAATGGAGTAATGTGGTACACTGGAAAACTGATTTCTCTCTTTGCGCTTACTAGCATACTGTTACCAATTCAATCACTTCCTTGTCTTTTGTCCACCTTGCACCAAGTAAATGCAAATAGATTTTTAGGTCTATGTGCTTTCTGTGATAAAGAATTCTGGAAGCTTGATTTAGTTAGTTGATTGATCTAGTTGCAGGTTCCATTATTCTGTAACGAGGAAAAAGAACTACTTTCTAGGGTGGACGACCTATTTAAGTCAAAGCAAAATCCTCAGGCTTGGACTTGTTATCCCACTAAAGACTTTTCATGCCAGGGTGCTGCAAACAAATCATTGGGATTGGGAAGTGTATGCCTGTGCCCAGGATGTGACACCCATCGTGCTTTAGGCTAAGTTAAGACACTAGATGTCACATATCAAAGTAGTTAACATTTCATATATCACATAGTCGAATAGATATCATTAATTACAAGCATAATGCCATCCAACACCACAATCTTGAAGTCTTCAAATACACGAAGGCACCTACTACAAAAATTAGTTTGAATTACATAGTGTCATAAACATAAAAATCGTCTATCCACCATAAGTACTGTAACACTACATCATAACAAGTCATATCATAGCACAGGCTCACAAGAAAAGTAAAGCTACTACTACTAAACATAATATTCACGAATCATCCTCTAGCTCCACAAGTCGGTCCACTCTTCTTTTACAAAATCATTGTTCACTGCGTTTCAAAAACATAAAGGGTGAGTGACAAAATCACTCAATATTTAGCAAATGTATCTTCTTGTGGTTTGAGAGTGTCATACATATTTTTACTTTCAAAACACACAGTTAATAGTTCATATAAATACAAAAGTAATGGAATAATGTCACATTCAATCATAAGTCACATATCATAGCATAAATCAATCAATGAGTTCAAACAAGGTCTTGGATATTCAGTTGTTAACTTTAACCTAGTTAACACAGTCATACAAAGTTTTACGCAGTCAGTCTGGTCATTCGACTAACTTTAACTCGGTTAGTACAGTCATACTGACTTTTACCCGATCAGTACAGTCATGCTGGCTTTCATCCGATCAGCACGGTCATTCATATAACAACACAACACCATACAAGGAACTAGTCCAAACAAGGCCATACACAAGAACTCGATCAATTCATTGTTCACACAGTTCGTTTGCACTACGTATATTCAAATCATAGTAAAACAAAAACATAACTATAATCAAGCTGTTTAATAGAGTAAATACGATTTCAAAACAATTGAACTTTAGCAATTATCATTCTTCAAAACCAAGGGATACAAGTATCAGTTACCTCAGTCCACGCTAGCTCAAGTAATCTACAAAAGGTTGATAACTTTGTTTGCCTAAAACACACAATTAAATACTCAATTATACACTAATTCTATCAATAAATCATTATTGAATCTTAATATAGATTTAGAATGCAAAACGGAGCAAAATGACCCCAAATGGAGTGATCCGCGGGTAGGGTTTCAATGATCTGCGCCCGTGGATCCATAGAGATCAACTCTCTTGGCAATTTTCTTCACCCATTTTATCAATCACTTAGTAGTCATCAACTCCAAACACAAACAATTCGAAAAATGATTTGAAAAACCCACTATTAATACTCAAAAACACATTATAAACCATAATCCAACAACCAATCCTTAATTAATCATGATTCATCATACCAAGTAGAAGACCCATCATCAAACTACAACTGCATAATCTACAGTTCATAAGCCACAAAACATGGCCGTTAAAACATAACCCAACAACCAAAACCTAAATTACCCATGAATCATCACACAAAATAGAAAATCCATAATCAATCTTAAGTATATAGACCATTATTAATACAAAACATAACCATTAAAGCATAACGCATCATCAATATCATCATGATCTACCTATTTTGCTCACCAATAACCCAACAATTACACCAATTACTATCCTAAATAAAAAACCCAAGAAGAATAGAGTAAAAATTGGAAAAATTACCTTGAGTAGTAAGAGAGGAATAGAGCTCTCTTAATTCTCTTCACTTAATTGCTCTTGGCTTAGCAAGATTCCAACTTAATTAGAGAGAGAAATGAAGAAATTAGGAAGTTGGTCTTTGGGGAAGTAGAGAGAGAAAGAGATGAGGAGGCAAAATGAAAATGATGAGGAAATCCTAATCTTTCTAGGCATAAGACTTGGATTCACATGACCATTAAGCCTTCTCTCATAAAGAAATATTACTTCTTCAAATTAGTGATTGTCAAATTGCCGAAATGCTCCTAAGGGTCCTTGGTGTTACAGGAAGTACGTTCATTCATGTTTATGAGAATGGTAAGCGTTGGTTTTGCATTTGTATCATTACCTGTGAAGGTGCTTGGGGCTAGATTCATAACTTCACTGCTAAAAGAATATATTGGTTTATGTGTTTATTTTCTAAATGGATAGTACTAAGTCGTTACCTTATTTAGCATATTTTTTTGCGTACTAAAATTACTCTATGATATGATTATTCGGACATGCTATTCAGTGCTTTTCTTGTGCAATTCATTTGATTAATTGGCAGCTTTTCCATTTTTGGTCTACCCCCTCTTTTTGCATAAATCAAACTCGTATAAGCGTTGAAAAATTAGAGTTTTTACTTTATTTGGCATAGAGAAATATGCAATGTGTGTCCAGTATGTCGTTAACTAAAAAAAAATCATGAAAATATGCCCTGAAACACTTCTATGGTGACTAGCAATTGATCTAGAAATAGCAGTGGAACGCTTTTGAGTCCACATTATATAGTATGGCATGCCCGAACTAGCTTGGCATATGCCCTGAAAGGTTCTTTTTTGTGTCTTACATCTTTGTTCACATAATGTCATGCTATCTCTTAATTTTATGCTGCCACCAAGTCGTAACTAGATTGATGAGTTTGTTCTCTGTTCAAAGTTAACTACTAGCTTGGTCTCTAGGTGTCATGAATTGGGAAAATTGTAAAAACAGTTTTCTATCAAGTTTCTGCTTACAATTTGATTATTAGGTTCTATTATTCTGGGCTGCTTCATTACTTGTGAGCTTTGTTTATTCTGCAAGAAAGAGTTACAAAGGAACATTTTCTGCATGTAATTGCCTTGTTTCTTGATATGAAAATTGACTAATACTGATTTCTCAGATTCAAGAAAGATTTGTCCAAGCCTTCTCTCCAGAGTTGCATCATACCAATATTCATTTACCTACTCATAAAAGATGTAGCAAATATTCCTAATTTTTCATCTTCGACCTGGGCAACAAACACAATATTGCTGAAACTCTAATTCACCATTGGTCTTGGTTCCTTAACGACCAAAATTGAGTTCTATGATTAATTTAATTATTGTATGTGTAACACCAAGGCCCTTAGTAGGGACTTATGTGTAAAATGCCCAATGTATAATGTATGATAGATGATTAGTTAAAAGTTGAGGGCTTTAGTTGCAATTTTAGGAAAAGTATATCCCCAATTGTTTTAGGGCTTTTCTTATTCTTCTTCTTCTTCCCAATTTATCTCAATTTCTCTCTACCCAAATTCCCTCTCTCTCACCACTCCTAGTTGTTTTCTTTTCTTGAAGAAAGAGGTAGAAGAGGAGATTTGAAAGGAGGATCAAGTGGGGAAAGCTTAGGAAGAGTTTCTTCATCTCCAACCCAAGGTAATTATTCTTTCCTCCTATTAATTCGTAGCTAGAGGGAGTGAGTGTGTTTTTGGGATCATAGATAGCAAGTTTGAGTGTGGTATGTGGTAAAGAAATTGTAGAATGGGATGATTATGGATGTTGGGGGATTAATTAGAAACCCTATTTGATGATTAGTAGGTAAATTAGAGGCCATGTGTTGTATAATGTTGTGTAAAGGTTGAGTGCTTAAATGCTTGTTTTTGGCTTGTGGAGATGTTGGAAATCTAGGAAAAATGAGTTGGTTGTGGTGTGTGGGAGGTAGGGAGTGTTTGGGGGTGATTTTGCAAGTTTTTCGTGTGTGAGTCGTGGGTTTTGTGAAGTGAAGCCGTGGCCGGGAGTGACTTGGCTCTCACCCGTGTCAACTCTCTGTGAGTGAGCCGCGGGTGGGGTTGCCGAGCCGTGCCCGCGGCTCAAGGAGAAGTTACCCGCGGCAACTCTCTGGGAGTGAGTTGTGGGTGAAGCTTGGGTCGAGACAAGGCCCTGTCTCGCAAGAGCCGTTCCGCGTCTCACTTTCTGCCTGCCGAGCTGAGGGCTCGGCCAGGGCTAACCTCGGCCACGTCTGGCCGAGGACAGCCCAGTTCAACCCAGGGCCAGCCTCGGCCATGTCTGGCCGAGGTTAGCCTGCAAATCAGCTCTCTAGGGTTGATCCGCGAGGCTAATCATGGGGATCCGCAAGTGTGTCTGGGTGTGCTTGACCCGCAGATCACCAGCAGTATGTGTTGTGTTCCGTTTTCGTCTAGGCTGTAGGAAATAAGTTTCGTATACAGTTTTCTCAATAGATATAGTGATTAATTTAATGTTTATTGTTGTGTTTTAGGCGAAGACGGTGATAGTATCTTGGATTAATTGATTTGCTTGGACCGAGGTAAGTAGTACCTGTATCCTTTATACTTTTGAAAAATGTATTTGTTACAACGATGTTTTCTAAATTATTTTGCATATATTAAAGTGGCATGAGTATTCATATGTTGATGATTTGCCATAGATGTATAACTGTAGTCAAACATGAATGAATGTTTTGTGATTGAGCTTTTGTATAGGGTAATTATTGACGGGACTAGTTCCTTAAATTTGATATGAATGAAATGATATTGGACCGCGCTAATCGATGAGAGTTAGCATAATGTTTTGGGGCCGTAGTTAATCGGTAATAGTTAACAATTGGATATCCAGGGTCAATGTGCTTTATTACTCGGGCTCTTTCTTTAGTATCTATATGAAATGTTATGTAGGGCCACATTTATTTGAACAAATTATGATTAAAGTGATGATTATTTGAATGATAACATGTATATGTAAATGTAACGTACTCAGGCCAATAAAGTGATACCTGTACTACTTACTGGAGTGAGTTTCACTCACCCCTTGTTTTCTCATGCAGTGTAGGATGGTGTTGGATTCGAGGTTTTGGAATAGCTATTGGAGCCTTTGTCTTCAAAGATGTGGAGTAAGACTAGAAGTGGTAGTAGAGCTTATTTTGTTAGTCTTGGTATGTTAAATTAGGATATGTTTTGGAATTCTAGAATGTTAGAGTCTTGGTTGTGTATTAGAAAGGTTGAAGGTTATTATTTTGAGATTTGTAATATTTGGGATTAATGTAATCTTTAATTTGGATATTTGGGAATCGATGTTTATCTTCATATGTTATTTGGGATAATTTATTTAGATGTTGGGATCATTTGAGCCTTGTGACTCAGCTTAGCCTGATCACGGCGGTGTTATGTCCCGGACACGAGGCGTGACATCTAATGGTATCAGAGCCTAGATTTGAAATCCTAGTGAGGCCTAAGTGGATCATATTAGAACTTAAGTATGACTTATATTAGAGCTTAAGATTGAATTTTCTTAGAGCTTAAGTTTGAACCTTATTAGAACTTAAGTTAAATCCTATTTGTAATGCCTTATATGTGAATACTTGTTTACTTTTGGGTGGTTAGTGTGTACGTTAGATAAGATTATTGAGGCTAGTTGATTCACACTTCGGGGTGACCAACCTTGGTGTGGATTGACTTAGCTTTGAGGTCCGTGTTCGAGTACCTAATATTGATGATTGTGAATTGTGTAGCATAGTATATATGGGTTTAGCTCTCCTTAGTTTAGCGTGGATTGTGTAGTGTATGTTGCTTAGTGTTGGTAGCATAGCTTTAACCTTGTTTATATTTGCAGGATGGCACCTCCTAAGAAAGTCAAAGTATATAGATGTTACAATAGCGTACATTCGATAGAATGTAGGTGGAAAACGGAGGCTTGTTTCGGTTGCGGGGAAAGGGACGTAAGGTGAATAACTGCCCAAATCCTAAGCTGCGTGAGAGCGGAGAGGAACCTAGAACCAGGTCACATGTCGATGCTCGGCGATCTCAACCAACTTGTCAAGTATTTAGAGTGCTAACGAAGCAAAGCGAAGTAGCTATGATAAATTGGATTGTTAAAGCCTCCAACGGAATTGGGTTAAAAATAGCATAGTGCGAAAAATGTGGACTACTAGGAAGTTTAGAGAAAGTCGAGAGTTAGATTCGGATTAGGGAAGTAAACATCTGTCTCTAGTTATATACCTAAGAATTCGTCTATGAAGATTCGACTTACGAAGTGGTGTCAGTTCAAGTTACTAATAATTTAGGATGAAGTTGGTAAGAAGATGGGACTAGGACTCATATAACGTATCGGGGAAAAGATTTTGGTGGTAGAGGAAAGGTATATCGCAAAACTTCAGCAATGAAGGAAGTACTATCATTGGGAGGAATGAGAAGTTAAGTATAAGATAAATGGATGACCAATTGGAATTTTAGAAAGATGGTCGGGTTGGCCTAAAATGTGGTGTTGTCTCTTGCCTTGTTTTAAGCTTATAAATGTTTTCGATTCTATCCGTGTATTGGAATATAAGTGAATGGTTATCAAAAGGAAATTGACCTTTAGGGAAGAGTATCTTTGGATTAAAGATCGTGAAGCCAGGTTTCGAAGTGTAAGGGTCAAATAATAAGTATTAGAAAAACTAAGTGGGAATTTGGAAAAAGGAAATACTAGTTAAGTGTGAGATGGTGCAGTCTCCGGCGTACGTAAGTTTCGAGGCCGAAACTTTTTATAAGAGGGGGAGAATGAAATACCCAAGACCTTAGGGGTCACTTTGCAATTTGGAAAAATTGTGTTTTTTCCTAAATAGATCTAAGTCCATCTTCTCTCATTTTTACCCATTTCATTTCTTTTCTCTTGACTGGTTCTCTCTCCTTCTCTTTCTCTTCTCTTCTCTTCTCCTTCTTGCTCTCTCTCTCTCTCTCTCTCTCTCTCTCTCTCTCTAGAAGTAGTGAAAGCTGGAGCTCAACTTGACCCTCTACTAAAGGTATTCTTCTTCTTTCATTTTATTCTACTATTTATGGGTTTTCTTTAAGATAGTAGCTAAAAGCAATTACTGCATAATTAAAGGATTATAGCGTTGTTTATGCCTCTATGAGTTTGTGCTTTTTGGTAGTAGTGAGTGTGTGTGAGTTAGAGGGTTGATTTATGGTGGGTGTGAGTGAAAAGTTTTGAGGGATTAATGTATGATTGTGATAGTGAGTTATGATTTGTGAAGTATATTGTCTATATATGATGTTTTCTTGACTTATTGTACCATTTGGAGTTGGATTGAGTGTTTGGATTGTGATTTGTGAAGTTTGGATGGTTGAATGTTGATAGATAGGTGTTGTAGGCTCGTTTTTAGGCATTTTCGGGTGCCAGCCGCGTACCCAGCCGCGTCGCAGGTGGAAACCACGGCTGGAATGAGAGGCTTTCTGTCTGCGGTTGCGGCCTTGTTCGCGCCGCGGAATGGTGAGCCGCAGGTCGCGGTAGGCGAGCGTCCTGGCTTTAGAGTTAAGCTTCAATTGTGGTTTCTTTGCAGAATTAGTGTGTAATTAAATGTTTGATTATGTGTTTTAGGTGAAGACGGTGATAGTATCTTAGATTAATTGATTAGTTTGGATCGAGGAAAGTGATACCTATGTCCTTTATACTTTTGAAAATGTATTTGTTAGAATGATATTTTATAAACTATTTTGCATATGTAAAATGGCATGAGTATGTATATGTTAATGATTTCTATGGATATGTAAATGTGGTTAAATGTGAATGAATGAATGTTTTGTGATCGAGCTCTAGTGTAGAGTAATTATTGACGGAACTAGTTCCTTAAATTGATGTTTGATGTTTGATCTTTGACCGCGCTAACCGGGGAGTGTTAGCTTATTGTTTTGAATCGTGTTAACCGGGTTGTAGTTAACAACTAGATATTCCAGGGATCAATGTGCTTTATTACTTGAGCTCTTTCTTTAGTATCTATATGAAATGCTATGTGGGCCATATTTATTTGAACGAATTATGATTAAAGTGATGATTATTTGAACGATAGCATGTATATGTAAATGTAACATACTCAGGCCAATAAAGTGATACTTGTACTACTTACTGGGTGAGTTTTCACTCACCCTTTGTTTTTCTCATGCAGTGTAGGATAGGTGTTGGATTCGAGGTTTTGGAATAGCTATTGGAGCTATTGTCTTCAAAGATGTGGAGTAAGGCTAGTAATAGTAATATAGTTGTTTTGTTTAGCTTTGGCATGTTAAGTTGAGAATTAGGATATGTTGTGGAAATTCTAGAATGTTAGAGTCTTGGTTGTGTATTAGAAAGTTGAAGGTTATTATTTTGAGATTTGTAATATTTGAGATTAATGTAATCTTTAATTTGGATATTTGGGATCGATGTTTATCTTCATATGTTATTTGGGAATAATTTATTTAGATGTTTGGATCATTTGAGCCTTGTGCTTTAGCGTAATCTAGGCACGGCGATGTCATGTACCTGAGTCACGAGGCATGACATTTAGTATCGTCGGCAATTATAAACAATCAGCGAAAATGATGACTTTGTCATAAAAGAAATGACTTAAACGGTTCATCACTTGGGTGTTGAATGGGGATTGTAACCATTTGAGTAACAGTAAGATTGATACTTTGATGCAGAAGATATTTGGAATTTCACCTGTGGATCATGATGACACTTAGTTACATTTTTATTAATAATAGTCACAGTTAATCCATATATTATGACATTGAAAATGAAATCCTTGAACTGAAAAGAATCATAATTAATAATAGATAGTTATTTCATATATTATGACATTGAACATCAAATTCTTAAACTGAAAAGAATCATTATTTTCGTAGTCAGCAAGAAAATTGTAATTTGAGGTTGAAATCTCAAAAAAGGTTTTCTAGACTTCTATACGTTGAGATTAAAATATTGTTAGTGCCATTTCTTTTAAACACATAAGCCTGTCTAGTTGGTTTCTTCTTAGTCTTCTTCTTGATTCGTATATAGCAGTCTGGATTGTTTGTTTGATATTCCAGAAATTCTGAATAACTATCACAAACATTTGTTTTGATAGTCATTTGGGGTGACGAACTTGGTATTAACACATAGATCCGCATACTTTTGAGATCAAGGTAATAATAGAAATTACTGGGTAGACAGTGCTTACTTCTTTTTCGAAATATTACTTTTGTAGCATTTGTTAAAGCTTATCGATAGAGCATGATATCTTGATAGAATTTATAAGCAGCTTACTTCTTGTCAACATCAAATCTTTTATAACATGGACAGGTATCAGTTCTATGGACTTTCATGAACTAATGATAAGGATAGAATAAATTGGCTAGACTAGCAAGCAATTATTTGAATTTTTTGGTAGAAAAGGGAAGAATGCAATTGCATTTTTGCTTATTTTATTTGCTCCTACATCCTGATGGTCTTGTCCCATGTCTTCTACTTCTTAATTTCTTTTACTATCAATTTTGTAGGATCATCAGGTGAAACTAGCAATGACAGTGTTTACAAGAACTCTTATGTCAGAATTAACTTGAAAAGCAATGGGGTCAATTATGATGACTGTCCCATGCAAGAAGGGTGCTTGCATATTACAGTCAAAACGAAATGGGGATGTAGATGTTTCAATAGATGTTGGACTCAATCCTGATGTTGCAGCTATAATGCCTAAGCTCGAGAATGCAGACTATTTTACCAAACCACCAATCAAAGAATTAGCCGCAAGGGAAAGGGCTGAACCAGGATTTTGTGGTCATGTTAAGGACTTTGTTGTTGGAAGGCAGGGATATGGCAGCATTAAGTTTTTGGAGGAAACAGACGTGAGGAAACTTTACCTTGAATCTCTTGTTCAATTTAACTATAAAGAGGTGATCGTGTACAAGGATGAAAGCAAGAAACCACCAATTGGACAGGGCCTTAATAAACCAGCTGTGATAACTCTTCTTAATGTCAAATGCATTGGCAACAATACAGGGAAACACTACACAGATGGACCACAAGTAGAGAAATATCGGGAGATGCTGAAACAAAAAGCAGCAGAGCTACATGCTGAGATGATTTCTTATGATCCAGTACAAGGGGAATGGAATTCAGGGTCCAGCATTTCTAATTTATTTGAATTCAGCTATGAGAAGAACATGAACTTTTGATTGCTTTGACAAAGATGGTGTCAGAATATTTTGATGTTTGACAGTTACAAGGCTGTGTATCCTTGCTTCCTCAATTGCAATGTGAAAATGTCTAGAAAGTTAATGGGATAGGCTTAAAAATCAGCATTTCAGTTCTTTTTTTCTTTCTTGGTCTATATTTTTGTGTGAGTCTAGCCTATAGTTGTGTTCTTTGCCTCAGCTTTATAATGCTGTGCATTGCCATAATATTGTTAGGCTATACCTTTTGAGTGTTAAAAGGATGAGGTATCCCAGCTGGCCAGTGTTAAGTGTTTCCCGTGCTACCAAGGTCAAAAGTTCTGTGCAGGTGTGGATATTTGTCCACCAAATTGGGAGCTAAATTTCAAATCTGAATTAGAAATTAATGTATGTGGGAGCCTTCGCCCAATGTTGTGCGGGGCAAAGTCAGCATTGCAATGATATACAGTGATTAATAAAACCTACTTCGGATATTTTTTCTCATTTTTTTTTCATATTGTAACGAATTTCTTGGATATGCTCTAGTAAGCATACGGAATCAACATGACTTCAAGCTTGGATTTGGCCGGAATTATTTGATTTTTCATCATTCATCAAATTCATCATTGCTATAGTGTTTAAGTGATTTGAATTGCTTTAGCTTTTAAACCATGAAATTGGTAATTGGTGGAACATTGTTAAGTAGGTTTGTATTGGGCTTAGTGTCAATCAGTTGTAGTTCTAGTGTCAATCAGTTTTAGTTGTATGTAAGCTAATGTCTGACAGCTTAGCCCCTTAAGACCACAAAGCCATGTGCTATTTGAAACCCATCATATTATTCTTGACAAATCTCTTTTCAAATCCAAATTAATTTCAATCCAAGCGAATCTCCAAGCAAATTGTAAGTTAGATGTTGTAAAGTGAAATATCTAATCTCTAATGTATTTTTCTTTTTTAATCTTAAAAGTTTGCACTTAATTTTTCCACATCCTTGTGACAAACTAATTATCTCTCATGACTAGGTTTCAAACCTTATTCATGGTGATAGCCTACCTACCTTTGCTAAAGAGACCTGAGCAAGATAATGGTTCCTGCATTTCCGTCCTACTCTCTGAAGAATCATCCCGACCATGCTCATGAGGAAGGGAAATTAGTTTAGCTGTTTGTTCCAAGCCTTGCTCTTCATATCCATAAACGATTAGTTAAATCTACCAAAGTTTTCTTTTTTTTTTTTGAATTATGACAATTACGATATAATACATCTCAAAGTTTTTAAATTTCTTATCGCGCATTAACTTAACTAATATGATTCACCGGATGTCTGTAGAGAGAGAGAGAAATAAATATTTTTCTTTACTTACTAGAAATTTGTTTTTGTCTCGACAATTAGCCACAAAAACCTTACCAAAGAAATTATTTGATTAGTTTTAGCTTCTTGCCTTTGAGAAAAAATCACAAAACAATCCGAGGTTCTCTAATTTCTGATATATAGAAGCACTAATTTGGTGGGTAAGACTTGCTTCTCGATATAATAATGGTGGAACTGTTGAAACTAAAGTAACTTTTTCAAGTTTAAGCATAAGATCTGTCATCCCTTTTAAGTCCCTTTCTGGTCCCCCCTTGTTTCTTGGTTGGTAGAATACTTAAAACAATTGCTGTGAAAAAAGGGCTCAATCCTCCTCCTAATCTCAACTGATCAAATCATTAGATAACGAATCAATGATGATGATTTTTCTCAAAGAAGTAGGTCATCACTTAACTATGACTCAAAAACAAATTAATCTGATTGTGACTTTAGAGGTAATATAATTTCTTTTTCCTTTTTTTAAAGAAAACATATTCATTTATTTCTTAACGGTTTTGGTGACTATTTAGTATGGGAACGAATAGAGGGTTAACTTCACTCTAGAAGTTGAGGTTCAAATCCTACCAACACAATTCCCTTCCTTCAACGTAATAGTATAGGCTTGATCAAGAAAAATATGTACATTTAGTGCCATGCTTTTGCCCCATTATTTTGCTACAATGTAATTCTGACAGCATACTCTTGAGATTAAAGAGAGGAATCTAAACATTATCATAAAGAAGACGCCAAAAATATGCTCTTTAGTTTCTTCAGAAATAAAAGCAAAGGGTGATTTGGGGGCAGGGTATATTTTGACGAATATACAGAAAGCACCGGGCCTATAAATATTGGATTAGTTACAACAGTGAACAACACCCCTTAGAGCAATTGCTTCAAATGTGAATAATTGGCGGTCTGTTTCCCATGCATAATTTATGTGGATTAGTGCTAGTTTGTTCTACCTATAACCTAATGTTTCACATTTGGAACTCAAAGTACAACAAATATTAATGTTGTACAATATGATGCCAATAAATGCAAAAAATTGAACAAGAAAGACAAAACTGGTTGACCTACAAACTGAAACTATTAACATTTTGTGGCATTTGTTTATTTCTTATCGTGAGCAATTTCCTTGAGAGACTTGTATGCTAAATGTTGAGTTTATTTAGGGCAAAGACTTGAAAAATAGTTCGTGTGTGCTTAGAAATAACCTACTAGATGAGGGGAATAGACGAATTTGCTTACGTGGGTTTGCATAATTTAACTACTTTCGTCATTAAACAAAAAATTTTTTCCCTTTTCAAAAAAAAAAAAAAAAAGCAAATTTTTTTCATGTAAAATCTGAAGTTGATGGTTTGAATGCTGACAGACTTGACGAAAAATAAGCTGTCAATATACGGTTATTGCATGTTTGCATGTATAGTACGATGTAAACTAAGTTCGTTGAAGAAATCTTGGAATGTTCTTGTAGTAGGTATGCTTTGTGTTTGGAGTTATTACGTTGCTTATAATATATGTTCCAAGTCTTCATCTTCCTTAACTTGGCAGGTGGCCACTAACACGAAACAACCACCTATCCGTTCAATGGAAGGCACTTTACCAGCTCTAAGAGATTATAGTTAAAGCTTTAGTTTAGTCATTTTCTTGACAGACGAATCTTTATTTTATTTCTTTGAGCAACGTAAGAACCTTTGTTAACTGCTTCTTTCTTCATTTTTTTGTCGGCTGGTACAAGATAACGATATTAATGTAGGTAAAAGCTAAATTAAAATTGGGGGACGATCACAAATGTGATTCTCTTTTTCCTTACTTTACTGCAGTTCTAAACAGCAAATAACTATTAACATGACCTACAATTCAGCTTGATTTTCTGTACGATTGAATTAGATGTCAGTTACCTTAAAAACTAGAATGGAAATTGTGATTTTACAGAAGAAATTCATTGAACATCATATGCAACTGACAAGTTGTCGTAAATCTAATATAGTTGTGCATGTAACTGAACTGTTGTCACTAAAATTAATCCTTAAAGAAAGATTTTCATCACTTAATTACAAATTAATGTCTAGAAAATGCTAAGTGGAAGCCTTCTTGGAGGCCTCATTTTTAGCATAATATTAGAATGATTGAACTTTGGGTATTAGAGGGATGCCTTTCAAGATTTCATTTAAGGGCAAAAGAGGCTGATATTCCATTGGTGGTCAGAGACATAGGAGAATAACCAGCAATGGACCTCACCTTCAAGATACTGTAATTTCTTTCTCTAATAATACATGATTTATTTTATGCTATTATTTAATTTCACTGTCCAATTTTTATCCAAAATCGTGAGGTAACTATCACTTTTCCGGTTACCTCCTTAGACCTTAAATATATCTAGAATCTTGGATGGGAACAAGAGGCAGAACTCTTTCCATTTTATTAACCTCAGCCTTCGATTTTTTTTTTATTTATATTTGTGAATATTATCATTTCGCTCTTTACTAATGCTGTAATTTATTTTTCTTATATTATTTATTTTAATTTAACTACTATGGGGGGAGGGGAGGGGTTTCCAAAAGTTAGATTATAAATTATTCTTTCAATGTATATTGGCAACTCGTATAAATAGCATTTCGGTATTTCATATACTAACTTTTTGAAAGCTAATTTTGGATAAATAAGTTTGCTAAATGGCTCAAATTAGGCTATTTTCGTTATTCTCTGGACCGAAGTAGTCTTGTGTTTTCTTGACTTCTTAACGTGGAAATTCTTCAATATACACAAGCATATAGATATTAGCTGCCAAACTTTGAAAGCAACGCTAGTAAATCCCAGAAAGCCGATCCTACAACTTAATGTAGTTATTATCAATCCAGTAGAAAAATTTTTTTTGTTAATGAAATATTATGTTTGAATAGAGATTATTCAGATTTTTTTTAAATATTCCTTAAACAGTTTTTCAATTACCTATTTGTTCTTTATATTTTCATTTTATTTTACATAGATTACATCACAAAAAATGTTACCGTATCTTTTTACATTATTCAAACGGATTATCGGATTATGTAAAAGATTATGCATACTAGAATAGATGAGATCTTGCTGAGGTTTTACATCTATAAACAATGGTAAATGTTGGTCAAAAAGCCCAAAATTGATGCAAGAATTCTCCGTTAATGGGACCCCATGACCAGGCCTAATCTTAATATTTAACTTTGGTTTGAAGAAGGCATGTTTGGTACTCAAAGTTTCGTTAACATTTGACAATTCACGTCAACAACTCCATCCAAGTCCCCTCTGTGATCCCCCTTCCGCATTCAAGACTTCAACTTCACCTTATAAATAACTCCCACATTTGTCTTTCCTTTGTCCCAGTGTCCACAAACCAACTCTTTTGTTCTCATCTTTATTTCTTTCTGTGCTTCACTCCTCCAGCTTTGATTACTCCCTTTTCGAGCTTTTCAAATATTTTTATATACCATTATACTTCTGCAGCAATATCAACATGGCTGCTGCTTTTAATAAGTTTGTGTTTAGCATGCTTATGGTCTTGTTGACTATAAGCTTCAACAAGGTGTTAGCTTCAGATCCAGACATGCTTCAAGATGTTTGTGTTGCTGACCTCACTGGTACTACATGCTCAATTTTTTCACTTCTTTCTTTTAATGTTAATGCTCTTCTTGTTGTCTTTCAAGTACCCTCTTCTTTGTATTAATCTTAGTTGATGATATTGTCTAGAATCATTGATCCATACAAGTATTCAGGAAATCTTGGAAGTTGTTGGTTGGTCTTTGTTTAATTGTCTTTTTCTTGCTCATTTGGATATTGACATCTCTTTCTACTCTTTATGTCTTCATGCCACTAATTACCTTCTTTGAGATCAACACAATAACCAGGGGATAGTTACTGAAATGTAGTGTGCATGTACATTCTTAGCAGCAAGCTTCTGCCAACAAGTTTCGCACTTACTCAACACACTTGCAAGAAATATTGATGCCAATTCCATTAGCCATTCATAAATCGTATGTCAGAAGTTAAATACAGTGATGATTTAGTATTATTTTGTCTCATTGCATATGATAAGACCAAAGATTATGGAACATTAGGATTTAGGATATGATTTGCATTTATTTCAGTAATTACTAGAATACATGCGGTCATGCTAGCGGATGAAAAGAACCCCTGCTGATTTTCATTTGCTTTTCTGTTTATAGAATGAATTACCCCTTGAACAAATATTCAGAAATACCTCTTGCTTGGTTATCTTCAAAGCAGGATTCAATCTTTTTAGTCACGTTGTTACCATAACGCAATATAAAATTTACTAGTTTCTTGGCAAAACTTACTATTTCATAACCAAACTTGCTGCTTTTTTTTTTTTTTTTAATTTTAAACAAAATTTACCATTGATTTTGACAGTCATATGGCACTAAATATTTTCCTTCTATTTTTTTTACTGCTTATGCATTGTGACTAAGATTTATTATTGTTTTTGTTTACCAATCAAATAGGTAAACCAAAGGTGAATGGGTTTATTTGCAAGGAAAATGAGACAGCCAATGACTTCTTCACTACCGTCCTTGGCACCCCAGGAGCCACCAACAATGCAATGGGTTCAGCGGTCACTTTAGCCAATGTGATGCAGATCCCTGGCCTCAACACCCTAGGTGTGTCCCTCGCCAGGATTGACTATGCCCCTGGTGGCCTAAATCCACCCCACACCCACCCCCGTGCCACCGAGGTAATATTCGTGCTGGAAGGTGAACTATACGTTGGTTTCATTACCACAGCCAATGTCCTCATTTCCAAGTCCATCAAGAAAGGTGAAGTTTTTGTGTTCCCTAGAGGCCTAGTCCATTTCCAGAAGAACAATGGCATGGTGCCAGCAGCAGTTATTGCAGCCTTCAACAGCCAATTCCCCGGAACTCAATCCATTGCAGTCACATTGTTTACATCTACTCCACCTGTTTCGGATGATGTGTTGGCCAAGGCATTCCAGATTGATACCAAAGAAGTTGAGCAAATCAAATCAAAGCTGGCACCCAAGAAGTAGATTCTACGCTTAATTTAATAAATAAAACATGATATTAATGTTGTTCTTTGATAAAGACACGTGGGTTCAAAGAGCACCGGTCAGTTGACACTACTGAATATCATTTTGTTTGGGATCCAAAAATTAATGTTGCAAGTAAATGTATTTGAATTTTGTCTCTGCTTAAATACGATAAAATGTGATTGTTCCACAGAAATATTATGTCCTTCCATCATCAACTTGCTTTTCTTCGTGATTGCTTAAGCAAATATTTCAGACTATTTACGGTGTGCAAAGGGGAGATTGGCCTTGCTGCCATGTTCATCTGACATTCAACTCTTAATTTATTGCTCGGAATTTGTATGTCAAACTACGGATCTAAAGGGTGAAAGTCTTTGTTTTTGCGTTTATACATGAAGAAGCCTTGTCAAGTGTGTAACATGGTGTTGTCCAACTCAATTTCTTCAATTAAGTTAACGACATTGGAACACATAAATTTTCAGAACTAATTCCCTAGCATACAAGTAAGTCTTAAAACATGAAAGCATTAACTGAATTCTGGGAAGCATGGATAATTCAGGAGGCTCCAACATGAGACAATTTTTCAGTAAACTTTGGTATGCCAAGGTCCGATTGAAGACATAACTCTTTTGAAACATATTTGAGAAATAAAAAGATACAGCTTTAAACATCTAAAACATCCTCTAACATGACACTTCCCCAGAACATGAGTTACAAAGATGAGGGACAATTGGCCTTAAATTATCAGACGAAATCATAAAAGGAGAGAGTGCAATGAAGTAACTTTCTGTTTAAATGCTAGGCGATCCCAACAAATATCTCACTTTTCGAATTCATTCCAACCTATTCATGTGTTATTATGCATCTACAAATTATTGTGAATTCATTTTCTGGTTTCAAACAAATCATCATTGAACTGTTCTGTATTGGGAGATTATTTTAGGTCAGAAGAATAACTATATAAAATACTTCAGCTGTACAATGATTTAGGGAGATTGTGCTATGCTAATACCATATAATCACTGTCTTTGTGGGGGAGAGTTGTTAAATATGTACAGTTGTCCCGTTAATATTTCTCTTCTGATGCATACTGCTAACTCGAGTTGAGTTGTCATTGAGCTCCAGTTATTTACTAGTCATATGGAATTTTATAGAATGACCACAATTTTGCGTGTCTGGAGAGTATCAAACCATGACAGTCAAAAGAAGGCTACTTATTTCTTTATCCATAGAACTGGACTGTACTAGTGTGTTCCTGTAAATTACACCAAAAATGGATAAGAAAATGCCTAAAAAATTACTTTTTTGAAAATAGAGATTAAAAAATATGTAGCATTTTCCATCTTATCTGATTGTTGAAACTACTTATGAGTCTGTCAGTGTTGGACAAGGAAAGTTTTATGCATTGCGAACAGATAATATTTTCTCAACAAATATCTAAAAGTTGACTTTGATCAACAGAAGTTTATCAGTTAAAATACGACATTTTTCCCTTGCTCAGAATCATATACCATTTCATAAGTACAATTCTAGAAGTGATTTCAAATGTGAGAATAGTGGTTTATTGGTGTAATGTGGTACACTGGAAAAGTGATTTATCTCTTCCCGCTTGCCGGCATACTGCTACTAATTCAATCACTTTCCTCTCTTCTGTTTTTCTTGCAGCCAAAAAATGCAGAAGAGTTTTAGGTCTATGCGCTTTCTGCGATAAACAATTCTGGAAGTTTGATTTAGTTCGTTCCTTGATCTAGTTGCTGGTTCCATTCTTATATAATGAAAAAAAAAAAAAAGAATAACTTTCCAGGGTGGACGAGGCATTTAAGTCGAGGCAAAATCCTCAGGCTTGGACTTGGTATCCCACTAAAGACTTTCCATGCCAGCGTACTGCAAACAAATCATTGGGACTGGGAAGTACGTTCATTCATGTTCATGAGAATGGTAAGCACTGATTTTGCACTTTTATCATTACCTGTGAAGGTATACTGGGGCTAGATTATGACATTGAAAATGAAATCCTTGAATTGAAAAGAATCATAATTAATAATAGACAGTTATTCCATATATTATGACATTGAACATCAAATTCTTAAGTTGAAAAGAATCACTATTTTCTTAGTCAAGTAGAAGGTTGTAATTTGAGGTTGAAGTCTCAAAAAAGGTTTTCTAGACTTCTATACATTGAGATTAAAATATTGTTACGCCATTTCGTTTATACACATAAGCCTGTCTATTTGGTTTCTTCTTAGGGGTGTTTGGTTTGAAGGAATAAAAAAGGGGAATGGATGTCATAGGTAATCACACTCATTATTGATTTTTGTAAAACAACTATCACTTGTATTCAATGGGAATGAAAGTGATTAGTATAAAATTAAAAAATTCTTTTTAGAAATTTTCTTCAAAAAATAACAAATAAGAAATCTAAGAATTATGTATATCATAAAAAAAATTTAAAAATTTAAAAATTACCAGTAAACTGAATAAGTTGTTTTATAATGATACCCATTCCATTATTAAACCAAATATGTTAGGGGAATCCTCAAAACACATACTTATAGTAGAGTTAATGATACTTATAGTGATAGTAATTGAGAAATTTGAACCAAACGGCTCCTTTGTCTTCTTCTTGGTTCATCTTTAGCAATCTGGAATTGTTTGTTTTGATATTCCAAAACTTCTAAATAATATCACAAACATTTGTTTTGATAATCACTGGGGGTGACAAACTTGGTTTTAACACATAGATGTGCATACTTTTGAGACCAAGGTGATAATAGAAATTACTAGGTAGGCAGTATTTACTTATTTTTTGAAATATTAGCATTTGTTACAGCTCATTGAAAGAGTATGATATCTTGATAGAATTTAAGCAGCTTACTTCTTGCCAACATCAAAACTGTTATTACATGGATAAGTATCAGTTCTATGGACTTTCATCAACTAATGATAAAGATTGAATGAATGGCTAGATAGCAAGCAATTATTTGATGTTTTTGGTAGAAAAGGGAAAAATGCAATTGCTTTTTTGCTTATTTTATTTGCTCCTACATGTTGATGGTTTTGTCCCATGTCTTCTACGTCTTAATTTCTTTTACTATAAAAAATTGTAGGATCATTAGGTGTAGGGTAGCAATTGGGTCGGGTTTCGAGTTGACGGGTTGGGTTGAGACCCAAGTATAACAATCAACTCGCCATCCCGAACTTGACCCGCCAACCTAAAAAGAGCTAACTCGAACACGACTTGATACTTGGTTGGTGGGTTAGTAGATCGACTCACGAACCAGGAAAAAAACTTCACATGCCATTTTTAAGAAAGTTTTCTGGTCAAATGGGTCCACCCGTCAACCAGTTTGACCCAAAAAACTTCCTTAATGGGAATTTTTTTTTTCCCAATTAGGTCAACCGAACCCGAACCTGAACTCGAACCCGAACTTGACTTTTTTTTTTTTTTTTTTTTGAGTCAAACAAGTCAACTCGATTTTAATCCGAACTCGACCTGTTTGTTTGGCGGGTTCGTCGGGTCTGACCCGGACCCGCCAAGCCTTGACCCAAACCCATTATTTTCGTATTAGGTTGATGTCGCGTTTTCGAGTCGTGTCAAAAATTGCCACCCCTCTCAGGTGAAACTAATACTGACAATGTTCATGAGAACTCTTATGTCAGAATTATATTGAAAACACATGGCATCAATTATGATAATTATCCCATGCTAGAAGGACACTTGCATATTACAGTCAAAACGAATAGGGATAGAGATATTTCAATAGATGTTGGACAGAATCCTGATGTTACAACTATAATGCCCAAGATCAAGAATGCAGACTATTATACCAAACCACTAATAAAAGAATTAGCCGCGAGGGAAAGAGCTAAACCAGGATTTTATGGCCATGTTAAGGACTTTGTTGTGAAGGCAAAGATACGGCTGCATTAAGTTTTGGGACGAAACAAACATGAGAAAAATTGACCTTGAATCTCTTATTCAGGTTAACTATAAAGAGGTGATAGTGTACGAGAATGAAAGCAAGAAACCGCCAATTGGACAAGAGCTTAATAAACTAGCTGAGATAACTCTTCTTAATGTCAAATGCATTTACGAGAATACAGGAAAACACTACAGATGGACCACAGGTAGAGAAATACCTGGAGATGCTGAAAGAAAAAGTAGCAGAGCTACTTGCTGGGATGATTTCTTATGATACAGTGCAAGGGGAGTGGAAATTCATTGTCACGCCCGTACTTCGGGACATAACACCGCCGTGATCAAGCTAAGCTGAGTCACAAGGTTCAAATGGCCAAAGCATTTAACAGAACATTCCAAAGATCCCATACTCAAACTATTAACAATATCCCAAGTCACATAAACATCAATAATTACAAGTACAATGTCACTTAATACTATAACCTTCAATTCTTCAAATACACGAATCATATGCCTAATACAAACACTAGATTCTTAACCTACACATCATAGTACGAAACATAGTCTAAATAATATAACTACAAAGTATCACTAGCTTACTATCATCCAATCACCTTACAAGCTCCGAGTTTCAGCACACTCTTCTGCTACCAAAACATCAAGCACTGCATGTCAAAAATAAAAGGGTGAGTGTAAGGCTGTAAACGAACCGAGCTGTTCGCGAACACAGCTCGGCTCGGCTCGTGAAAGCTCGAGTTCGGCTCATTCGTGAAGCTAAACGAGTCGAGCTCGAACACAAATTTTGACTCGTTTATTAAACGAGCGAGCTCGAGCTCGCTCGTTTAATAAACGAACAAGAGTTCGAGCATGAAATACTCGGCTCGGCTCGGCTCGAATAACACTTTTACCTTATTTTAACCGAGCTGTTCGCGAACAAAGCTCGACTCGGCTCGTGAAAGCTCAAGTTCGGCTCGTTCGTATAACTAAACGAGCCGAGTTCGAACACAAATTTGAGCTCGTTTAATAAACGAGCTCGGCTCAGCTCGGCTCGTTTATTAAACGAGCACAAGCTCGAACCGACAATACTCGGCTCGGCTCGGCTCGTTTACAGCTCTAGGTGAGTGACAAAATCACTCAGTAAGTGGTAAAAGTATCATCTTGTGATTTGAGAGTATCGTACATATACTTACATTCAAAACATACATTTATTAATTCATATAAATAAATTAGAAACTAGACAAATTCACTTTCAATTACAAATCACATATCAAGCATCAAAACCAAACACTGCACTTTAAACTAGAGCATCTATGCATTTACATAAAGCATCATTGCATTCAAACAAAGCCCTGGATATTCAGTCATTCACTGTAACCCGATTGTCTCGATCATACTGATTTTTACCCAGTCAGTTCAGTCAAACTAACTTCAACTCAGTCAATTCGGTCATACTGACTTTTACCCAGTCAGTTCGGTCCTACTGACTTTTATTCGGTCAATTTGGTCCTATTGACTATCACCTGGTCAGTTCGGTCACTTATATAACATCATATATACATTCATTTCGTTATGCAAACAATTCATTTTTCGATAATTCATTTGTGTCACATATATTGTCAAGTCATAGTAAAATAGAAATATACCTACAATCAAGCCATTTAATAGAGCAAATATGATTTCAAAACATTTACACTTTGGCAATTACCATTTTCTAAAATTCAAGAGATACAGGTCCCACTTACTTCTATGAAGGGCTGATCGCGTTCTTCACCTAAAACACACCATAAAACACTTAATTATAAACTTACTCTGGCAATAAATCTGCAATAAATCTCTCAAATGATGTCTAATTCCTAGACTATACATGCAAAACAAAGCATAACATTACAAAGAGAAAGTGATCTACGAGTGGATTATGCAGATCCGTGCTCGCGGATCGCGAAGTGGCCAGCCACGGCCTCCCAACTACCAACCACGACCCTACCCATGGCTCAGTGTCCAGAGACACCGCAGACTCAACCCCTGAGCCGCGGCTGCGGCTCACTCGGCCTTACCCGCAGCTCGTCCATAAGAGACTTGCCGTGGGTGCCAGCCAGGTGAGCCCTGGCCGCGTCTTAACCACCTTTATCCACGTCTTACTATGAAAATTTGCAGATTTCACCCTTTCACACACCCAAGCTTTAATCCATCCCAACCCCACTTCAACCAACACCAAAATGACACAATAAAGCCATTACAAAGCATATCAAGCTCAAAACACTCATTTACCCAAAACACAAGTCATACTTACACAAAATCCCTCAAGGTTCTTTCACCCACATTCACCACAATCAACCATAATCACACATACACACACACTCTCACTCACTCACTCTAATCAACACAAGAGACAAGGCCAATAGAACACAAACAACCCAAAACTCATCAATCAAACCCTTAACTACCAAGTTCTTGCATAAACCAAAAGAAAGAAAACAAAGTTGACTTTGAGGGAGAAGTTACCTTGGCTATAATTTTCAAGACTCCAATTGTTTGTCTCCCTTTGAAGAGTGAGAGTTGGGCTCAACAAATTCTTCTTCAAGAAGAGGGAGGAAATGGAGAGAATTAGAGAGAGAGAGCTTGAGAAAATGAAAAGGCAATAATAAGGAAACCTTAGTCTTTTGGGGTTAAAAATTCAATTTGTCAAAATTGCCATCAAGTTCCTCTTGATTTCCAATTTACATTCTTACCCAAATCATGCCAAATTACATTAATGCCCATAGAGGTCCTTGGTATTACATTCAGGGTCCAACATTTCTAATATATCTGCATTCAACTATGAGAAGAACAAGAACCTTTGATTGCTTTAAAAAAAGATGGTGTCAGACTATTTTGATGTTTAACAGTTACAAGGTTGTGTATCCGTGCTTCCTCAACTGCAATGTGAAAATGTATAGAAGGTTATATAATGGCTTAAAAATCATCATTTTAGTGTTTTTTTTTTTTGGGTCTATATTTTTGTCGACTTAAGTTGTGTTCTTTGCTCGAGCTGTATAACGCAGTGCATTGTCATAATATTGTTAGGCTACTTGTTTGAGTGTTAATTGGGGTGTCCTGTCTGGTCCAGGTGTTAAGTATCTCTAGAGCAGCCAAGATCAAAAGTTCAACTCTCGGCTGTGGTAGGGTAGTATCACATCATGCGCATGTCTAGATTTTTGTCCTTAAAATTGGGAGCTAAATTTCAAATTTGATTACAAATTAATACACGTAGGAACTTTCGCCCCATATTGTATGAGGCAAAGCGAGCATTGCAATGATATTTAATGATTAATAAAACTTGTTTCAAGTATTTGGGTTCGTCACATTTTTTTTCAATATGGTAAGAAATTTCTTGGAAATACTCTTGTAAGCTTATAGAATCTGTAATATCTGGGGCCTATTAAGGGCATTTTTGTACTTAGGCCATTAATAGGTATAAGTAGTAAATTACATTAGGTAGGGGTATAATTGTCAATTTGCATCATTAGGGCATGATTAGTAAGATTAGGGTTTCCATCTTTCATTAGTCCCCTAATGTTTTCTCTCTCTACCCAATTACTCTCTTAATACATCTTTCTCTCTCTGAGGGTAGCAGAAGAAGGCTTGAAAATTCAAGAGCAATCAAGGAGGAGAGACCTAGAGGCCTCAACCCCACCCATTACTCAAGGTAATTCCTCTAATCTTACTCTAATTTATGTGGATTTTGTCTAATGATAGTGATTAAGGGTAGTTATTGCATGATTAACAAATATTTTGGGTTATTTATGCCATAATGATGATGGATAGTTGATGTTTAGTTGTTGGGTTGTGATTATAATGTGTTTTGAGTGTTGTTGGTGAATTGTTCAATTATTTTCTCGAATTGTTTGAGTTTGGGTTTAATGTCCATGAGGTGTTTGATGAAATAAGTGAAAGAATGGCTTTTTTTTTTTTTTTGAGTTTTCACGTCTGAGACATAGTTGGGGAGGGTTGAGCCACGGGTGGGCTCAAGCCAGTTGCGCCCGTGGCTATCCATTGTGGACCCGCAGCTCAGCTCTGCTGGGATCCACAGGTCAACTTGCTTGATCTGCAGGCGCGAATTGCTTGACTAAGACACACAGATCACTCTTTTTTGGACTATTTTGGGTTTGTTTTATGTCCTGAGTTCATGTTTAAGCTTCGATTACTATTACTTGATAGAATTAGTGTACAATTGAGTGTTTCATTGTGTGTTTTAGGCGAAAAAAGTGACTGGCCCTTTGTTGATAACTTGAGTTAGATTGGACCGAAGTAAATAGTACTTGTATCCTTTGCTTTTGAAAATGATATTTGATGAACTAAAAATGTTTTGAAATTCTATTTGCTATAATAATTGGCTTTGAGTGTGGCTATTTTGTGTTTTTGCATTATGAAATGAATATATGTGCTGTAAATGAATTGTTTGGTAAATGATCTATTGAGTTCTTGATTGTGGTGACCTTTTGATCAGACTAGTTCCTTATTTGGTACTGTAATTTGTATTTGGATTGTAGTAGCTGGATGGTAGCTAGTTTTGGAACCGGGCCAACCAGTAGAAAGTTGAATGTGGATCGTGTTAACCGGCATGTTAACAATTAGATATCCGAGATCAAATGGGACCTATTGATTGAACTCAATGATTTGTTCTGGACTTTGATTTATGATTTATGATTGAATGTGAGATTGCCACTTCATTTTGTACTTATATGACTAATAATCATATGTCTTAGAAATATATATATACATATATATATGTATGTATGTATGTATAACACTTTCAAGTCACAAAGAGATACCTGTACTACTTACTAGGTGATTTTATCGCTCACCTTCTTGTTTTTGAAATGCAGTGACAGATGATTTTGTTGAGAAGAAGTGAGCTAGCACTCGGAGTTAGCTGATGGGATAGTGACACCATGCTTAGAGGCGGACATATTTATTGATTTTGCCAATGTTTAGGATGTGACTAGCGTTGTATTGGGATTTTAGCACTCGTAGCACTATGGTTTTGTTTATGTTATATTACACTATGTCTTGGGATACTAGAACTCGTATTAGTCCTTGTGGATTGTATGTTAAAAGCTTGAATCACTTTTGCTTTGTGGTTGAGGATTGATTAGTATATGATTGATTAGCCTTGTACCTTTGCGTAACCTAGGGCATGGCGAGTGCCACATGTAATATTAAGGGCTCATTAAGGGCATTTTAGTACTTAGCCCACTAATAGGTATAATAATAAATCATATTAGGTAGTAAGGGTATAATTGTTATTTTGTGTCATTAGGGCATATTTAGTAGTTCTAGGGTTTCTTACATTTCATTAGTTTCCTAATGTTTTATCTTTTTACCCAATTACTCTTTTAATACCCCTTTCTCTCTCTAGTAGTAGAAGGAGAAGACTTGGAAATTCAAGGGCAACCAATGAGAGGAGACCTAGAGGCCTCAACCCAACCCATTATCCAAGGTAATTTCTCTAATCTTACTCTACTTGATGTGGGTTTTGTTTAATGGTGATAATTAGCGTAGTTGTTGTATGATTAAGGAAGGATTTGGGGTTGATTATGCCATGATGATGATAGATAGTTGATGTTTTGTTGTTGGGTGTTTTGGATGCTATTGGTGGATTGTTCAGCTATTTTCTCGACATATTTGAGGTTGGGGTTAATGCTCACAATATGTTTGATGAAATGGGTGTGTGGGAGTTGTGTTTGGTGTTGTGCAGGTGTTGAGCTCCGGGCCCGAAGTGGCAGCCGTGGGTAGCTGGGCGACTCCCTCAACCACGACTCGTTTCTGACTTGAGCCATGGGTAGGGTTAAGTCAACCGCGCCTGCGACTGACTTGTTCTCACCCGCGGCTCATGTCTGGCAAGCCGTGGGTTTGTTTTTGTGATCCGCAGGAGCGGATCACCTCTATGCACCCGCGGATCACACCTGTTTGGACAGTTTTGCTTTGTCTTGCATTCTAAGTCTAGGTTTAAGCTTCAAATATTGTTTCTTGATGGAATTAGTATGTAATTAAGTGCTTAATGGCTTGTTTTAGGTGAAGATAGCGACCAACCCTTCGTTGACTATTTGAGTTAGCTTGGACCGAGATAAGTGACTCTTGTATCCTTTCCATTTTAGAAAATGATTTTTCACAAACTTATATGTTTTGAAACCTTATTTGCTATACTAAATGGCGTGAGTGTAATTACTTTTGATTTTACTATGAATTGAATATACGTGGTGACATATGTTTGTATGAATGAATAATTTGTTTGGGCTCTTGGGTGAAATGACTTGTGACGAGACTAGTTCCTTATTTGATGGAGATGATATGATATTTTGACCGCGCTAACTAGTGACAGTTAGCGTTTGAACCGGGCTGACCGGGAGTCAGCTTTTGGCCGTGTTAACCAAATTATAGTTAATAACTGGATATCCAGGGTCATTTGTCGGATTACTTCTTGAGTTCATCTTGTCGTTGTGCTTATGATATGTGAATTGTAATGAATATGGTTTGACCATGTATTTTGTGAACTATATGAATAATTGTTGTGTTTTGAAATCGAAATATATATGTATAACGCCCTCAAGCCCAAAGTGATACCTGTGCTACTTACTGAGCGATTTATCACTCACCATATATTTTTGAAATGCAGTGACAGATGACTTCGTTGAGCAAAATTGGGTTAGCACTTGGAGTTAGTCGGTGTGTTAGGGATGCTATGCTTAGGAGTTCGCTTATTTACTTGTTTAGCTTATGTTTACGATGAGATTAGAGTTGTACTCGAGATATTGGTACTTGTAGCCATGTGACTTTCTTTTTGCAATATTATGTTATGTTGTTGAGATGTTAGAGCCTATAGATGATACCGTAGTTTGTATATGAAGGCTTGGATTGTCTTATTTTGGATTGATGGATATTTATGCTATTTTATGACTTATATACTCAGGTGATGTTTTGTGGTATCAGAATGGTTGGTATGTGATTTGATTAACCTTGTGTCTTAGCATAGCTTAGGGCATGGCAGATGCTACGTCTCCAGGGGCGGGGCGTGACACCACATCCCGGGGTACGGGGCATGACAGAATCTACCCGATTTAAGGCCTGGATTTGATCAGAATTTTTTTTTTATTATTATTCATCAAGTTCATGATCGTCATGGTGTTTGAGTGATTTGAATAGCTTTAGTTTTTAAACCAGCCCAAATTGAAATTGCCACTTGGTGGAACGTTGTTAAGTATGTTTAGATTGAGCTTAGTGTCAATCATTTGTAGTAATTCTATATAAATCTCTGTCCGCTTTGCTTTCTTTTCTACTGCTGCCCCTCTAAGACAATTAAGCTACATGTCATTTGAAAGCCATCATATTAATCGTGACAAATCTCTTCTTAAATCCCAATTTATGTCAATCCAAACAATTCTTCAAGCAATTTGCAAATTAAATGTTGAAAAGTGAGATATCTAAATCTCCAAGGTATTTGTCTTTTTTAATCCTAAAAGCCTGCACTTAATTTTTTCCATCTTGTGACAAATCAAGTATCTCATGATTGAGTTTCAAACCTTATTCATAGAGTAATAGGCTACCTATCTGTGCTAAAGAGACCTAAGCAAGCTAATGGTTCTTCAATATCTGAAGAATCATCCTGAACATGCTCATGGGGAAGGGAGATTAGTTTAGCTATTTGTTCCAATGCTTGCTCTTCATAACCATAAAAGATTAGTTCAATCTGCCAAAGATTTTTTTTTTTTTTTAAGAATTACACAGTTACGACATAATGCATCTCAAAGTTTTCAAATTTCTTATTGCGCATTAACTTAACTAATATGATTCACCGGATGTCTGTATACAAACACATAGAGAGAGGGAGGGAGGGAGAAATAAATATTTTTCTTTACCTACTAAAAAATTGTTTTTGTCTCAATAATTAACCACAATAACCTAACAAAAACAATTATTTGTTTAGTTTTCGCCTCTTACCCTTGGCCAAAAAAAAAAACCACAAAACAATCCGACATTCTCTGATTTCTGACATATAGAAGCACTAATTTGGTGGATAAGACTTGCTTCTCGATACAATAATGGAGGAAATGTTGAAACTAAAGTAACTTTTTCAAGTTTAAGCATAAGATCTGTCATCCCTTCCCTTTCTGGTCCCCCTTGTTTCTTGGTTGGTAGAACACTTAAAACAAGTGCTGTGAAAAACGGGATCAATCCTCCACCAAATCTCAGCTGATCAAATCATTAGATAATGAATCAATGATCATGATTTATCTCAAAGAAGTAAGTCGTCACTTAACCATGACTCAAAAACAAATCAATCTGGTTGTGACTTTAGCGGTAACCTTTTTTTTATAAAGAAAACATATTCATTTATTTCTTGACAAGTTTTGGTGACTATTTAATGCTATTCTTTTGCCCCATTTTATTATTTACAATGTAATTCTAACAGTATAGTCTTGAGATTAAAGAGAGGACTCTAAACTTATCCATAAAGAAGATGCCACAACTATGCTCTTTAGTTTAGAAATAAAAGTAAAGGGCGATTTGGTGGTAGGGTCTATTTTGACGAATATATAGAAGGCATTGGGCATATAAATATTGGATTGGTTACATTACAGTGTTCTTCATCGCACCTTAGAGCAATTGCTTGAAATATTTATAATTGGAAATATGTTTCCCATGCATAATTTATAGTAAGCTAGTCCTTATGTAGATTAGTGCCAATTTGTTCTACCTATAACCTGATGTTTCACATTTAGAATTCGAAGTACAACAAATATTAATTAATTAATTAAGTTTATAAAATATGATGTCAAAGAATGCTAAAACTTGAACAATAAAGACAAAATTGGTTGACCTACAAAATGTAACTAAATTAAACTATTAACATTGTGTGTCATTTGCTTATTTCCTATGGTAAGCAATTTCCTCATCGGATGTCCCCGAAGGTACGTAAGCAATTTCCTTGAGAGAGTTGTATGCCAAATATTGAGTTTATTTAGGGCAAAGACTTGAAAAACCGTTTGTGTGCTTAGAAATAACCTAATAGATGAGGAGAATAGATGAATTTGCTTGCACGAGGGTTTGCATAATTTTACTTAGTTATTAAGCAAAAATCTTTCATGTAAAATCTGAAGTTGATGGTTTGAATGCTGACAGACTTGATGACAAATAAGCTGTCAATATAGGGTTATTGTATGTTTACATACAGTACGATGTAAACTATAAGTTTGTTGAAGAAGTATTGGAAAGTTCTTGTAGTAGGTAGTTATGCTTTGTGTTTGGAGTTATTACATTGTCTATGATATATATTCCAAGTCTTCCTCTTCCATAACTTGGCAGGATCCCAGTAACACCAAACAACCACCCATCCGTTCCATGCAAGGCAGTTTACTAGTTCTAAAGGGATTATAGTTTAAGCTTTAGTTTAGTCATTTTCTTGACAGACGAATCTTTGTTTTATTTATTTGAGCAACGTACGAATCTTCATTAACTGCTTCTTTCTTTATTTATTTTTTCTCTGGTACAAGATAGTAATGTTAAAAGTTCAGTTAAAAATTGAGGGACAATTAAAAATTTGATTCTCTTTCTTTTTTTTTTTTTTTAGTGTAGCTGTTCTAATGGTATTACAATAATAGTAAAGTACAAGATGAGATCCCATTCAAGATGCACATACAAGCAGCAAATAAAGATTAACATGGTCTACAACTCAGCTTGATTTTCAGTACGATTGAATTAGATGTCAGTTACCTTAAAAGCTAGAATGGAAGTAGTGATTTTAGAGAAGAAATTCATTGAACATTTATATGTAACTGACAGGTTGTGGTAAAAACTAATAGAATTGTGCATGTAACTGAACTATTGTCATTAAAATTAATCCTTGGAGCAAAATTTTCATCACTTAATTACAAATTAATGTCTAGAAAATGCTAAGTGGAAGCCTTCTCAGAGGCCTCATTTTTATCATAAAATTAGAAAGATTGAACTTTGGGTATTAGAGGGATGCCCTTCATGATTTCATTAAGGGGCAAAAGAGGCTGATATTCCAATGGTGGTCAGAGAGACAGGGATCATCAGCAATGGCTCTCACCTTCAAGATATTGTAATTTCTTTCTCTAATAATACACGATTTATTTTATGCTATTATTTAATTTCATTGTCCAAATTTTTGTCCGAAATCAGGAGGTAACCATCACTTTTCTGGTTACCGCCTCCTTAGACCTTAAATATATCCAAAATATTGGATGGGAACAAAAGGCAGTATAATTCTTTCCATTTTTTTTAACCTAATCCTTAGATTTTTTTTTTTTTTACATACCACAATATTGTCATTTCGCTCTTTGCGAATCAGGTAATTTCTTTTTTTTTAATATTCTTTATTTTAATTTAACTCCGCGGGGGGGGGGGGGGGTTTGTTTTGTCGAAAGTGTTTAGATTATAAATGCTACTTTCGATGTATATTGGAAACATATAAAAAATTTTCAAAATTCAAAAAGCTAATTTTGGATAAAATAAGTTTGCTAAATAGCCCAAATCAGGCCATTCCCGTTAAGCTCTTGAATAATTGTAGTCCTTGGTGGCTTTGACTTCTTAACATATAAATTTTTCAAAATACACAAGCATATAGATACTAGCTGCCAAAGTTTGAAAATAACACCAGTAGATCCTAGAAAGCCTATCCTATAACTTAATGTAATTATTACCAATCCAGTTGAAATTTTTTTTATGCTTGAATAGATTATTATCAAGAATTTTTTTTTTTTAATATTCCTTAAATAGTTTTTCAATTACCTATCTATTCTTTAAACTTTTGTTTATTTTATGTGCATTATCACAAAACGTGCTACCATTTTTTATATTATATTTGAATAATCCCATATTCAAACGTATCAGTATATAGCACAGATTATGTAAATGATTATGTATCCTAGAATTGATGAGATGTTACTGATGTTTTACATCTTTAAGAAATGGAACTGTTGGTCAAATAAGCCCAAAATTGATGCAAGAATTCTCTGTTAATGGGACCCCATGGTTGGGCCTAAGCTTAATATTTAACTTTGGTTTGAAGAAGGCATGTTTGGTACTCAAAGTTTCGTTAACATTTGACAATTCACGTCAACAACTCCATCCAAGTCCCCTCTGTGATCCCCCTTCCGCATTCAAGACTTCAACTTCACCTTATAAATAAACTCCCACATTTGTCTTTCCTTTGTCCCAGTGTCCACAAACCAACTCTTTTGTTCTCATCGTTCTTTCTTTTTGTGCTTCACTCCTCCAGCTTTGATTGCTCCCTTTTGGGCTTTTCAAATATTTATACATTCCATTATACTTCTGCAGCAATATCAACATGGCTGCAGCTTTTAATAAGTTCGTGTTTATGACGCTTATGGTCTTGTTTACTATAAGCTTCGACAAGGTGTTAGCTTCAGATCCAGACATGCTTCAAGATGTTTGTGTTGCTGATCTCACTGGTACTATATACTCACTTCTTTCACTTCTTTCTTTTATATTAATGCTCTTCTCGTTGTCTTTCATGTACCCTTTTCTTTGTTTTAATCTTAGTTGATGATATTGTCTTGAATTTTTTATCCAATACAAGAATTCAGGAAATCTTGGAAGTTGTTGGTTGGTCTTTGTTTACTTGTCTTTTTCCTGCTCATTTTGATTTTGGCTTCTGTTTCTGCTCATTATGTCTTCATGCCACAAATAACCTTCTTTGACATCAACACACTAACAAGGGGATAGTTACAGAAATGTAGTGTGCATGTGCATTCTTAGCAGCAAGCTTGTGCCAACAAGTTTCACACTTAACACACTTGCAAGAAATATTGATGCCAATTGCATTATTTGGGATTGGATTTAATGTCAGCCATACATAAATCGTATGTCAGAAGTTAAATACAGTGATGATTCAGTATTATTTAGTTTCATTGCATACGATAAGACCAAAGATTATGGAACATTAGGATTTAGGATATGATTTGCATTTGTTTCAGTAATAATTAGGATACGTGCGGTCATACTAGTGGATGAAAAAACCCCCTGCTGATTTTCATTTGCATTTTTGTTTACAAAATGAATTACCCTGGAACAAATGTACCAAAATACCTCTTGCTTAGTTATCTTCAGAGCAGGATTCAACCTTCTTAGTCACCTTGTTATCATAACGCAATATAAAATTTACTAGTTTCTTGACAAAACTTACTATTTCATAACCAAACTTGCTAACTTTTTTTTTTTTTAACAAAATTTATCATTTTCTCTGCTTTATGCATTGTACTAAGATTTACTTTTATTTCTGTTTATCCATCAAATAGGTAAACCAAAGGTGAATGGATTTATTTGCAAGGAAAATGAGACAGCCAATGACTTCTTCACCACCGTCCTTGGCACCCCAGGAGCCACCAACAATACAATGGGTTCAGCGGTCACTTTAGCCAATGTGATTAAGATCCCCGGCCTCAACACCCTAGGTGTGTCCCTCGCCAGGATTGACTATGCCCCTGGTGGCCTAAATCCACCCCACACCCACCCCCGTGCCACCGAGGTAATATTCGTGCTGGAAGGTGAACTAGATGTTGGTTTCATTACCACAGCCAATGTCCTCATTTCCAAGTCCATCAAGAAAGGTGAAGTTTTTGTGTTCCCTAGAGGCCTAGTCCATTTCCAGAAGAACAATGGCAAGGTGCCAGCAGCAGTTATTTCAGCCTTCAACAGCCAATTCCCTGGAACTCAATCCATTGCAGTCACATTGTTTACATCTACTCCACCTGTTTCGGATGATGTGTTGGCCAAGGCATTCCAGATTGATACCAAAGAAGTTGAGCAAATCAAATCAAAGCTGGCGCCCAAGAAGTAGATTCTACGCTTAATTTAATAAATAAGACATCAAATTCATGTTGTTCTTTGATAAAGACACGTGGGTTCAAAGAGCACTGGTCAGTTGACACTACTGAATATCATTTTGTATGGGATCCAAAAATTAATGTTGCAAGTAAATGTATTTGAATTTTGTCTCTGCTTAAATACGACAAAATGTGATTGTTCCACAAAAATATTATGTCCTTCCATCATCAACTTGCTTTTCTTCGTGATTGCTTAAGCAAATATTTCAGACTATTTACGGTGTGCAAAGGGGAGATTGGCCTTGCTGCCATGTTCATCTGACATTCAACTCTTAATTTATTTCTCGGAATTGTATGTCAAGCTACGGATCTAAAGGGTCAAAGTCTTTGTTTTTGCGTTTATACACATGCTTCAAAGTCGCGGTCGCAGTCACGGTCGCGACTCGTATCGTTCCACATCGAACTCAGTATATCGGTCACGGTCTCAGGTGAGATGCATATTTTAAAATACTTTTTATTTTAAAATTTATAAATAATCATTCAAAAAATTAAAAAAAATATGCTAAACAAAAATAACCAAAAAAATAATAAATAGAATCTTTAAATGTACTATTTTTATTGATGTAAAAAATGTTATATATTTTTAAGCATTAAACTAATGCTATCACAAACAAAATCAAAATAACATAAAACATAATTTTAAAAGTAATAATTGTAAAAGTAAATGGAAGAAGACTTAATTTTTTCAAGACATGCCCACACGTTAATTGCCTTTTGAGGGAATTAAAAATAAAAATATCAAAAGATATTTTTGTGATTAAGAATGCCTATATTATATGACTAGAAGTCTTCTGTAAATTTAGATTTTTAAAAAAATATTAATTTTTAATTTTTAATTTCTTATTTCCTAATCTAATCTAATTTCCTATTTCTTTTCCTAATTAAAACCCTGATTTTTTTTTCTTTTGTTCTTTTCTTTTCTCCAATTCCCCTACCCCTCTCTCTTCATCTCACGCTATTTCCCTTTCTCCCGTATCTTCCTCTCTTCTCTTCTCTTCCCTTCTCTGTATCTTCCTGTTCTCTTCTTCTTCTCCATCTTCTCTTCTCTTCCTCTTCTCCATCTTCTCTTCTCTTCCTCTTCTATTCCATCCTCTTCTCTTCCACCATCCCGATTCACCCCACCACCCCCTTCCTCTCTCCATCTGCTGCCTCCCCTGCAACAACAGCCGGTGTGATTTGGTGTTTTGTGTAGTGGTGATTGTGATTTGGTTTGTGCAATGGTGGTTGTGATTTGGTGTAGTAGGTGGTGAAGGAAGAAGTGGATGATGGTGGCGGTTGTTGATTGGTTGCGGTGGTGGGTTTTTGGCTAGTCACTAAGGGTGGTGGCGTGCTGGTGGTTGAGGGTGGAGTGCTGGTGGTTGAGGGTAGAGGTGAATCTGTGCTGTTTTCTTGATTTGGCCCGGTTGACTCGGACGACTCGGCCGTGACTCGGTCGAGACTCGGCCGATTTTTTGCCACTCGGAGGCAACTCGGTCCGAGTCAACCGAGTCTCGACGAGTTCTCAGCGAGTTTACTGTCTACCGAGTAGGATCAGAAGCGGTCTCGGACCGAGGCCTTCTATTCCGGTGACGACTCGGCCGAGTCTTTGAACCATGTTTATACATGAAGAAGCCTTGTCAAGTGTTGTAACTGTAAGGTAATAAGGGGAGTAACGCAGCGGAAAATTTAAAAATTTATTACCTTAGCCATGGATCTCTTTGATGTAATCTATACGATTAAAGGGTATTTAGCACAAATACCTCAAGCATAGAAGGTTTCTATGCTTCAAAGGGCAAGATCCTATTCGATGAAGGTGTTGATCTACCATGAAAAGCCCTCCAAGTGTCGAGCCTCCAACAGTATCCACACGAACATGATCTTTAGGAACCTTTGGGCTTGCTTGCCTTGCCTTTCGAGTGCTAGCTCCCTTGAATGATTCATGAAGAACACAAGAAGAAGAAAGAAACCCTAACTATTAGGAAGAAGAGAGGTGGCGTTTTTCTAGGAAAGAGAAACGCCTCTCATGCTCTCAAGTTTTCTCTCTCTAGATTTTGTGTTGTGTTTCTTCAATCATCCAAGAGTCAAGGCATGGACTTATTTATAGATGTAGTATCCTAGTCTTTAAGGAAACAAGAGCAATTGGAAACCAAGAAGGTTTAGGAAGTTTGCCTTAAGCTAATTCTATTCTTTTAGGAAACCAATTCCAAAAGGAAACCAAATAGTTTCTTAATTCCTTTTAGGAAACTAATTTCCATCAAGACTTAGAATATTTATAATTAAGTCCTTTAAGTTAATTTATTCACATAAATTAACCCCATAAGTATCATATACTTATCTTAATAACAATTTAACCCAAAGACCATGTTCTTATTGTGTGTGACCCATTAGGTTCCATTCACGTTGGCAATAAGTACAAATTATAACTCATTAATTAATTAATTAAGAGTTAGATAAATTAATACTTTAATTTATCATTAATTCACTAATTAATTAATTTGCACTTATAGATCATGAGTGGCGTCTAGCAATGCATCATGACCACCCAAGTGAATAGGAAAGTCATATGGTAGACTACACCTATCAATGACAATGTTATCGTGTAATTAATATCCTTTCACCACACTATATCCCAATTAGTATAAGAGTGTAGTGCGCACTCTTTAAATGACTAATTAACAATTTCTTGTTCCCGAAATATAACTTTCCATAAAAGTATAATCTTGAAACTCTTTCAAGTCATACTTTCACTTTTGCGCAAAAGATTCTTTAAGTCATATTTCAACTAAGTGGCCAATCCGGGATATACTCTCCTATAATAAGGAGTGGTGAATCCTATATCGATTACTCACTATCCTTCCATGCTTCATACTATACCCAATCTCTACCGTATGGGCTACTCTTTTACGAGCACCGAGCAATAGAGTCAAAGCATAGCAATCCACACTCAAGATACTATGGTAATCTCAAGTCTAAGGATCACTTACACCATTGCCATTAAGAGTATAATTCATTAGCACTATGAATAGTAACTCTTGGCGGATCAATCCAATGAACTTGTTCTCTAACAAGCATCCACATACCAGCTTAGGTGTCACACGCCATAGTTGACGAGATCAACTACTACTTACCATAAGTAGAGGCAAAGTATGTGCTAGTCTTCCCATATTAATGATGTCCAATCTCATTAATACTACGACTAGGGATATTTAAGAATATAACTTAATGTGTAATAAGAGTCTCATCATTGTAACTCTTACAATCTCTTATACACAGTTAATATTCTATGGACTTTATCAAATAAACAAGTAATATTAATAACAAGTATTAAATGACAAAGAAAATGCCACATATATAAGTATAACACGAAATAAGCGTAATAAAAATCCCAAAAACTAACTTGGTTTTAGGGCATACACTAACAAACTCCCACTTGCACTAAAACCAATCACCTATAGGTTTTAGGCCATAAGCATGACTATCATGCCTACTTTGGGACAAGGCCATGGTGAAAGGATTAGTGACACTTATATTGTGGGAACTTCCTTTATCTTTTCATCATTTGTACCAAACTATTTCCACAAATAGATGGCGGCACGAACCTACACTTTAGGATCATGGATGAGACTTTAGTTCCTTGATTAAGCGATGGCACAATTGTTTTCATAAAACAATAGAAAGAACTATTCTTTGTCCAACAAAGAATCCCTTGATCCATAGTAACTTCTAAAGCTACCATGTACTCGCCTTTGTTGTAGAATATGTTATAGTGTCTATCATAAAACGCTTTTATCCACTACAGTTCAACGTGAACACCAATTCATCTCATGATTTACTTATCATCCCTATTAGGATTAAAAGCTTGTATCTTAAAATCTCACACTTCTAAGTGTAATCTCCATAGTCAAGAATAGTCTTTTAGTGCTTCTAGAGTACTTAAGAATATTCTTTGATAACCATCTAGTGACACTCACCAGAAATGCTCGTAACACTTAAAGTCAGAAGACATCGGGTCTCGTACATAGGATAGCATATACAATTAGAACCTATTGCAAAAGCATACGGGATCTATTAATGCTATCAATCTCGACAAGTGTCCAAGGCACATGTCTCTCAAAAGAGTATCTCCTATCACATAGGTAAAACCCCTTCTTCGATTGTACTATGCTAAACCCTTTAGCATCTAGCCTATGTACGTGGATCTAGTGAGACCAAGCAACCTCTTGGATCTATCTATATAGATCTTAATTCCCTAGATTAGAGATCGCCTCTCCTTTATTAAGAAATTCTTGGACAACCATATCTTTACCTTTTAAAGTATGTTGTTTCCATCAACGATATGTCATCCACATATAGTATCAAGAAAATGACAATGCTCCCACTCAACTTTACATTTACACAAAGCGTGTCTTTGTTTTCAAGAAAATCTAAACTCTTTGATTATCTTATCAAAACAAATGCTCCAACACCTTGACACTTGCAAGAATCCACAAATGGACCCTTGAAGCTTGCGTACCCAATGACTATCAATGGAAGTAAAGGCCCAAGGGATGTATCATATACATACCTTTTAATTCCCGTTAAGGGATGAAGTCTTCATATCCATTTGTCATAGCCATAAAAGCAGCTATTGCAAGTAAAATCTTAAATGGATTTAAGCATGGCTATTGGTAAAATGGTTTCTTTCAAAGTCAAGCCTTTTGAAGTGAATCCTTTTCCATTAACCTTGCTTTATAGGTAACTACATTACCATCCATGTCAGTCTTTCTTTTAAAGACCTACTTGCACCCTATGGGTTTTATCCGATTAGGTGACTTGGGCAAGGTCTACACCTTATTCTTGTACATGGAATCCATTTTTGAATTTTATGGCATCTTGCCATGTCAAGGAGTCTACATTAGACAAAGCCTCTTCGTGACTAGTAGGTTTGTCATCATATATGACAAGTACAATATTGCTCTTGCTAATGAGAAGTCTATATCTCTCATGTGTGAGAAATCCATATTTCTCACAAGTATAATGCACTCTATCAATCTTTTGAAGATTTTGTGTATTTTGAGCTTCCGTTGCGCCTCATCAACATGTGGCGTAAGCTCTAGTTCCAACTATTGATCTTTGTCAATTCATGGTTCTTGAACTTTTCAAGTTCTATCTTGCTCCCATTGTCTCTTTTAAGAATAACTACTATTTTTTTTAGAAAAAGACATTTCTTGAGACAAACATTTTACTCGGGGGATTATAGAAGTGGTGGCCATTGTTTTCACAAGGATACCCCACAAATAGACATTAGTTGAGTGTATGGGAGTGGCGTCCAAGGCAAGAACCTCTAAATGAGGTTAGGAATTGTAGTATGGCTCATTATGGTTTGCACCATATCTCATAAGGTACAACTTCTCCTCTTTCACACATCATCAACAATGGTGTGTCAAGTGGAGACATTGAGAAAGAATCACATTCTTCTTTAATTATTTTGAAGCACTTGACATTGAGTATAATCCATGTAGATCAAATCTTTAGTATTTTAATACTCTTGTCAACTTGTTTTTCTTACTTCAATCTTAATGACTTTGAACACTTCAAAAGCCATGGATTTGTATATCATATGATACACAATCATATCCCATATGGTCATCCATAAAAGTGATGAAGTATGATAAACAACCTCTAGCAGAGATCGGCATTGGGCCAAAAACATCTATATGTTGAAGCCCTATGAAGATCACTAGCACATTCACCTTTTATAATAAAAGGTGTTACGGTCATCTCTCTAAATAAATGAGAATCGCATGTCTCAAACGATTCACAATTGAATGAGTCTAAGTACACAACTATTATGTAATTTGGAAATGCGTTTCTCATTCACTTGACCAAGTCTATAATGCCAGAAGGATAGTTGTTTCAAAAATATTAAGTTTTTGTCTATGTTTGAGAATGAACTTATCAAGGTCTAAGATTTGTAAAACGTTGTTTTAGTGATCTAATATCACAAAGAACACCATTACGTAAAAGAACAGTATATATTCTCTTTTGTAATGGTAAATCTTTTCACATTTAATGTGAATTGATTTCATGTTCTTTTGTAAGAATCACATAATAACAATGTTTTAAATTCTAAAACAAGCCCAGTTGGTAAAGAGTGTATAAGTCTCTACAACGAGTGTAGCAACTCTTGCTCCATTCATCACATGTAGTTTGACTTTCTCCTTACTTATTGTCTACCATGCTTTAAGACCTTGCACATTTTGTAAATATGGGATCTATATCCAGTATCTTATACCCAACGGTCTTAATTAATAGATGAATTTATCTTAAACATAAACATACTTAGAAGTAGAAGCTTTACTTGGCCTCTTCAACTTCTTAGTATTGAAATGAGCCTTACAATTCCCTTTCCAATAGAATTGGAAACATGTGCCTTTAGACTTGTCCTTTTGATCACACCTTTAAATTTTGTCATAGCTACTTGGGTCTTCTCAAAACCACGCTAGGATTTCCCTTGACAAACAATAAAGTGTCCCTTTCTTCCTTGATAGACTACTCTTTAGATATCTCATATCTAATGGTCGTAGATTGTGTATCAACAACTCTTTGAGATGCACAATCACAGATAAAAAAAAATCTATCAATTTGTGCTACTTTTATAGCTTAGGAATTATAGACAACATTATGATATAAGTAGCAATATCATTATCATCTTTTATGCATCTTGTATGCACATTATTTCCTAACTATAATTGTCACTGTATGACAAGTGAAAGTGGGTATCAAGGACTTAGCCAATTGTGCTTAAGAACTATTCTCAAGTCTTACACTAGTCCAAGAAAATCGTATATGTATGGAGATATAGGGTGATAAGTGTGTTCATGTGTACATTCATTCTACAACAAATGAAAAGATAGTATAAGTATTTGTTTCGTGTTATAATTGCAAACCAAAAATGTGAGTTTCGAATTTATTTGGTTTGCTCCCACTATTTTACTTCAAATCAATAACCCTCAATCTATTGATTCGGGAATCCATTGGAAATTCCTAGTGGGTTAGGATCCCATCTAATTAACTTTGGGTTTGACGGAGGCCAATGCCCCAAAGGTAACTTCGATTAGGTAGATAACTTTTATCAATCACAACTCTTGTGACTCCTAGATAGTCGGGTATCAACTCTTGATATTCACATCTTATTTGTTTTCCAACATTGCCTCAAAAATATCATAACATTGACGGAGGCCAAACTCGTTATGTATTTTTGTTAAGTCATACCCATTATTCAAAGATCACATCTCATAGCAAGAACATATTCCGAGTAAGGTGACCTTGACGGAGGTCAATGTGTCAACACTTAATAGGAACTCTTCGTTTTTGCTATAATAATGGAAGGCAACTTATATATATTGACTTAATATCGCCTCAAAAACACCATAGCCTTGATGGAGACCAACAAGTTAAGCATTTTTATTAAGTCAGACCCATTATTTGGAGATCATATCTCATAGTCAAAAACATGCTCTAGGTAATATGACCTTGACGGTGGGCCAACAAGTCAACACTTAACAAAAATAATGATTTTTACTACAATAATGGAAGGCTAGTGACTTAATATTTTATTTGAGGGATTTTATGTTAATTATACAATATACAGTCTCATCATAGCATGTAATTAAAATATATCGACATATAAAATAAAAACATACATAATTAAACCGTGGATGATTATGGACTTTACTAAGATATTTTCCTCGAGCCTTAAGGAAAATATATGGTCAAATTCCTAAGGGATGTGATCAACTCCTTGATGCATTCCTTGGGAGGTCTTCAACTCTTGATAAGCCTCCATGGTTGCTCCTTGGTTCCATCTCCATCTTCTTTGTACATTACACATGTAATTCTATTCTAAAAAATTTAGAAAATTAAAACCTAACTCTAATCTACACAATGTACATTACATGTATTGACTAAGAAACCTCGAGTTACATTCGAGGGGAGTTAGGTGAGAAGAGAATTACATGAGAATAATAGAGAAGGCAGGATGCGCAAGCCCTATTTTAAAAACTAACACAAGCCAACCATCAAAATTAATAAAAATCAACCATTCAATCACATTGGTCATAGTCCATAATCATCCACCATGCCATCATAATATTTAACAATTAAATAAATTACTTTATTTAATTCTAGTCATAAATCACATGGTCTAATGTAATTAGATTAATGTTCTTGAATTTATTTGTCTCAAAAATAAAGTTATAGAAGGTGTAGGTTTCTAAAATTTAACTTTCCAAATATTAACAATTAAAGTTGGAAAGTGTTTTTATAGAAAAATTTTCAAAAATCTGTGTTTTTCAAAAAATTAGAAAAAATCTCGCTAGAACTCTGCCAGCAAACTGTGGGACAAACCGTGCGCGGGTTCATCCGCAGTTTACAAACCGTGGGACAAACCTTGCGCGGTTTCATCCGCGGTTTGTTGACAGAACGTACGAGTTTTTATCTGTGGGTAAAAACGTGCGCGAGTTTTCGCGCGGTTTTTGTCTTGAAAATACGATCTTTGAAATTCTTTAGTCTTTTTCAAAACTCTTTTGAATCAAAACATGTTAAAACCCTTTTAGCACATAAAAATAATTTAGAAACCTTAAATACAACCATAAGAACTCATCTTAATTATTTAAAACACTTTTAAACAATTAAGAACTTATCTTAAAAATTAAACTCTTGATTTTTCTAAAACAATTTTGAGACAAATTTCATCAAGAACAAACCATCCATATTTATGACAATTAAATAAACACAAATCATATAGATATAATCAAAGTAGGCTCTGATACCACTGTAAGGTAATAAGGGGAGTAACGCAGCGGAAAATTTAAAAATTTATTACCTTAACCATGAATCTCTTTGATGTAATCTATATGATTAAAGGGTGTTTAGCACAAATACCTCAAGCATAGAAGGTTTCTATGCTTCAAAGGGCAAGATCCTATTCGATGAAAGTGTTGATCTACCATGAAAAGCCCTCCAAGTGTCGAGCCTCCAACAGTATCTACACAAACATGATCTTTAGGAACCTTTGGGCTTGCTTGCCTTGCCTTTCGAGTGCTAGCTCCCTTGAATGATTCATGAAGAACACAAGAAGAAGAAAGAAACCCTAACTATTAGGAAGAAGAGAGGTGGCGTTTTTCTAGGGAAGAGAAACGCCTCTCATGCTCTCAAGTTTTCTCTCTCTAGATTTTGTGTTGTGTTTCATCAATCATCCAAGAGTCAAGGCATGGACTTATTTATAGATGTAGTATCCTAATCTTTAAGGAAACAAGAGCAATTGGAAACCAAGAAGGTTTAGGAAGCTTGCCTTAAGCTAATCCTATTCCTTTAGGAAACCAATTCCAAAAGGAAACCAAATAGTTTCTTAATTCCTTTTAGGAAACTAATTTCCATCAAGACTTAGAATATTTATAATTAAGTCCTTTAAGTTAATTTATCACATAAATTAACCCCATAAGTATCATATACTTATCTTAATAACAATTTAACCCAAAAACCATGTTCTTATTGTGTGTGACCCATTAGGTTCCATTCACGTTGGCAATAAGTACAAATTATAATTTAATTAATTAAGAGCTAGATAAATTAACACTTTAATTTATCATTAATTCACTAATTAATTAATTTGCACTTATAGATCAAGAGTGGCGTCTAACAATGCATCATGACCACCCAAGTGAATAGGAAAGTCATAGTAGACTACACCTATCAATGACAATGTTACCGTGTAATTAATATCCTTTCGCCACACTATATCCCAATTAGTATAAGAGTGTAGTGCGCACTCTTTAAATGACTAATTAACAATTTCTTGTTCCCGAAATATAACTTTCCATAAAAGTATAACCTTGAAACTCTTTCAAGTCATACTTTCACTTTTGCGCAAAAGATTCTTTAAGTCATATTTCAACAAGTGGCCAATCCGGGATATACTCTCCTATAATAAGGAGTGATGAATCCTATATCGATTACTCACTATCCTTCCATGCTTCATACTATACCCAATCTCTACCATATGGGCTACTCTTTTACGAGCACCGAGTAATAGAGTCAAAGCATAGCAATCCACACTCAAGATACTATGGTAACCTCAAGTCTAAGGATCACTTACACCATTGCCATTAAGAGTATAATTCATTAGCACTATGAATAGCAACTCTTAGCGGATCAATCCAATGAACTTGTTCTCTAACAAGCATCCACATACCAGCTTAGGTGTCACACGCCATAGTTGACGAGATCAACTACTACTTACCATAAGTAGAGGCAAAGTATGTGCTAGTCTTCCCATATTAATGATGTCCAATCTCATTAATACTACGACTAGGGATATTTAAAAATATAACTTAATGTGTAATAAGAGTCTCATCATTGTAACTCTTACAATCTCTTATACACAGTTAATATTCTATGGACTTTATCAAATAAACAAGTAATATTAATAACAAGTATTAAATGACAAAGAAAATGCCACATATATAAGTATAACACGAAATAAGCGTAATAAAAATCTCAAAAACTAACTTGGTTTTAGGGCATACACTAACAGTAACATGGTGTTGTCCAACTCAATTTCTTGAATTAAGTTAACGGTATTGGAACTATGGTTCAAAGTTGCAGTCGCAACGTTTATCATTCCACATTAGTTTCGGCATATCGGTCATGGTCACGGACACATATTTTAAAACAATTTATATTTTAAAATTTATAGATAATTATTCAAAATATAAAAAAATAAGCTAAACAAAAATAACCAAAAAAATTAGTAAAGCAAATATCTAGAATATATTATTTTTACTGATATAAAAAATGGTATATATATTTAAGTATTCAACGCAATAATGTCACAAACAAATCAAAATAGCACTAAACATAATTTTAAGAAGTTATTTACCGAGAATAACACAAAATAAGTATAGCTTAATTAATGATCTTTCTTGGGGCATTAGTACAGCTTCGAGTCATGGGCCGTGTTAATGATCTTTCTTTGGGCTATCTTTTATAATTCTTTTTCTCCTGAGCAGATGTGATGCACTTAAATTGAGTTCAGTGCTTTAGTCGGCAACTACCATGCTTGTTGGCATCTGATACATTTTTCCGGGTTCTACACAAAATTGCTTGTGAGATTTCTCTCTCTCTGGAGGCGAAAATTCAATCTTGGGATCTGGCCATAGGAAATGGTCTAACTGTCTTCTCCGATGACTGTTCCCAGCTAATTCAGTATCTGACCAACACTCTTTGGGCAATATTCAGCTAGATCTGGCCACCTACCTCATCCGTTATCAACCGTTTAGTAACCATCTTCACCAACTCCATCTCAAACCACCTGTCCATCATTCCAACTGAACCCACATCCACCAGTGAATTCCAACCATTAGCCACTAAAATCACAGCCATAGATCCAACCATCTATTCCCACACAGTAGTCCCCCTCAACTGGAGTCTTCACCATAGCTCTGAACCACCACCACTACCTCCAGTCAGCACCACACTAGGGCATTCAACTTTTAGCCATCTAGCATCCTCCATGACAACTCAGTAACATTTCCTGTTTTTATCTTTCTTTTTATCTTTTTGTTTGGACCGGGTTGACTCGGCCGAGTCAGTCTTAAATCGGCCGCTACTCTATGACTCGGAGGTAACTCGGTCCGAGTCGACCGAGTTCGGGCGATTTCTCGGCGAGCCTCCCGTCCCTGAGTAGGATCGGAACGGTATCGAACCGAAATCCTCCGTTCCGGTAACGACTCGACCGAGTCGGTCTTCGAACCAAGATTGGAACACATAAATTTTCAAAACTAATTCCCTAGCATACAAGTAAGTCTTAAAACATGAAAGCATTAACTGAATTCTGGGAAGCATGGATAATTCAAGAGGGTCAAACATGGGACAATTTTTAGTAAACTTTGGTATGCCAAGGTCCGATTGAAGACATAATACAACTTTAAACATCTAAAACATCATCCAACATGACACTTCCCCAAAACATGAGTTACAAAGATGAGGGACAATTAGCCTTAATTTATCAAATGAAATCATAAAAGGAGAGAGTGCAACGAAGTAACTTTCTGTTTAAATGCTAGGCGATCCCAACAAATATCTTACTGTTCAAATTCATTCCAACCTATTCATGTGTTATTATACTTCTACAAATTATTGTGAATTCATTTTCTGGTTTCAAACAAATCATCATTGAACTGTTCTGTATTGAGAGATTATTTTATGTCAGAAGAACAACTATATAAAATACTTCAACTGTACAATGATTTAGGGAGATTGTGCTATACTAATACCATATAATCACTGTCTTTGTGGGGGAGAGTTGTTAAATATGTACAGTTGTCCCGTTAATATTTCTCTTTTGATGCATGCTGCTAACTCGACTCGAGTTGTCATTGAGCTACAATTATTTACTAGTCATATGAATTTTTATAGAATGACCACAATTTTGCATGTCTGGAGAGTATCAAACCATGACATTCAAAAGACAGCTACTTATTTCTTTATCCCTAGAACTGGATTGTACTAGTGTGTTTCTATAAATTACACCAAAAATGGACAGAATATGCCTAAAAAATTACTTTTTTGAAAATAGGGATTAATAAATATGTAAGCATTTTCCATCTTATCTGATTGTTGAAACTATTTATGAGTCTGTCAGTGTTGGTCAAGGAAAGTTTTATGCATTGCGAATAGATAATATTTTCTCAACAAATATCTAAAAGTTGGCTTTGATCAACAGAAGTTTATTAGTCAAAATACGACATTTTTCTCTTGCTCAGAATCACATACCATTTCATAAGTACAATTCTAGAAGTGATTTCAAATGTGAGAATAGTGGTTTAATGGAGTAATGCGGTTTATTGGAAAACTGATTTATCTCTTCGCGCTTACCAGCATACTGCTACCAATTCAATCACTTCCCTCTCTTCTGTCTTTCTTGCAACAAGAAAATGCAGAAGATTTTTAGGTCTATGTGCTTTCTGCGATAAACAATTCTGGAAGTTTGATTTAGTTCGTTCCTTGATCTAGTTGCAGGTTCCATTCTTATATAATGAAAAAAAAAAGAATAACTTTCCAAAGTGGAAGAGGCATTTAAGTAGAAGCAAAATCCTCAGGCTTGGACTTGTTATCCCACTAAACACTTTCCATGCCAGGGTTGTCATGTCCCGTGACCCTAGACTTGGCACCTGTCATGCCCTAAACTATGCTAGAATACAAGGCTAAACAATACATTACCAAAGGATAATACAAATCATTGCAAATACTCAATTCAACTCCCAAAAGAAGATCATTCATTCATTTCAAAATATACATTATCCATATGCAATTCCATTACCCCATAAGAAAAAGATTGGGGAATCACATGTATAACCTAGCTATCCAAAATATGGCTAAAAAATGAATATCTCAAAAAATAACATCCTCTACATCTAATGCCCAAAGATACAATTCAAGATGCCCAAAACATATCCCAATCCTCTTTTACAAATTCATCTCTTGCGAAATATAAAAAGTTATGAGTGATAAATTACCCAGTAAGTAGTAAAGTTCTCTTTCGGGCTTAAGCTTGTTACATATACATATAGCTTTTCAATTCAAAACCATAATTCATCATCATTCATAAAGATACGTGGTCGATTCATAAACAAATCCAATTCAAAGCATAGACATAGATCAATTCAATGAGAGATCAAGTAGTTAGTGGACAAATGACCCTGAGTATCTAGTTGTTAACTACGACCTGATTAACACAATTCAAAACCAACTACCAACCGGTTGGTCCGGTTCAAAACTAACTATCACCCGATTAGTACAATTCAAAGATTTTACTACAAATACCAAAGTTAAGTAACTAGTCCCGTCATAATTCATTTCACATACAAGAGCTCAATTCCATAGTCATTTACATAGGAAATAGACCACATATAATCATTTCATAGTAAAACCAAAATATATCCAAACTCAAGCCCAATTATGTGTAAACTAACATTTCAAAACATTTAAGTTGTCAAAAATACTTTTCCAATGACAAAGAGACACAAGTACTACTTGCCTCAAACCAAGACTAGTTCATGTAGTTGGAGTAGGGATAATCACCGTTGTCACCTATAACACACAAATAACACCCAATCATATTCTAGCTCTTTCAAGAAGCCATAGCTGAAGCTTACATCTAACTTAAAATGCAAAACGGAGCAAAAAGGGCAAAAATTGTCACGCCACGGCTCACCTATGGTAACCAGCTGTGGTCCCAGCCGCGGCTCAGGATAGACACAGGAGGCACCCCAGCTGCGGTATCATCCACGGCGAGGCTGACGCCACAGATGGCACCAGAAAAATACCCCCCAAAGAGCTATAACCTTATCCGTAGCACGGATGGCACCGCAGATGAGCCCAGGCAACGCAATCTGCAACCTCTGCAATACCCAAAACCAAATCCAACACTTCTCACTTCATCCAACACAATCTAACACCATGCAAGCACCAAAACAACTCCAAAATGGCATCATGTGTCAAAAAAATATTACATTAACACAATATACAACATATATCATGAATCACACATTAACCCTCAAGATTCTTCACCCAAAATCCTTCACATCAAAACTACCAATAACGCGCGCGCGCGCACAGAGACTAGCATCACAAAGAACAAAGCCAATGGAGTACCAGCAACCCAAACTCACCAAGCGCCCATCCAAACTACCAAATCTTACATACTAGAGTAAAGGAAGAAAAATGAGCTTTTAGGGAAATTACCTTGAGTGGAAGATTCAAAAGGGCTTCTACTTGATCCCTTTGGTGAATGGGAGTTGAACTCTTCAAGTCCTTCTTCAAGAAAAGGAAGAAGTGGATGGAAACTTTAGAGAGAGAAGAGAGAAAATTTGAAGAAGAAGAAAATATCAAAAAGGGAAAAGGAGCCCCAGTCTATTTGGTAAAGAAAACCAAATGGGCCAACAATTGCATCTAAGTCCTCCTTAACTTTCAATTTACGAATAGACCCAAGTGGTCTAAATTACTAGTATGCCCATGAGGGCCCTAATATTACAAGGGTACTGCAAACAAATTATTAGGACTGGGAACTACTTTCATTCATGTTTATGAGAATGGTAAGCATTGATTTTGCACTTGTATCATTACCTGTGAAGGTACTTGGGCTAGATTATGACATTGAAAATGAAATCCTTGAATTGAAAAGAATCATAATTAATAACAGACAGTTATTCCATATATTATGACATTGAACATCAAATTCTTAAATTGAAAAGAATCATTATTTTTCTTAGTCAAGTAGAGGATTGTAATTTGAGGTTGAAGTCTCAAAAAAGGTTTTCTAGACTTCTATACATTGAGATTAAAATATTGTTATGCCATTTCTTTTATACACATAAGCCCATCTAGTTGGTTTCTTCTTAGGGGTGTTTGGTTTAAAGGAATCAACAAGAGGAATGGATGTCATAGGTAATCACACTCATTATTGATTTTTGTAAAATAATTATCGCTGTTATTCAATGGGAATAAAAGTGATTAATATAAAATTAAAAATTTCTTTTCAAAAATTTTCTATAAAAAAATACAAAATAAGAATTATGTATATCATAAACAAAAAATTTTAAAAATTTAAAAATTACCCATAAACTAAATAAGTTGTTTTATAATGATGTCCATTCCATTATTAAACCAAACATGTTGAGAGAATCCTCAAAACACATACTCATAGTAGGATTAATGATACTCATAGTGATAGTGATTGAGAAATTTGAACCAAACAGCTCATTTGTCTTCTTCTTGGTTCGTCTTTAGCAGTCTGGAATTGATTGTTTTGATATTCCAAAACTTTTGAATAATATCACAAACATTTGTTTTGATAATCACTGCGGGTGACAAACTTGGTTTTAACACATAGATGTGCATACTTTTGAGATCAAGATGATAATAGAAATTACTAGGTAGGCAGTACTTACCTCTTTTTTTGAAATATTAGCATTTGTTATAGCTCATGAAAAGAGCATGATATCTTGATAGAATTTAAGCAGCTTACTTCTTGCCAACATCAAAATTGTTATTACATGGATAAGTATCAATTGTATGGACTTTCATCAACTAATGATAAGGATGGAATGAATGGCTAGATAGCAAGCAATTATTTGATGTTTATGGTAGAAAAGGGAAGAATACAATTGCTTTTTTGCTTATTTTATTTGCTCCTACATGCGGATTGTTTTGTCCCATGTCTTTTACGTCTTAATTTCTTTTACTATAAAAAATTGTAAGATCATTAGCTATAGGGTAGCAATCGGGTCGAGTTTCGGGTTGACAGGTCGGGCTGAGATCCAAATATAACAACCAACCCGTCAACCCGAACTTGACCCGCCAACCTAAAAAGAGCTAACTCAAACACGACCCAACACGGGTTGTTGGGTTGGCGGATCAACCTACGAACCAGGAAAAAAAACTTCACATGCAATTTTTAAGGAAGTTTTCTGGCCAAACGGGTCAACCTGCCAACCAATTTGACCCGAAAAACTTCCTTAATGAGAAATTTTTTTTCAAACGGGTCAACTCGAACCCGAACCCGAACTTGACCTGTTTTTTTTTTATTTTTTCGAGTCAGACGGGTCAACTCGATTCCAACCCGAAACCGACATGTTTGTTTGGTAGGTTAGTCGGGTCTGACTCGAACCTGCCAAGCCTTGACCCAAATCTATTATTGTCGTGGTAGGTTGATGTCGTGTTTTTGAGTCGTATCAAAAATTGTCACCTCCCTCAAGTGAAACTAGCACTAACAGTGTTCATGAGAACTCTTATATCAGAATTATATTGAAAACACATGGCGTCAATTATAATAATTATCCCATGCCAGAAGGACACTTGCATATTACATTCAAAACGAATGGGGATGGAGATATTTCAATAGATGTTGGACAAAATCCTGATGTTGTAGCTATAATGCCTAAGATGAAGAATGTAGACTATTATACCAAACCACCAATAAAAGAATAAGGGAAAGGGCTAAACCAAGATTTTGTGGCCATGTTAAGGACTTTGTTGTTGAAGGAAGGGATACGGCAGCATTAAGTTTTGGGAGGAAACAAACGTGATGAAACTTGACCTTGAATCTCTTATTCAGTTTAACTATAAAGAGATAATAGTGTACGAGGATGAAAGCAAGAAACCGTCAATTGGACAAGGGCTTAATAAACCAGTTGAGACAACTCTTCTTAATGTCAAATGCATTGACGAGAATATAGGGAAACACTACACAGATGGATCACAGGTAGAGAAATACCTGGAGATGCTGAAAGAAAAAGTAGCAAAGCTACATGCTGGGATAATTTCTTATGATCTAGTGCAAGGAGAGTGGAAATTTAGGGTCTAGTATTTCTAATATATCTGCAATCAACTATGAGAAAAACAAGAGCCTTTGATTGTTTTAAAAAAAGATGGTGTCAGACTATATTGATGTTTAACAGTTACAAGGCTATGTATCCTTGCATTCTCAATTGCAATGTGAAAATGTCTAGAAGGTTATAGAATGGCTTAAAAATCATCATTTCAGTGTTTTTTTTTTTTTTGGGTCTATATTTTTGTCAACTTAAGTTGTGTTCTTTGCCTCAACTGTATAATGCAGTGCATTGTCATAATAATGTTAGGCTACTTGTTTGAGTGTTAACTGGGGTGTCCCGTCTAGTCTAGCTGTTAGGTATCTCTAGTGCTACCAAGATCAAGAGTTCAACTCTCGGCTGTGGTAGCGTAGTATCGCATTGTGTGCATGTATAGATACTTGTCCTTAAAATTGGGAGCTCAATTCCAAATTTGATTAGAAATTAATATACGTTGGAGTTTTCGCCCCATATTGCATGAGGTAAAGCGAGCATTGCAATGATATATAATGATTAATAAAACTTGTTTCGAGTATTTGGGGTCATCACATTTTTTTCAATATGGCAAGGAATTTCTTGGATATACTCTTGTAAGCTTATGGAATCTGTAATAGCAGGGGCCTATTAAGGGCATTTTTGTACCTAGGCCATTAATAGGTATAAGTAGTAAATTACATTAGATAGGGGTATAATTATCAATTTGCGTCATTAGGGCATGATTAGTAAGATTAGGGTTTCCATTTTTCATTAGTCACCTAATGTTTTCTCTTTCTACTCAATTACTCTCTTAATACCTCTTTCTCTCTCTGATAGTAGATGAAGAAGGCTTGGAAATTCAAGGGCAATCAAGGAGGAGAGACCTAGAGGCCTCAACCTAACCCATTACTCAAGGTTATTACTCTAATCTTACTTTAATTTATGTGGGTTTTGTCTAATGATAGTGATTAAGGGAAGTTATTGCATGATTAACAAAGATTTTGGGTTATTTATGCCATAATGATGATGGATAGTTGATGTTTATTTGTTGGGTTGTGATTATAATGTGTTTTGAGTGTTTTTGGCGAATTGTTCACTTATTTTCTTAAATTGATTGACTTTGGGTTTAATGTCCATTAAGTGTTTGATGAAATGAGTGAAAGAATGGCTTTTTCTTTTCGAGTTTTTGCATTTGAGACACGGTTGGGGAGGGTTGAGCCGCAAGTGGGATCAAGCCAGCCGCGCCCGCGACTATCCATTGTGGACCTGCAGCTAGACTCTTCTGGGATCTGCGGGTCAACTTGCTTGATGCACAGACACAATTACTTGACTAAGACACATGGATCACTCTTTTTGGGGCTGTTTTGGGTTCATTTTGTATCCTAAGTTTAGGTTTAAGCTTCGATTATTATTACTTAGTAAAATTAGTGTATAATTGAGTGTTTAATTGTGTGTTTTAGGTGAAAAAATTAACTAATCCTTTATTGACTACTTGAGCTAGATTGGATCAAGGTAAGGAATACTTGTATTCTTTGCTTTTGAAAATGATATTTGATGAACTAAAAATGTTTTGAAATTCTATTTGCTATAATAATTAGCTTTGAATGTGGCTACTTTGTGTTTTTGCATTATGAAATGAATATACATGCTGTAAATGAATTGTTTGGCAAATGATCTATTGAGTTCTTGATTGTGATGATCTTTTGATGAGACTAGTTTCTTATTTGGTGTTGTAATTTGTATATGGACCATACTGGCCGGATGGTAGCTAGTTTTGGAACCGGACCAACCAGTAGGAAGTTGGATTTGGAGCGCGTTAACTAGCATGTTAACAACCGGATATCCGAGGTCAAACGGGACCTATTGATTGAACTCAATGATTTGTTTTGGACTTTGATCTATGATTTGTGATTGAATGTGAGATTGCCACGTTATTTTGTACTTATATGACTAATGATCATGTGTCTTGGAAATATATATATATATATATGTATGTATAACACTTTCAAGCCATAAAGTGATACCTGTATTACTTACTGGGCGATTTTATCGCTCACCTCCTTATTTTTGAAATGCAGTGATAAATGATTTTGTGGAGGAGAAGTGGGCTAGCACTTGGAGTTAGCCGATGGGATAGTGATGCAATGCTTAGAGGTGGACATATTTACTGATTTTGCCTATGTTTATGATGTGACTAGTGTTGTATTGGGAATTTAGTACTCGTAGCATTGTGGTTTTGTTTATGCTATATTACACTATGTCTTGAGATACTAGAACTTGTATTAGTCCTTGTGGATTGTATGTTGAAGGCTTGAATCGCTTTTGCTTTGTGATTGATGATTGATTAGTGTGTGATTGATTAGCCTTGTGCTTTAGCATAGCATAAAGCACGTTGGGTGCCACTTCCCGAGATATGGGGAGTGACAGAATCTACACGATTTAATGCTTGGATTTGATCAAAATTATTTTATTTTTCATTATTCATCCAGTTCGTGATCGTCATAGTGTTTGAGTGATTTGAATAGCTTTAGTTTTTAAACCAGCCGAATTTTTTTTTTTTTTTGGATAATCCTACATTATTACATGGGGGAAGGGGAATTTGAACCAGCCCAAATTGAAATTGCCACTTAGTGGAACATTGTTAAGTATGTTTGGATTGAGCTTAGTGTCAATCATTTGTAGTAATTCTATATAAATCTCTGTCCGCCTAGCTTTCTTTTTTGTTGCTGCCCCCATAAGACCATTAAGCCACATGCCATTTGCAAGCCATCATATTAATCGTGACAAATCTCTTCTCAAATCAAATTTATGTCAATTCAAACAATTCTTCAAGCAATTTGCAAATTAAATGTTGAAAAGTGAAATATCTAAGTCTCTAAGGTATTTGTCTTTTTAATCCTAAAAGCCTACACTTAATTTTTTCCACCTTGTGACAAATCAATTATCTCATGATTAAGTTTCAAACCTCATTCATAGAGTAATAGGCTACCTATCTGTGCTAAAGAGACCTAAGCAAGCTAATGGTTCTTACATATCCGTCTGACTTTCTGAAGAATCATCCTGACCATGCTCATGAGGAAGGGAGATTAGTTTAGCTATTTGTTCCAATGCTGGCTCTTCATAACCATAAAAGATTAGTTAAATCTACCAAAGATTTTTTTTTTTTTTAGAATTACACGGTTGCTACATAATACACCTCAAAGTTCTCAAATTTCTTATTGCGCATTAACTTAACTAATATGATTCACCGGATGTCTATATACAGGGGAGGGGGGAGGGAAAAATAAATATTTTTCTTTACCTACTAAAAAATTGTTTTTGTCTCAATAATTAACCACAATAACCTTACAAAAAAAATTATTTGTTTAGTTTTCGCCTCTTGCCTTGACAAAAAAACACAAAACAATTCGATGTTCTCTAATTTCTGGTATATAGAAGCACTAATTTGGTGGATAAGACTTGCTTCTCAATACGATAATGGAGGAAATGTTGAAATTAAAGTAACTTTTTCAAGTTTAAGCATAAGATCTATCATCCCTTCCCTTTCTGGTCCTCCTTGTTTCTTGGTTGGTAGAACACTTAAGACAAGAGCTGTAAAAAAAGGGCTCAATCCTCCTCCTAATCTCAGCTGATCAAATCATTAGATAATGAATCAATGATGATGATTTGTCTAAAAGAAGTAGGTGATCACTTAACCATGACTCAAAAACAAATCAATCTGGTTGTGACTTTAGAGTTAATATAATTTCTTTTTTCCTTTTTTTTAAAGAAAATAAATTCATTTATTTCTTGGCAAGTTTTGGTGACAATTTAATGCTATTCTTTTTATTATTTACAATCACTACCACAAAAATAGCTTTTTATGACATTTAAAAGTGTCATTAAAGGTTCATTTAATGGCATTTTAACTATAATGATGCTCCATTAAGGAGGGGTCTAAGCTTATCCATAAAGAAGATGCCAAAACTATGCTCTTTAGTTTCTTTAGAAATAAAAGTAAAGGGTGATTTGGTGGTAGGGTCTATTTTGATGAATATATAGAAAGCATTTGGAATATAAATATTGGATTAGTTACATTACAATGTTGTTCATCACACTTAGAGCAATTGCTTGAAATATTTGTAATTGGCAATATGTTTCCCATGCATAATTTATAGTAAGCTAGTCCTTATGTGGATTAGTGCTAGTTTGCTCTACCTAATGTATCACATTTGGAATTCGAAGGACAACAAATATTAATTAATTAATTAAGTTTATAAAAATATGATGTCAATAAATGCTAAAACTTGAAAAAGAAAGACAAAACTGGTTGACTTACAAAATGTAACTAAATTAAACTATTAGAATTGTGTGTCATTTGCTAATTTCTTATCGTGAGCAATTTCCTTGAAATAGTAGTATGCTAAATATTGAGTTTATTTAGGGCAAAGAATTGAAAAACCATTCGTGTGCATTGAAATAACTTACTAGATGAGAAGAATAGATGAATTTGCTTACGCGAGATTGCATAATTTTACTAATTATTTATTAAGCAAAAAATTTTCATGTGAGATCTGAAGTTGATGGTTTGAATGCTGACAGACTTGGTGACAAATAAGCTGTCAATATAGGGCTATTGCATGTTTGCATACAGTACGATATAAACTATAAGTTTGTTGAAGAAACTAGGTAGGCAAGGCTGCACCCACCATTTATAATTCCTTTGATAGCCTAAATTTGATAATAACAATTTTGAAACAAATCAGCATTGTTGTCCATTGGTATGAAACAAAAATACTTTTATTTGTCAAAAGAAGTTTGTAGACTGAGAGTTTTAGATGTTGCTTGCTATACAATGAAAATACAAGTACTTTAACTGTTGCCTATTCAATCATCTCAACAAATATTATTACTAACATACACTATCCAAATTGTGTAAGATGAAAAAACAGATATAAAAGAAACGCTAATGAAGGAAGAGATTCATTTAGAAGCAAGAAAGGAAAAAATAAACACATACAAATAAATCAAACATGTGCACCTAAAGTTAAAAATGAAAATATTAACTTCAGAATTGACCGAGAATTGCTAAAACCATATTCATAAGTAGTTAGCATTTTTCACATTCCTTGCCTCATTTCTATTACATAAATCTATAGCAAAATAATCAAAAGCGACCAAATTGTCACATGAAAATGAGATATACCGAACCATAGGTAAGCTCTCCCAAAGCTGTAGTCTTATCTATCCTTTACACAATGTACAACCAATGTTCAAGAAAAATGACTCACCCATGAAAAGTAAAAAGGACATGTTTTACCCTGCCTTCGAATTTCAGTGCAATGCATGTCTTCGCGCATTTTTCTTGTCTTAGCAACAACAGCAAAATAACTCGCATCCGACAAAATTTACACATGTATATAAATTGAGTCTCTTTCAACCTCGTAACAATCTATAGATTGCACAAAAACAAAACCATAGGTTCCCTTATACAGAAAGCATCATCAAAAGGATTGAAATTGCAATGTAAAAAGTAAAATCACTTAAAAAAAAGGCAGATCAATGCTAACAAAGTAAATCATGATATAGCTTAAGTACTTACTATATCTCTAAAATTAAGTTAAAGGCATATGCATCACTTCCATAAAAGAAAGCTTCCACACTGAAATATGCAAAAGGAGCAAGAATACTTACAGTTGATGTTTTCTCCTACATTCAAGAATGCAATCAACTTGAAAAGATGCAAAATAGTCAAAATTTCTGATATGCTTGAACATATGATGCATTTGAAATCAGTTTTTTTCCATAATTTAAAAATTCTCATGCTGCTTAACAATCAATCTTGGTCGTCATCAAACTTTATTGATTGTATAATTTTGTAGTTTGTCTTGATAAGTAACAATCTTCATTGGAATATTAACACCTCTAAAGGACAATAATTTTACACAATGATCAAAACTTAATTTAAGACCCATTTCCTTGACAATAAGGAAATTGATAATACAAATTACAAATTTGTGTTCTAAATCACTTCATGTTTAACTAACTATGTAACAAGATGAAAGGATGAACTTATATAGATACAAGGGAATACAAACTAGACTGATCACTTACACAACTAATACATCCGCAACTGATATGTGATAGGCCCAACAATCTTTACAGTGCCCTGAAACGGAGAATTCAAAAACTTCGTAAGTATAATTACTCCATTGTAACTGTTACATGAAATTAGTACAATTTAAAACATACATCTACACGTGAACTATCAGATTTGTCTCATATCTCCCCATGCTAAATAGACCAAAACTTTTTAGCATTTGATTAAATGGAACTTGGAGAAGGCAAAAACCAGTTTACTACAATGGTACTTTGTAGACTAATTATTTTAGATGGTTTTTAGAGCTATACCTTTTATCACATCAGAAGGATAAAGCTGAGGAATTGAATTAATTGCTACAATTTTAGTATGAAACTCATTAGAGGAAATTATCAAACCATATGACATTTCGGTCCTTTTCAAAACTTTTAAGCTCCTCCTAAAAATATCAAATATTTTTAATTATATACAAAAACAGCATTGAAAATCAAAGATTATATTAATAGTAGCACTATATTTGACAAGCTAAATTATCTTTATTGAGATAAATCCAAGAAGATTTGGATTATATTAGTTGTAGCATAACACACTTCAGCTGCGTATTGAGAACATAAACGGGACTAAAAACATCAAATAGACAATCAAAAGGCTCGCTAAATAACAAAAGAAATAGGGAAATCATGAAAAATGAACAAATAGTGAACAAAAATTTAATGTCGTGGACCTCAAGTGCAATGGAGCCACCATCGGTAACCTGCAACATAAGGACCAATTTATACATAGAATAAGGCCCCAAATAATAACCAAAGCTTAAATTAAACAACCTAAACTTTTGGAAATAAAGTTGGCCTGTAAGATGGAAGAAACCAAAGAGTACATCAATCTTCAAAGTTAACCAGAATATAAGAAAAAAACTGGTGTAGAATCAAACAATATTTTGGTGTCCCGTGTGTGGACCTACAATATAACCCAAAAAAAAATCATATTTGTTTTACAATCAACAACAACAACTATATAACAATAATAATAAGAGGAAGAAGAAGAAAACTAAGAAGGAGGAGAAGAAGATAACGATTTTTGGGTGGAGAAATTGGAGAAAATGAAGAGGGGAGTCTTTAGAAGAACAAAAAGGAAAAGAAATCGCAAGATGTTTTGAGAAGAGAAACTTGGAGACAGGGATGAGGGGTTGGTAAGAGATATGCAAGCCCAATCCCACTAAATCAGGGATTTAGTGCAGTCATAAATACAGAACTGCATGTTTTGGAAAGAAAATCGGCTAAGTGACACAATGTTTGCCTGAGAATATGGCAAGCCACACAAGTAACAAATAGCCCATGAGTACTCTTCAGTCCATCCAAAAAAATGTCTCAAATGCAGACCACCAAAAATGCACAAATAGGCCTGAGCAAGTAAAGGGTCCATCGGCCCAGTAAAGTGGAAAATTTTCTCATCGTGACACGTGGCATATCTACAGTGTTTCAATTGGTTTTTCTATGCTAGTAAGATATTGAAAAGTTCTTGTAGTAGGTATGCTTTGTGTTTGGGTCATTACATTGCTTATGATATATATTCCAAGTCTTCCTCTTCCTTAACTTGGCAGGTGCCCAGTAACACCAAACAATTACCTATCTGTTCCATGCAAGGCACTTTGCCACTTCTAAGAGATTATAATTTAAGCTTTAGTATAGTCATTTTCTTGACAGATGAATATTTGTTTTATTTATTTGAGCAACGTACGAATCTTTATTAACTGCTTTTTTCTTTATTTTTTTCTCTGGTACGAATATTAGAAGTTCTGTTAAAATTGAGGGATTATTACAAATTGGATTCTCTCTCTCTCTCTCTCTCTCTCTCTAGTGTAGTTGTTCTAATGGTATTACAATAATAGTAAAGTACAAGATGAGATCCCTTTCAAGATGCACATACCAAAGCAGCAAATAACGATTAACAAGTTCTACAATTCAGCTTGATTTTCTATACGATTGAATTAGATGTCAGTTACCTTAAAAACTAGAATGGAAGTGGTAATTTTTGAGAAGAAATTCATTGAACATCATATGTAACTAACATGTTGTAGTAATCTAAAAGAATTGTGTAACTGAACTATTGTCATTAAAATTAATTTTGAAGCAATATTTTCATCACTTAATTACAAATTAAGGTCTAGAAAATGCTAAGTGGAAGCCTTCTTTAAAGGCCACATTTTAGCATAATAATAGAAAGATTGGACTTTGGGCATTAGAGGGATTGTCACACCCCATGCCCCGAGACGTGGCACCTGCCATGCTTTAAGCTACGCTAGAACACAAGGCTAATCGATGCAAACATTACCAATACAAATTCCAACTTAATGATAGCACAATAATTTCCCAAAAGAATGTCATTCATTCATTCCAAAATATACATTATCCATTTACAACTTCCTTACCCCATCACAAAAATAATTGAGGTAGCATGTATAACCTAGTCCATACTAAAATATGGCTATACAATTTGTAAATAAAAAATAATCTCTTCTTCTATCTATTACCCAAAACACAAGTCAAGAGGCCCAACAGGAATTCCTAATCCTCTTCTACAAGTTCATCCCCTACGAAATATAACAAAGGTGTGAGTGATAAATCACCCAATAAGTAGTAAAGTTCTCTTTTGGGCTCGAGATTATTACACATATACATAGAGTTTTCCACTTCAATTTCATAGTTCATATCATTCATCAAAATACATGGTCATTTTATAAGCAATTTCAATTCAATTCATAATCATAAATCAATTCAATGAGAGTTCAAGTAGTTAGTGGACATATGACCCTGGATATCCAGTTGTTAACTACAACCCGATTAACACGGTTCAAAACCAACTACCACTCAGTTGGTCTGGTTCAAACTAACTATCACCCGATTAGTACAATTCAAAGATTTTACTACAATCATCAAATTTAAGGAACTAGTCACATCATAATCCATTTCACATACAAGAGCTCAATTCAATAGTAATTCAAATAACAAATGAGCCACATATACACATTTCATAGGAAGCAAGAATATAACCAAACTCAAGCCCATTCATAGAGAAGTTAACATTCAAATCGTTAAAGTTAGCAAATTATATTTCCAAAGGCAAAAAGATTCAAATACTACTTACCTCAATTCCAAGACTAGTTCGAGTAATCAAAGTAAGGATAGACACCGTCGTTGCCTATAAAACACAAATAACACTTAATTATAGACTTACTCATTAATAAATCTTGAATAAAGCCTAATTCTAGACTCTACACACGAACGAAGCAAAACCGCAAGAAAGGGGGTGTGATCCGTGGGTGGGGTAGGCTGAGCTGCGGCCTGCGGATTAGAAGCAATCCATCCCCGGATCCAGCAGAAGCTGAAGCCACAGGTGGAACAAGACAGAGCTACGGTTGCGGTTCGTAGTGGCCGACTCGCAGCTCACCATCTGCAAACCAATCTGTAGGGCGGTTAACACCACGAATATGATCAAAGATTTTTGCAATTCCAATTGCAGTTCCATCCGTAGCGTGGATGGGGTCACACTAGCACCAAAAAGCACCTAGAATGAACCTGCAGCACGACTTTCTCACACCCAACCCTATCCAACTTCACCCAACACAAAACAAACACCAAAATGACTCCAAAAATGGCATAATATGACAAGAAAACATCATATAAACATAGTATACTTCAAAATCATGAATCACACATTAACCTCAAAGTTTTTCACCCACATTTCATTAATGCCAAGAAATCACACAACTCACATACCCCCACATACTACCACCCCAAGCACATACTCATCAAAGCATAAAGACAATAAACGCCAAATCAACCATCCCATTTGCCCAATCTTGACACCAACCAAACCAAAAGAAGAAGAGATTGAGTTTAGGAGGAAAATACCTTGGGTGAAGTTGAAGTAAAAGCTTCAGAGTCCCTCTACTAGCTTCCCTTGGAAGATGAGTTTCTAACACTACCTTCTTCAAACAAGAGTAGGAGAAATTTAGAGGGAGGAAGGGTAGAAAGCTCACAAAGAAAAGAAGAAGATAAATGAAAGAGGAAACAGAAAAGCCCTAGTCTTTTGGTAAAGAAACAAATTTGGCAAATTACATTCAAGTCCCTCTAAACTTTCAATTCACTAATTGACCCAAGAGCTCTAAATTACTAATATGCCCATGAAGGGCCTTAATATTATAGGGATGCCCTTCAAGATTTCATTAAGGAGCAATAGAGGTTGATGCACTGGTGGTCATAGAGATAGGGGGATCACCAGCAATGGCTCTCACCTTCAAGATATTGTAATTTTTTTCTCTAATAATACATGATTTATTTTATGCTATTATTTAATTTCACTGTCCAAATTTTTGTCTAAAACCATGAGGTAACCATCACTTTTTCGGTTACCTCCTTAGACCTTGAATATATCCAAAATCTTGGATGTGAACAAAAGGCCGAATAATTCTTTACATTTTTTTTAACCCAAGCCTTAGAATTTTCTTGTTTTACATTCCACAATATTATCATTTCGCTCTACTAATGAGGTAATTTCTTTTTTTTTTGGCTACATTATATATTTTAATTTCACTACTAGGGAGTTTTGCCAAAAGCGTTTAGATTATAACTGATACTTTCGATGTATATTAGCAATATATACTAATTTTTCAAAAAGATAATTTTGGATAAAATGAGTTTGCCAAATTGCCCAAATTAGGCCATTCTCGTTAAGCTCTTGAATAATTGTAGTCCTTGGTGGCTTTGACTTCTTAACATATAAATCATATCATATCATCATATCATATCATATCATAACATATTAAAAGTGGGAGTTTCTCAAGTTGTTACATTTCTTTCCCATAATGCACTTAGAAAATAAATTAATGACAACATTATGTCACCAAAATTGAATGCTTTTCACTATAATCATTAGGGTATTTTTTGTGATACTGATACAGAGGTTTTCGTTTAGGAATGTGGTTTTTATTGAAGCATGTTCCTTAATTTTTGAAGGAATAAATTTGTGAATTATAAGAAATTTTCAAGTTTTAGAAATTATCTTGGAAATTCTTAATTAGAAACTAAAAAATAATAAAAAGATTGGACTACATATATTTGGAAACCAAATCATTACAGAAACAAGAGGTTTTAAAAATGATATTTATTCCAATGCATCAAATCAAGCTCTAAGTTATCGCTGCCATGTATGTTGTGTTGTGTTGTGTCCGTGTTCATATTTGAATTTTGTAGTGTTTGTTAGTTGATGCAATTGCTTTTGCATGATCTAGACCTTGCACATCTAATATTCAGGTCGTTGAATAGTCTCCTTAAGATGGATCTCTTGGTTGTTGTTTTCAAATTGACGTCTATTTCTACTGTGTTGAGTCAATTATATGGCCAAATACAATGGTGCTGCACCACAAAACTGTACTTATATTTGCTTTCCATTTATTTTGACATTGTTCTCATTGTTTTCGTTGTCAATCTATAAGTGTCGATACTTAGAAATACGAGACAAAATAATGAAGTTGAAATACATCAGTTTGTGGCACGAATGGATCTTTTGGCTGAGAATTAGAAATTGTAACTGGAAAGTGAAACGAAATAGTGAATTATAGTTTGTAACACAGACGTTTGTGTAGTGCACGTGCCAAATTTACTTATACCAAAGTAATTAGTTTTTTGAATCTTTTATTTTTCAATTAGTTATGTTTTAGCTTTGAATATAAGGGTACTACGTTGAGGTTATTTATGTAATAATAATACTAAGTTTACTTTATGCTTGTATTATATTAAATGTGGGGGTTGTGTCAAGTGATATTAGATTTTTTTTAAGGATAGTGTCCTTACGCAAAAATATAAACCATCTAGAACATTTCTAATATTGAAGGCTAATCATCGATTAACAGGGCCTACGGTTGTAATATCAGACATTGGATTTTTTTTTTCAAAAAAAAACCTTTGTATTTGTTTTAGATATAAGATTTTATCAAAGTTAATTCATTTTGTAGAACATAACTCTAATTTTGAAAAATATATGTACAATGATTTATTTCTATTTATGATCTTTAATGCTTATTATCTTACTAGAACACCTAATAAGCAATAAAGCAATTAGTATTTGAGTAATATTTGGAAATTTTAGAGAGCAAAACTGGCAGCATAAAGAACATATTGGTAAACATTTTCAATCGGTTAAGGCATTGTCAGCTTGGGAAGAGTTCCTTATTACTGGGGGAAGTATCCTAAGCTCACCACTTCACCAGCAAAGGACAAAAAAAGAAATGGAGTAATACTAACATTGATTTTACATAGAACTATAAACTGACTAAGTTTGAGACTAATAAAGTTTAAGAGTTCATGCATTGAAGCTATTTATCTATGTATAATGGTGAAAAAAATTAAGAAGAATAAGTAATATCAATATGTAAAAAAAGTTAAAAAACAAGAGGCCATATTTCTCAAATATTTTTGTAATAAATTTACACTAGTTTTTGGAAACTTTTTATTTCAAATTAGTTTTGTTATAGCGGTGAATGTAATTTCTTTAGCTTTGTATAAAAATAATGTATAATCTAGAACAAATATCATAGTATACTTTATGTCTTTCTTGATTCCTACTATTCGGTTTTAGTTTATATGTGGTCAACTATTTTTCTAGATACTATATTGAAACTGAAATATATTTCTATATATTAGTATGTTTATTTTATTTATAAAAAAAATTTCAATTGAAAGGAATACTTTAAAGAGTTTTTTTGAAATTTCTTTTTGGAAGAAAACTAAAGAAGAATACACTTTCAGAAACACTTTTACAAGACTAAAGAGTCATAAGAAATATATTTCTTATAAATGACAAAATTTTATATTCATTTATACATAGAACTTTATTAAAGTTAATTTTATTAAGATTTGAAAATTTTAGGGAGGTTTTTAGATATTAAACAAAAATTATAAGAAAGTCATTGAGTATGGCCTTTAAAATTAACACATTCCAGCAAAATATGAAAGAAGAATTACTTGGAGAATAACTTGACTTTTTTTTTTTTTAGACCCTATGAGAAAGTATTACAAGTAATTTCACATAAAATAAAAGTAAAAGGAAAATCCATATTATTAGGGAATTAAAAGAATAGAAAATCATAAAATTTCTTAAAATGGCATGTAGAAACTAAACAAGGAAAAAAATTTGGAGAATAAATATAACACATTTACATTTTTGTTGTGTGAATTGAAGATGAGAGTCTGCGTAGATGACTATGTTCATGAATGAG
>CM045558.1:23555302-23590063 GCA_024721245.1 Mitragyna speciosa
TTTTAAAAAAAGATGGTGTCAGACTATATTGATGTTTAACAGTTACAAGGCTATGTATCCTTGCATTCTCAATTGCAATGTGAAAATGTCTAGAAGGTTATAGAATGGCTTAAAAATCATCATTTCAGTGTTTTTTTTTTTTTTGGGTCTATATTTTTGTCAACTTAAGTTGTGTTCTTTGCCTCAACTGTATAATGCAGTGCATTGTCATAATAATGTTAGGCTACTTGTTTGAGTGTTAACTGGGGTGTCCCGTCTAGTCTAGCTGTTAGGTATCTCTAGTGCTACCAAGATCAAGAGTTCAACTCTCGGCTGTGGTAGCGTAGTATCGCATTGTGTGCATGTATAGATACTTGTCCTTAAAATTGGGAGCTCAATTCCAAATTTGATTAGAAATTAATATACGTTGGAGTTTTCGCCCCATATTGCATGAGGTAAAGCGAGCATTGCAATGATATATAATGATTAATAAAACTTGTTTCGAGTATTTGGGGTCATCACATTTTTTTCAATATGGCAAGGAATTTCTTGGATATACTCTTGTAAGCTTATGGAATCTGTAATAGCAGGGGCCTATTAAGGGCATTTTTGTACCTAGGCCATTAATAGGTATAAGTAGTAAATTACATTAGATAGGGGTATAATTATCAATTTGCGTCATTAGGGCATGATTAGTAAGTTAGGGTTTCCGTCTTTCATTAGCCTCTTAATGTTTTCTCTTTCTACACAAATACTCTCCTAATACCTCTTCCTCTCTCTCTCTCTTAAAATAGTAGAAGAAGAAGGCTTGAAAATTCAGGGCAATTAAGGAGGGGAGACCTAGAGGCCTTCAACCCCAACCCATTACCCAAGGTAATTCCTCTAATCCTTACTCTAATTTATGATGGGTTTTGTCTAAGGATAGTTATTGCATGATTAAGGAAGAATTTGGGTTGTTTATGCCATAATGATGATGGATACTTGATGTTAGTTGTTGGGTTGTGATTAGAATGTGTTTTGAGTGTTTTTGTGGAGTGTTCAACTCATATTTGAATTGATTGAGTTTGGGTTCAATGCCTTTGAGGTGTTTGATGAAATGTGTGAAAGAATGGCTTTTTCTTTTCGAGTTTTTGCATTTGAGACACGGTTGGGGAGGGTTGAGCCGCAAGTGGGATCAAGCCAGCCGCGCCCGCGACTATCCATTGTGGACCTGCAGCTAGACTCTTCTGGATCTGCGGGTCAACTTGCTTGATGCACAGACACAATTACTTGACTAAGACACATGGATCACTCTTTTTGGGGCTGTTTTGGGTTCATTTTGTATCCTAAGTTTAGGTTTAAGCTTCGATTATTATTACTTAGTAAAATTAGTGTATAATTGAGTGTTTAATTGTGTGTTTTAGGTGAAAAAATTAACTAATCCTTTATTGACTACTTGAGCTAGATTGGATCAAGGTAAGGAATACTTGTATTCTTTGCTTTTGAAAATGATATTTGATGAACTAAAAATGTTTTGAAATTCTATTTGCTATAATAATTAGCTTTGAATGTGGCTACTTTGTGTTTTTGCATTATGAAATGAATATACATGCTGTAAATGAATTGTTTGGCAAATGATCTATTGAGTTCTTGATTGTGATGATCTTTTGATGAGACTAGTTTCTTATTTGGTGTTGTAATTTGTATATGGACCATACTGGCCGGATGGTAGCTAGTTTTGGAACCGGACCAACCAGTAGGAAGTTGGATTTGGAGCGCGTTTAACTAGCATGTTAACAACCGGATATCCGAGGTCAAACGGGACCTATTGATTGAACTCAATGATTTGTTTTGGACTTTGATCTATGATTTGTGATTGAATGTGAGATTGCCACGTTATTTTGTACTTATATGACTAATGATATGTTGTCTTGGAAATATATATATATATATATGTATGTATAAACACTTTCAAGCCATAAAGTGATACCTGTAGTACTTACTGGGCGATTTTATCGCTCACCTCCTTATTTTTGAAATGCAGTGATAATGATTTGTGGAGGAGAAGTGGGCTAGCACTTGGAGTTAGCCGATGGGATAGTGATGCAATGCTTAGAGGTGGACATATTTACTGATTTTGCCTATGTTTATGATGTGACTAGTGTTGTATTGGGAATTTAGTACTCGTAGCATTGTGGTTTTGTTTATGCTATATTACACTATGTCTTGAGATACTAGAACTTGTATTAGTCCTTGTGGATTGTATGTTGAAGGCTTGAATCGCTTTTGCTTTGTGATTGATGATTGATTAGTGTGTGATTGATTAGCCTTGTGCTTTAGCATAGCATAAAGCACGTTGGGTGCCACTTCCCGAGATATGGGGAGTGACAGAATCTACACGATTTAATGCTTGGATTTGATCAAAATTATTTTATTTTTCATTATTCATCCAGTTCGTGATCGTCATAGTGTTTGAGTGATTTGAATAGCTTTAGTTTTTAACCAGCCGAATTTTTTTTTTTTTTTGGATAATCCTACATTATTACATGGGGGAAGGGGAATTTGAACCAGCCCAAATTGAAATTGCCACTTAGTGGAACATTGTTAAGTATGTTTGGATTGAGCTTAGTGTCAATCATTTGTAGTAATTCTATATAAATCTCTGTCCGCCTAGCTTTCTTTTTTGTTGCTGCCCCCATAAGACCATTAAGCCACATGCCATTTGCAAGCCATCATATTAATCGTGACAAATCTCTTCTCAAATCAAATTTATGTCAATTCAAACAATTCTTCAAGCAATTTGCAAATTAAATGTTGAAAAGTGAAATATCTAAGTCTCTAAGGTATTTGTCTTTTTAATCCTAAAAGCCTACACTTAATTTTTTCCACCTTGTGACAAATCAATTATCTCATGATTAAGTTTCAAACCTCATTCATAGAGTAATAGGCTACCTATCTGTGCTAAAGAGACCTAAGCAAGCTAATGGTTCTTACATATCCGTCTGACTTTCTGAAGAATCATCCTGACCATGCTCATGAGGAAGGGAGATTAGTTTAGCTATTTGTTCCAATGCTGGCTCTTCATAACCATAAAAGATTAGTTAAATCTACCAAAGATTTTTTTTTTTTTAGAATTACACGGTTGCTACATAATACACCTCAAAGTTCTCAAATTTCTTATTGCGCATTAACTTAACTAATATGATTCACCGGATGTCTATATACAGGGGAGGGGGGAGGGAAAAATAAATATTTTTCTTTACCTACTAAAAAATTGTTTTTGTCTCAATAATTAACCACAATAACCTTACAAAAAAAATTATTTGTTTAGTTTTCGCCTCTTGCCCTTGACAAAAAAACACAAAACAATTCGATGTTCTCTAATTTCTGGTATATAGAAGCACTAATTTGGTGGATAAGACTTGCTTCTCAATACGATAATGGAGGAAATGTTGAAATTAAAGTAACTTTTTCAAGTTTAAGCATAAGATCTATCATCCCTTCCCTTTCTGGTCCTCCTTGTTTCTTGGTTGGTAGAACACTTAAGACAAGAGCTGTAAAAAAAGGGCTCAATCCTCCTCCTAATCTCAGCTGATCAAATCATTAGATAATGAATCAATGATGATGATTTGTCTAAAAGAAGTAGGTGATCACTTAACCATGACTCAAAAACAAATCAATCTGGTTGTGACTTAGAGTTAATATAATTTCTTTTTTCCTTTTTTTAAAGAAAATAAATTCATTTATTTCTTGGCAAGTTTTGGTGACAATTTAATGCTATTCTTTTTATTATTTACAATCACTACCACAAAAATAGCTTTTTATGACATTTAAAAGTGTCATTAAAGGTTCATTTAATGGCATTTTAACTATAATGATGCTCCATTAAGGAGGGGTCTAAGCTTATCCATAAAGAAGATGCCAAAACTATGCTCTTTAGTTTCTTTAGAAATAAAAGTAAAGGGTGATTTGGTGGTAGGGTCTATTTTGATGAATATATAGAAAGCATTTGGAATATAAATATTGGATTAGTTACATTACAATGTTGTTCATCACACTTAGAGCAATTGCTTGAAATATTTGTAATTGGCAATATGTTTCCCATGCATAATTTATAGTAAGCTAGTCCTTATGTGGATTAGTGCTAGTTTGCTCTACCTAATGTATCACATTTGGAATTCGAAGGACAACAAATATTAATTAATTAATTAAGTTTATAAAAATATGATGTCAATAAATGCTAAAACTTGAAAAAGAAAGACAAAACTGGTTGACTTACAAAATGTAACTAAATTAAACTATTAGAATTGTGTGTCATTTGCTAATTTCTTATCGTGAGCAATTTCCTTGAAATAGTAGTATGCTAAATATTGAGTTTATTTAGGGCAAAGAATTGAAAAACCATTCGTGTGCATTGAAATAACTTACTAGATGAGAAGAATAGATGAATTTGCTTACGCGAGATTGCATAATTTTACTAATTATTTATTAAGCAAAAAATTTTCATGTGAGATCTGAAGTTGATGGTTTGAATGCTGACAGACTTGGTGACAAATAAGCTGTCAATATAGGGCTATTGCATGTTTGCATACAGTACGATATAAACTATAAGTTTGTTGAAGAAACTAGGTAGGCAAGGCTGGCACCCACCATTTATAATTCCTTTGATAGCCTAAATTTGATAATAACAATTTTGAAACAAATCAGCATTGTTGTCCATTGGTATGAAACAAAAATACTTTTATTTGTCAAAAGAAGTTTGTCGACTGAGAGTTTTAGATGTTGCTTGCTATACAATGAAAATACAAGTGCTTTTAACTGTTGCCTATTCAATCATCTCATCAACAAATATTGTTACTAACATACACTATCCAAATTGTGTAAGACTGAAAAAACAGATATAAAGGAAACGCTAATGAAGGAAGAGATTCATTTAGAAGCAAGAAGGGAAAAAAATAAACATATACAAATAAACCAAACATGTGTACCTAAAGTTAAAACTGAAAATATCAACTCAGAATTGACCGAGTATTGCTAAAACCATATTCATAAGTAGTTAGCATTTTTCACATTCCTTGCATCATTTCTATTACACAAATCTATAGCAAAATAATCAGGAAGCGACCAAATTGTCACATGAAAATGAGATATACTGAACCATAGTAAGCTCTCCAAAGCTGTAGTCTTATCTATCCTTTACACAATAGTACAACCAATGTTAAGAAAAATGACTCACCCATGAAAAGTAAAAAGGACACGTTTTACCTCAGCCTTCGAATTTCAGTGCAATGCATGTCTTTGCATGCATTTTTCTTGTCTTAGCAACAACAGCAAAATAACTTGCATCCAACAAAATTTACGCATCTATATAAATTGAGTCTCTTTCAACCTCGTAACAATCAATAGATTGCACAAAAACAAAACCATGAGGTTCCCTTATACAGAAAGCATCATCAAAAGGATTGAAATTGCAATGTACAAAATAAAATCACTTAAAAAAAAGGCAGATCAATGCTAGCAAACTAAATCATGATATAGCTTAAGTACTTACTATATCTCTAAAATTAAGTTAAAGGCATATGCATCACTTCTATAAAAGAAAGTTCCACACTAAATATGCAAAAGAAGCAAGAATACGATAGTTGATGTTTTCTTCTAGCATTCAAGAATGCAATCAACTTGAAAAGATTGCAAAATAGTCAAAATTTCTGATATGCTTGAACATATGATGCATTTGAAATCAGTTTTTTTCCATAATTTAAAAATTCTCATGCTGCTTAACAATCGATCTTGTTCATCATCAAACTTTTATTGATTGTATAATTTTATAGTTTGTCTTGATAAGTAACAATCTTCATTGGAATATTAACACCTCTGAAGGACAATAATTTTACACAATGATCAAAACTTAATTTAAGACCCATTTCCTTACAATAAGGAAATTGATAATACAAATTACAAATTTGTGTTCTAAATCACTTCATGTTTAACTAACTATATAACAAGATGAAAGGATGAACTTATATAGATACAGAGGAATACAAACTAGACTGATCACTTACACAACTAATGCATCCTCAACTGATATGTGATAGGCCCAACAATCTCTACAATGCCCTGAAACAGAGAATTCAAAACTTCGTAAGTATAAATTAGTCCATTGTAACTGTTGCATGAAATCAGTACAATTTAAAACATACATCTACACGTGAACTATCAGATTTGTCTCATATCTCCCCATGCTAAATAGACCAAAACTTTTTAACATTTGATTAAATGGAACTTGGAGAAGGCAAAAACCAGTTTACTACAATGGTACTTTGTAGACCAATTATTTTAGATGGTTTTTAGAGCTATACTTTTATCACATTCAGAAGGATAAAGTCTGAGGAAGTGAATTAATTGCTACAATATTTAGTATGAAAACTCATTAGAGGAAATTATCAAACCATATGACATTTCGGTCCTTTTCAAAATTTTTAACTCCTCCAAAAATATCAAATCTTTTTAATTATATACAAAAAAAGCATTGAAAATCAAGATTATATTAATAGTAACACTATATTTGACAAGCTAAATTATTTTTATTGAGATAAATCCAAGAAGATTTGGATTATATTAGTTGTAGCGATAACACACTTCAGCTTCGTATTGAGAACATAACGGGACTAAAAACATCAAATAGAGAATCAAAAGGCTCACTAAATAACAAGAGAAATAGGGAAATCATGAAAAATGAACAAACTAGTGAACAAAAATTTAATGTCGTGGACCTCTAAGTGCAATGGAGCTACTATCGGTAACCTTGCAACATAGGAACAATTTATACATAGAATAAGGCCTCAAATAATATCAAAAGCTTAAATTAAACAACCTAAAATTTTGAAAATAAAGTTCACCAGTAATATGGCAGAAACCAAAGAGTACATCAACCTTCAAAATTGAACCAGAATATAAGGAAAAAACTTGGTGTAGAATCGAACAATATTTTGGTGTCCCGAGTGTGGACCTACAATATAACCCAAAAAAAAATCATATTTGATTTTACAATCAACAACAATAACTATATAACAATAATAATAAGAGGAAGAAGAAGAAAAATAAGAAGGAGAAGAAGAAGATGACGATTTTTGGGTGGAGAAATGGGAGAAAATGAAGAGGGGGATCTTTAGAAGAACAAAAGGGAAAAGAAATCACAGGATGTTCTGAGAAGAGAAGCTGAGAAAGGGATGAGGGGTTAGTAAGAGATGTGCAAGACAATCCCACTAAATCAGGGATTTGGTGCAGTTATAAGTACATAACCGCACATTTTTGGAAAGAAAATCGGCTAAGTGACACAACGTTTGCCTGAGAATATGGCAAGCCACACAAGTAACAAATAGCCCATGAGTACTCTTCAGTCCATCCAAAAAAATGTCTCAAATGCAGACCACCAAAAATGCACAAATAGGCCTGAGCAAGTAAAGGGTCCATCGGCCCAGTAAAGTGGAAAATTTTCTCATCGTGACACGTGGCATATCTACAGTGTTTCAATTGGTTTTTCTATGCTAGTAAGATATTGAAAAGTTCTTGTAGTAGGTATGCTTTGTGTTTGGGGTCATTACATTGCTTATGATATATATTCCAAGTCTTCCTCTTCCTTAACTTGGCAGGTGCCCAGTAACACCAAACAATTACCTATCTGTTCCATGCAAGGCACTTTGCCACTTCTAAGAGATTATAATTTAAGCTTTAGTATAGTCATTTTCTTGACAGATGAATATTTGTTTTATTTATTTGAGCAACGTACGAATCTTTATTAACTGCTTTTTTCTTTATTTTTTTCTCTGGTACGAATATTAGAAGTTCTGTTAAAATTGAGGGATTATTACAAATTGGATTCTCTCTCTCTCTCTCTCTCTCTCTCTAGTGTAGTTGTTCTAATGGTATTACAATAATAGTAAAGTACAAGATGAGATCCCTTTCAAGATGCACATACCAAAGCAGCAAATAACGATTAACAAGTTCTACAATTCAGCTTGATTTTCTATACGATTGAATTAGATGTCAGTTACCTTAAAAACTAGAATGGAAGTGGTAATTTTTGAGAAGAAATTCATTGAACATCATATGTAACTAACATGTTGTAGTAAATCTAAAAGAATTGTGTAACTGAACTATTGTCATTAAAATTAATTTTTGAAGCAATATTTTCATCACTTAATTACAAATTAAGGTCTAGAAAATGCTAAGTGGAAGCCTTCTTTAAAGGCCACATTTTTAGCATAATAATAGAAAGATTGGACTTTGGGCATTAGAGGGATTGTCACACCCCATGCCCCGAGACGTGGCACCTGCCATGCTTTAAGCTACGCTAGAACACAAGGCTAATCGATGCAAACATTACCAATACAAATTCCAACTTAATGATAGCACAATAATTTCCCAAAAGAATGTCATTCATTCATTCCAAAATATACATTATCCATTTACAACTTCCTTACCCCATCACAAAAATAATTGAGGTAGCATGTATAACCTAGTCCATACTAAAATATGGCTATACAATTTGTAAATAAAAAATAATCTCTTCTTCTATCTATTACCCAAAACACAAGTCAAGAGGCCCAACAGGAATCCTAATCCTCTTCTACAAGTTCATCCCCTACGAAATATAACAAAGGTGTGAGTGATAAATCACCCAATAAGTAGTAAAGTTCTCTTTTGGGCTCGAGATTATTACACATATACATAGAGTTTTCCACTTCAATTTCATAGTTCATATCATTCATCAAAATACATGGTCATTTTATAAGCAATTTCAATTCAATTCATAATCATAAATCAATTCAATGAGAGTTCAAGTAGTTAGTGGACATATGACCCTGGATATCCAGTTGTTAACTACAACCCGATTAACACGGTTCAAAACCAACTACCACTCAGTTGGTCTGGTTCAAAACTAACTATCACCCGATTAGTACAATTCAAAGATTTTACTACAATCATCAAATTTAAGGAACTAGTCACATCATAATCCATTTCACATACAAGAGCTCAATTCAATAGTAATTCAAATAACAAATGAGCCACATATACACATTTCATAGGAAAGCAAGAATATAACCAAACTCAAGCCCATTCATAGAGAAGTTAACATTCAAATCGTTAAAGTTAGCAAATTATATTTCCAAAGGCAAAAAGATTCAAATACTACTTACCTCAATTCCAAGACTAGTTCGAGTAATCAAAGTAAGGATAGACACCGTCGTTGCCTATAACACACAAATAACACTTAATTATAGACTTACTCATTAATAAATCTTGAATAAAGCCTAATTCTAGACTCTACACACGAACGAAGCAAAACCAGCAAGAAAGGGGGTGTGATCCGTGGGTGGGGTAGGCTGAGCTGCGCCTGCGGATTAGAAGCAATCCATCCCCGGATCCAGCAGAAGCTGAGCCACAGGTGGAACAAGACAGAGCTACGGTTGCGGTTCATAGTGGCCGACTCGCAGCTCACCATCTGCAAACCAATCTATAGGGCGGTTAACACCACGAATATGATCAAAGATTTTTGCAATTCCAGTTGCAGTTCCATCCGTAGCGTGGATGGGATCACACTAGCACCAAAAAGCACCTAGAATGAACCTGCAGCACGACTTTCTCACACCCAACCCTATCCAACTTCACCCAACACAAAACAAACACCAAAATGACTCCAAAATGGCATAATATGACAAGAAAACATCATATAAACATAGTATACTTCAAAAATCATGAATCACACATTAACCTCAAAGTTTTTCACCCACATTTCATTAATGCCAAGAAATCACACAACTCACATACCCCCACATACTACCACCCCAAGCACATACTCATCAAAGCATAAAGACAATAAACGCCCAAATCAACCATCCATTTGCCCAATCTTGACACAACCAAACCAAAAGAAGAAGAGATTGAGTTTAGGAGGAAAATACCTTGGGTGGAAGTTGAAGTAAAAGCTTCAAGAGTCCCTCTACTAGCTTCCCTTGGAAGATGAGTTTCTACACTACCTTCTTCAAACAAGAGTAGGAGAAATTTAGAGGGAGGAAGGGTAGAAAGCTCACAAAGAAAAGAAGAAGATAAATGAAAGAGGAAACAGAAAAGCCCTAGTCTTTTTGGTAAAGAAACAAATTTGGCAAAATTACATTCAAGTCCCTCTAAACTTTCAATTCACTAATTGACCCAAGAGCTCTAAATTACTAATATGCCCATGAAGGGCCTTAATATTATAGGGATGCCCTTCAAGATTTCATTAAGGAGCAATAGAGGCTGATGCACTGGTGGTCATAGAGATAGGGGGATCACCAGCAATGGCTCTCACCGTCAAGATATTGTAATTTCTTTCTCTAATAATACATGATTTATTTTATGCTATTATTTAATTTCACTATCCAAATTTTTGTCTAAAACCTTGAGGTAACCATCACTTTTTCGGTTACCTCCTTAGACCTTGAATATATCCAAAATCTTGGATGTGAACAAAAGGCCGAATAATTCTTTCCATTTTTTTAACCCAAGCCTTAGAATTTTTTTGTTTTACATTCCACAATATTATCATTTCGCTCTACTAATGAGGTAATTTCTTTTTTTTTTGGCTACATTATATATTTTAATTTAACTACTAGGGAGTTTTGTCAAAAGCGTTTAGATTATAACTGATACTTTCAATGTATATTGGCAATATATACTAATTTTTCAAAAAGCTAATTTTGGATAAAATGAGTTTGCCAAATTGCCCAAATTAGGCCATTCTCGTTAAGCTCTTGAATAATTGTAGTCCTTGGTGGCTTTGACTTCTTAACATATAAATCATATATCATATCATCACCATATCATATCATATCATATCATACATATTAAAAGTGGGAGTTTCTCAAGTTGTTACATTTTCTTTCCCATAATGCACTTAGAAAATAAATTAATGACAACATTATGTCACCAAAATTGAATGCTTTTCACTATAATCATTAGGGTTATTTTTTGTGATACTGATACAGAGGTTTTAGTTTAGGAATGTGGTTTTTATTGAAGCATGTTTCCTTAATTTTTGAAGGAATAAATTTGTGAATTATAAGAAATTTCAAGTTTTAGAAATTATCTTGGAAATTCTTAATTAGAAACTAAAAAATAATAAAAAGATTGGACTACATATATTTGGAAACCAAATCATTATAGAAACAAGAGGTTTTAAAAATGATATTTATTCCAATGCATCAAATCAAGCTCTAAGTTATCGCTGCCATGTATGTTGTGTTGTGTTGTGTCCGTGTTCATATTTGAATTTTGTAGTGTTTGTTAGTTGATGCAATTGCTTTTGCACGATCTAGACCTTGCACATCTAATATTCAAGTCGTTAAATAGTCTCCTTAAGATGGGTCTCTTGGTTGTTGTTTTCAAATTGACGTCTATTTCTACTGTTTTGAGTCAATTATATGGCCAATACAATGGTGTTGCACCACAAAACTGTACTTATATTTGCTTTCCATTTATTTTAACATTGTTCTCATTGTTTTCGTTGTCAATCTATAAGTGTCGATACTTAGAAATACGAGACAAAATAATGAAGTTGAAATATATCAGTTTGTGGCACGGATGGATCTTGTGGCTGAGAATTAGAAATTGTAACTGGAAAGTGAAACGAAAGAGTGAATTATAGTTTGCAACACTGACGTTTATGTAGTGCACGTGCCAAATTTACTTATACCAATGTAATTAGTTTTTTGAATCTTTTATTTTTCAATTAGTTATGTTTTAGCTTTGAATATAAGGGTACTACGTTGAGGTTATTTATGTAATAATAATACTAAGTTTACTTTATGCTTGTATTATATTAAATGTGGGGGTTGTGTCAAGTGAATTAGATTTTTTTTAAGGATAGTGTCCTTACGCAAAAATATAAACATCTAGAACATTTCTAATATTGAAGGCTAATTCATCGATTAACAGGGCTACGGTTGTAATATCAGACATTGGATTTTTTTTTCAAAAAAAAACCTTTGTATTTTGTTTTAGATATAAGATTTTATCAAAGTTAATTCATTTTGTAGAACATAACTCTAATTTTGAAAAATATATGTACAATGATTTATTTCTATTTATGATCTTTAATGCTTATTATCTTACTAGAACACCTAATAAGCAATAAAGCAATTAGTATTTGAGTAATATTTGGAAATTTTAGAGAGCAAAACTGGCAGCATAAAGAACATATTGGTAAACATTTTCAATCGGTTAAGGCATTGTCAGCTTGGGAAGAGTTCCTTATTACTGGGGGAAGTATCCTAAGCTCACCACTTCACCAGCAAAGGACAAAAAAAGAAATGGAGTAATACTAACATTGATTTTACATAGAACTATAAACTGACTAAGTTTGAGACTATAAAGTTTAAGAGTTCATGCATTGAAGCTATTTATCTATGTATAATGGTGAAAAAAATTAAGAAGAAATAAGTAATATCAATATGTAAAAAAGTTAAAAACAAAGAGGCATATTTCTCAACTATTTTTGTAATAAATTTACACTAGTTTTTGGAAACTTTTTATTTCAAATTAGTTTTGTTATAGCGTTGAATGTAATTTCTTTAGCTTTGTATAAAAATAATGTATAATCTAGAACAAATATCAATAGTATACTTTATGTCTTTCTTGATTCCTACTATTCGGTTTTAGTTTTATATGTGGTCAACTATTTTTCTAGATACTATATTGAAACTGAAATATATTTCTATATATTAGTATGTTTATTTTATTTATAAAAAAAATTTCAATTGAAAGGAATACTTTAAAGAGTTTTTTGAAATTTCTTTTTGGAAGAAAACTAAAGAAGAATACACTTTCAGAAACACTTTTACAAGACTAAAGAGTCATAAGAAATATATTTCTTATAAATGACAAAATTTTATATTCATTTATACATAGAACTTTATTAAAGTTAATTTTATTAAGATTTGAAAATTTTTAGGGAGGTTTTTAGATATTAAACAAAAATTATAAGAAAGTCATTGAGTATGGCCTTTAAAATTAACACATTCCAGCAAAATATGAAAGAAGAATTACTTGGAGAATAACTTGACTTTTTTTTTTTTTTTTAGACCCTATGAGAAAGTATTACAAGTAATTTCACATAAAATAAAAGTAAAAGGAAAATCCATATTATTAGGGAATTAAAAGAATAGAAAATCATAAAATTTCTTAAAATGGCATGTAGAAACTAAACAAGGAAAAAAATTTGGAGAATAAATATAACACATTTACATTTTTGTTGTGTGAATTGAATATGAGAGTCTGCGTAGATGACTATGTTCATGAATGAGACTATATTCTGTTTTTTCATGAATGAGACTATATTCTATTTTTTTATCTCTCATTGCAAGCATAATAATTACTACTTTGGATTGCCTACAAGTCTGCATAAGTTTCTTGCGAGATTTGGATTTACTATAAAATCAATATCAAGCATCATATATGAGATATTTAGGGAAAAAAAAACACTTTCATTTCAAAATAGGCATGTTTTTTATGATATAACACAAACATTAAAAAAAATTGATTTTTCTTGTACTTTAAAGATTTATAATCTAAACCATAGGTTCAAATTTCTTTTTAAATTCAAACTTGATTATTTTTTTTTAAATTTACAAACACCCATATCATTAAATTAGGAAAATAAGTATTTTGACATCATTCGAGGTGTGTGAGATTTGGCTTATCAATTTAAAGTACCATATAATTACACGATGTAAAGAACAAGTTTGTAGAATTCTTTGTAGAAACTTGCATTAATTGTAGTATTGTCCTTCTTTTTATTTTACAATGAGATATATCAAACAGGTTACTCTCTTATATGGAAGATAGTCATAAAAATGAATATATCAACAAAAAATATTAAATTCAATTCAAATCATTATACATATTATTTTTATTTAGAATTTCAAGTTCTCCTTTCTTTTTGGTTCGTATTAGCTACTGTATTCTGAAGTCTCTATTTCAATTATAAAATTTGTTAAATGAATATTGGTATACTTCCATTCATTTTTTTATTATTATTATATATTATATATATGTATGTATGTATGTATTTATGTATGTATGTACGTATGTACATATGTATTCTCTGTTTAGATCATAAAACTTGTTGCATTGGATACTGATATTGTTTGATTTATTTTAAATAAAAACTTTCAAAAAGCTTTAACTATTGTAGAATTTTTACCTTAGATGATTAAATTTTGGAACTAATAGATGGCACAATTTCGTTAGAAGTAATTGTTGCAATTTTATTGAAACTAAAGGTTACTATATCTTTAACTATTTTCATTCGCCTAAAAAGATTATTTTCATTCAATAAGTTTGCTTTTGTACATATAGTTATTAAGCCTTCAATTGAGTAATAGCACTAAGAAAAATGAAAACACATACACATACATTTCGTTGCCTTAATAATCTTATTGAATATTTATACATTTCATTGAGACTATTTATGTTATACTAACACCAAATTTTTACTTCAAATTCTATTTATTTAAGTATGATTTCTTTATTTTCTAAGGAATAAATTTTGACTCATATGGAAAATCTTTGAAGAATTTTAGGATTTTGTATATTCTTTTTTGAACAAAATTAAAGAAAATAAACAATATTTCTCATTAAACATTTTGGAAAATACTTTTAGCAACTACATAATGATAAAAATATATTTATTAAAAAGGCAACAGTTGTGGATTTACTTAAAAATAAAAATAATTTATTTAATTTAATTTCCATAGAAAAAAGGATAAGATTTGGACATTGGTTAGGGATGACTTTTAGGAATTAACAAAAATGAATAAAAATTTTCTTGAGTATTGCTTTTAAAATTATGTATTCAAGGCAAAAATTTAGTTGGAGAACAATCTTTACATTATTAAATTTTTAGACTTTGTGAGAAAATAATCATAAAATAAAAGTAGGAGTTCACATTCTTAAGGAATTTAAAAACATTAAAATTTTTAAAAAATTTTGGATGTTATATAGAAATTAAACAAGAACACGAAGCAAATTTTTAGACAATAAAAATACTACATTTAAGCTTTTTCTATGTGAATCGAAGACAAAAGGTGTTTGAATGACCATGTTTATAGGTAAGCCTAATTGTGTTTTGTTTCTATTCCTCCTTAGACGTATAGAAACTATTATTGTTAAATCAATTTTATGATCTCAAAAATTTAGGATAAATTTCTTTCCAAATTCATATTTACTATTAAATCAATGACAAGCATCATACATAATATATGTGACAACAACATATTTTCACTTCAAAACATCCAAATTTTTATGATATGATACGAATGTTGAAAATATTAATTTTTCTTGATATTGAAAAAATTATAATCTAAACTATGACTTCAAAATTTATCAATTTGAGATTATTTTTATTTTTTACTTTTATTAACACCCATATGCACATCAACTTTTACTTCAAATGTTAATAGTGGGATAGATTAAAAAGATTGGTATCTTTATATCATTGTAGCCGCTATTAAGGTATTGTATAATTGTATAATCTAAAGAACAACTTGGTTTTAGATTTCTTTCTAAGAATTTGCACTAAAATATTGTCACGCCCCGTGCCCGAGACGTGGCATCCGCCATGCCCTAGGCTAAGCTAGGACATAAGGCTAAAACGAAACAAAATATCATCTAACACAATATAAAGCTCAAAGAATACTAAAGATGCCCAAAGAAGTTCATTTCATTCATAACAAAAAATATACACTATCCATTACATTTCTTTTCCCCAATAACAAAATAGTTGGGAAAACTATGTATAACCTAATCTATACCAAAAGTATGGCTATACATCAATGCTTTCAAAAATAACCTCATTCATGTCTATACTAACTATGTCTATGAGGCCCAAAAGTCATCCCAATCACCTTCTACAAAATCATCACCTAGCGAGGTTAAACAATTGGGGTGAGTGATATAATCACCCTAGTAAGTAGCAAAAGTTCTCTTTGGGGCTTTAGCTTGTTATCCATACATAGATAGTTTCCAAATCAAAATCAAAGTCATCATCATTCATAACATGTGGTCAATTTATAAACTATACTAATTTCAAAATATAACACAATGCAATTCAAAGAAAGAAGAGCTTCAAGGTAGTTAGTGGACACATGACCCTGGAATTCCAGTTGTTAACTATGACCTAGTTAACGCGGTCCAAAACCAACTACCACCCAGGTTAGGTCCGGTTCAAAACTAACTATCACCCGATTAGTACGGTTCAAATATTTTTTCTACAAATACCAAGTTAAGGAACCAGTCCCGTCACAATCCATTTCACATGCAAGAGCTCAATCACATACTCATTCAAAGAATTATTTAGACCACGAATACTCATTTCATAATAAAATCAAACATAACCAAACTTAAGCCCATTTATATAGAAAATTAACATTTCAAAGCTTTATCATTATCAAAGTGCATTTCGAAAGGAAAGAGAATCAAATACTACTTACCTCAATTCAAGGACTAGTTCAAGTAGTCGAAATAGGGGTATACATCGTCGTCGCCTATAACACACAAATAAGACTAATATCATGTACTAATTTTATCAAAAAATCATAATGGAGGCTTAAACCTAACTTAACACGCAAAACAAGAAAGAAAGGCAAAAACTGCCTTGACCTGCGTCGTCAACCGCGCCATGGCTTAACTACGATACCAACCGCACTGCGGCTGGTACCGCGGCTCGGGTCAGAGCCACAAGGCCTTCCATCCACGGTCTCATCCGCAAGGCGGATGGCACCGCGAATGAGCCTAAAGAGGCGGCCCTAATGAGCCGCGGCTTCATCCTCAACATGGATGGCACTTACTGATGGGCTCAGCAACCCGACCTGCAACCCCTGCAACACTCAAAACCCAAAACCGAACCTTCTCAACTCGATCCAACACAATCCAACACCAAAGCAAGTCCAAAAAATGGTATAATATCTCAAAGAAACTCTACATTAACACAATACACGCCATGGATCATGAATGACACATCAACCCACAAAATTCTTCACTCACCATTCATCACACCTCATACACTATAGCCCTTCCACACACCCCCACACACGTGCACACACACTATTGAAAGCATAAGGGCCTAAAGATTTCACAAATCTACTACTATCATTCCCACCAAACTCAAAGAACCAAACCTAAGAAAAAGAAAATAGACTTTGGAAGAGAGAGTTACCTTGAGGAGAAATGAGTATAGAAGAGTTAAGATCTCCTCCACTTGATTCCCTTTGAGAGTGAGAGAGCTCACTTCCTTCTTCAAGAAATGGAGGGAAGAGTTTAGATGGAGAGAATTGGGAAGAAGAAGAATGAAGAAGAGAAAGAAAAGCCCTAGTCATTTGGGGTTAGAATCAAATTTAGAAATTTTACAATTAAGTCCCCCTAATAAACTTTACTTCATATTTGGACCCAAAAGGTCTAAATTACTACTATGCCCATGAAGGGCCTTAATATTACAAATATTGTCCTTCTTTTTATTTTATGATGGGGTATATCATATAAGTTATTTAGTCTAATTTTCATGTTCATATGTCACTCTGTTAAATGGAAGTGAGCCATAAAAAAAGAATATTTAGTTAAAAATATTAATTTCTTACACATATTATTTTTTATTGGAAGCTCCAAAGTGGATGGACTATAAGGTCTTTTAAATTTACGTTTTATTTTGTTTTTAGTACATATTAGCTCTTGTGTTATCGAGCCTCTATTTGAATTACAAAATTTGTTAATCTGATTTATCCTAGGCAAATACTCTGAGTAAACTCCAACAATGATAGAATTTTTGCTTTAAAAGATTCAATTTTGGAACTAAAAATAGTTTAATTTTTTTGAAAGTAATTGTTACTATATCTTTAGCTAATGCTATTAAATAAGTATGCTTTTTATGCACATAGTTATTTAGCTTTCAATTGAGAAATAATACACTAAGAAAAAAATGTACTTATACACACACTATTTGGTGAATTTTTATCTTCCATCATCCCATATCTAATTATTTTACCAAAGTCTTTGAAAAAACCTTTCTCTTATATTTCACTTTCATGCTAAGCTTGTTAAATTTAACCGTGCATACTTATTAAGGCTTTGCCTGTGGCAATTACTTTTATTTATTACCTCAAAAATATTCGATTGAGGAAATTCTATAAACTTATCATTCAAGAATTCAAAATTAATATATCATATTTTTAGCAATTAATAAAATCACTACTTGGCCTTTATGCCAATGATCATTCTCATACTTTTGAATTGTGTAATATTGGTCTTATAATGAACAATTGTACATCTAATTGACTTATTAGAAAAAATAATCATATGTAAATTTTTAATTAATTAACGACTTAGAGTTTATTTTCTCTAGATTGGGGTTGGAAGTGCATTTGGTCTTTATTTATATTTTTGGTTAGAAAGACATTATTTTCAATAATATATGCAGCAAGAAAAGCTATATATTTAAAAGATAGACAATAAATTTTGTGTCACCCATATAAAGTAAGCATTTGATATATATTTGTATGATGGCTTATAAGCAACTAGATTACAGACATATATTTGTAAGAGTTATTATATCATAGATGAGAGGTGCTCATGAAGTTAATATAAACCAAAATTTGAACAAGATTAATTAAAAAATAAAGTCAAACGAAGCACGTAAATTGTAAACAATATTGTCTCTTTTACCAACAAAAGTTTCTAATAGACGTTAAATTGAGTTTTCAACATTAAGTTTCTAATAATCCACTTAAAAGTATCATGTTCTTTCAACAGAATCATTGATTATAATTTTATAGTTGCAACTAAGTTCTTTTTTTGACATTCATGTCCAAATTTTTTTGACAATCGTAAAAGTATAAATTATTTACTATTGGACAAGTATGAGTTGAGGAGTAAGTTAACCTTTGGATAAGTTTGGATTGATACTAGATTAAAACTTAAAGGAGTAGGTTAAAAAAATATTAGATTAAGTATAAGTTGACCGATCTACAAAGTCAAAAGATTTAAGTCGATCAAGCAGTTGTACTACATAGTATATAAAACTTTGAACCCTTAAACATAAAATTTTATATTCTTTGTGTTGGGGCTTAATTGATTTTCTTTGGATCATGTTAATTATGTATCGACATACAAATTTATGTATTTTGATTATTTGATATATGGAGTTTAAGTCAATTAAAATGAATAGTGATTTTAAAAAATATATTAGTGTATATAATTATCATAAAAGCATTCGTACCACGCGCAATGCACGTGTCTTCATACTAGTTTTTCAAAAATACACAAGCACATAGATACTGTGATATTAAGGCCCTTAGGGACCTTTATGAAAAAAAAATTAAACCTTCTTGGGCCATTGTGTGCTTTGTAAGAAGTAGTGTCCTTAGTTGTAAATTCTTGAAACTCAATTTTGCCCTAAAGACTAAAATCCCCTTTTCATTTTCCTTCACTTTTCCTTTTCCCTTTTTGAAAGAATTCCTCTAAATTACTTCCCATTTCTCAACCCCTTTGAAGGAGGAATTGAAGGGATTTCATCTCCAAGGGAAATTAGTGGAAGCCACTTTGAAGCTTTCTCCCCAAATCCCCCTCAAAGTAACTCTTCTTCCTACTTTTTAGTTCCTTCACAATTTGATTATTTTGCTTGGAAATTCGAAATCATGGCTTTGTTGATGCTATTAGACTATGTTGTTCTGGGAATAGATGATTTGTAGTAGTAGTGCTTGTGAGTTATGATGAATGTGTGAAGTGGGTGAGTTAGAGATTTGTAGAATTGGGTATGAGATTTTGGTAGATCTTGTGTGATTTTGAGAATGATCCATGAATATGTTACTTAAGATGTTAAGATAGTGTTTCCTTACCATATTGTGCCTTATTTGAAGCTATTTTGGTGTTAGATTATGTTGGGTTGAGTTGAGAGGTCGGATTTTGGATTTTGAGCAATTGCAGGTCGTCTTGCTGGGTTCATCCGCGGTGCCATCCGTGCCGCGAATGAGACCGCGGCTCGTTGCAGCAGCCTCTCTGGGCTCATCCGCGGTGCCACCCGCGCCGCGGATGAGACCTCGAATGAGGGGCCGCTGGCTCTGACCTGAGCCGAGACCTCAGCCGCGCCGCGGCTGGAGTCGCGACTGGGTACTGTAGCTGAGCCGCGGCGTGAGCCGCGCCACGACTGACGCCGCGAGTCAGTACAGTTTTTGCCTCTTTTCCTCTTTTTGCGTGTTAAGCTAGGCTTAAGGCCTCTTTTATGGTTTCTTAATAGAATCAGTATGTGATACAAGTCTTCTTTGTGTATTATAGGTGACGACGGCGTTTACCCTTATTCTGACTATTTGAATTAGTCTTGGAGTGAGGTAAGTAGCAATTGATTCTCTTTGCCTTGCAAATGTTTTAATGATGAGAAATGAATGGGATGATATTTTCCTTATATAAATGGGCTTACGTTTGGTTACTTTGGTTTTCTATGAAATAAGTTATGTGGTCTGAATGAACTATTTGAATGAATACTTGATTGAGCTCTTGTATGTGAAATGGTTATATGACGGGACTAGTTTCCCTAAATTGGTAATGGTAGCAAATTATCTTGAACCGTACTAACTGGGTTATAGTTAGTCTTGAACTGCACCAACCGGGTGATAGTTGGTTTTGAACCGCGTTAACCGGGTTATAGTTAACAATTGGAATTCCAGGGTCATGTGTCCACTAACTACTTGAGCTCTCTTTTCTTTGAATTGCTTTATGCAATGTTTGAATGTGTATGGTTTTGACTTGACCACATGTTATGATGTTTATGACTTTGATTTTGATTTGGAAATGTACCTATGTATGAATAGCAAACTTAAGCCCCAAAGAGAACCTCTACTACTTGCTGGGTGATTATATCACTCACTCTTTTGTTTAACCCCGCAGGTGATGAATTTGTTGAAGGTGATTGGACAGATTTTTGGGCCTCATAGTCTTAGTTAGGGTAGGACATGTATGAGGTTATTTTGATAGCTTAATGTATAGCCATATTTTGTATAGATTAGGTTATACATACTTTCCCATCTATTTTTGTTATTGGGGAAGAGAATTGTAATGAATGTTGTATATCTTTTGATGATGAATGAAATGGGTTCTTTTGGGCATCTTAATATTTTGGAGCCTTATGTTATGTTTAGATGATTATTGTTTTGGTTTAGCCTTGTGTCCTAGCTTAGCCTAGGGCATGGCGGGTGCCACGTCTCGGGCACGGAGCGTGACAGATACTAGCTGCCAAAGTTTGAAAACAACACTAATAGATCCCAGAAAGCCTATCCTATAACTCAATGTAATTATTATCAATCCAGTTGAATTTTTTTTTTTAATGCAAGTGCTATGTTTGAATAGATTACTATTCGTAATACCAAGGACCACTAGGGACATTTCTATAATTTGGTGTGATTTGAGATACCAAAGTAAATTGAAAGCTCATAAGGGACTCAAGTGTAATTTCTACATTTTGTTTCTTTTGCCCAAAATGCTTAGGGCTTTCTTCTTCCTCTTTCATTTTTCCTCTTCTTCTCCTCTTTTTGGAAACTCTTCTCTTCTCTCTCTAAATCTCTTTTCATTTTCTCCTAAAGAAAGAAGTGGACAACCTCATTTTCAAGGGAAAGCAAGTAGAGACCTCCTTGAAACTTCCACCCAAGGTATTTTCCCTCCAAGTCTAGCTTTTCTTTCCTTGGTTTGGCTTATATGAAAAATTGGTAGAATGGATGGTTTGATTAGGAAGTTTTAGAGTTATTTATGCTTATACGGATATATGCCAACTAGTATTAGAGGGTGTGTGTATGTGTAAGATTATGGTTGATTGTGGGGATGGTGGGTGACGTAACTTTGAAAGATTTTGTGTGAGTATGACTTGTGTTTTGGGTAAATGAGTGTTTGAGCTCGATATACCTTTGCTATTGCTTTATTGTGTCATTTTGGAGTTGGTTTGAAATTGGGTTGGGATGGATTGAAACTTGGGTGTGGGAAAGGGTGAAATTTGCAATTTTTCGTAGTGAGACGTAGATGGAAGTGGTTGAGATGCAGCCAGGGCTCACCTGGCTCGCACCCTCGGCAAGTCTCTGATGAACGAGCCGTGGGTGAGTCAAAGTGAGCCGTAACCACGGCTCAAGGGTTGGAGCCTGCAGCTAGTCACTGATGACTGAGCTGCGGATAGGGCTGAATCCAGCTGCGGTCGTGGCTGGCAAGGCTGAGGCCACAACTCAGCCTCCTACTGTGAGATGCGGATGGGTTAGTTTGGATCCACGGGCACGGATCAGAAGGGTCCACCTGCAGATCACCTCAGTTTTTGACCTTTTTGCTTCGTTCTGCGTTCTAAGTCCAGGTTTAAGTTTCAATTATGATTTCTTGGTAGAGTTAATGTATAATTGGATGTTAAATTGTATGTTTTAGGTGAAGAACGTGATCAACCCTTCGCAGAGTATTGAGTTCACTCCGACTGAGGTAAGTGGGACTTGTATTCCTTGGATTTTGGAAAATGGTATTGCCAAAGTACAATCGTTTTGAAACTATATTTGCTATCTTAAATGGCTTGATTGTGATTATGTTCTCATTTGTTATGATTTGACAATATAAGATATAAATGAATTATTTGAACAATGAAACGAATGTATGTATGATGTTATATGTTTGACTGAACTGACCGGGTGATAGTCAGTAGGACCGAACTGGCCGGGTGAAAGTCAATATGATCGAACTGACTAGGTTAAAGTCAGTCTGACCGAACTGACCAGGTAAAAGTTAGTATGACCAGGCAACTGGGTTACAGTGAATGACTGGATATCTAGAGCTTTGTTTGAACGCAAGTGATGCCTTGTACGAATGCAATGATGCTCTGTTTGAAGTGTTTCATTTGGTTTTGATATGTGATATTCGAATTGTGATTGAATGAGAATTTGTCTTGTCTATATTATACGATGTGAACTTTCAACTGTGTACTTTAAACGTAAGTATATGTACAACACTCTCAAGACGCAAGACGATACTTTTGCCACTTACTAAATGATTTTGTCACTCACTCCTTTCATTTTGAGATGCAATGACAGGTGAATTGTATTAGAGAAGGGGCGAATTAGCACTTGGAAGAAACAAGGTGATTAGATTATAGTATGCTAGTGAGGTTTTGGGTAGTTATGTTATTTGACTATGTTTTGTACTATGATATGTTAGATTAAGACTCTAGTGATTGTAATAGGCATCTAGAATTATGTATCTGAAGTATTAAATACTATGGCATTGGTTGACAATGTACTTGCACCTAGTGTTACTACTTGACTTGGGATATTGTTAATGGCTTTGTATGTGTAATATTTGGGATGTTCATGTTAAATGGTTTGACCTCATGAGTCCTTGTGACTCAGCTTAGCCTGGTCACGACGGTGCCACGTTTCGGGGCACAGGGTGTGACAATATTGATTTTTCTTAAACACTTCTTCAATTACCTATCTATTCTTTAAACTTTTTCTTATTTTATTGCATTACATCACAAAAATGATATCATAGTTTTTTATATTATGTTTGAATAATCCCATATTCAAACGTATCAGTATATGGCACAGATTATGTAAATGGTTATGTATACTGGAATTGATAAGATCTTACTGATGTTTTACATCTTTAAGAAATGGAAAATGTTGGTCAAATAAGCCCAAAATTGATGCAAGAATTCTCTGTTAATGGGACCCCAAGACCGGGCCTAATCTTAATATTTAACTTTGGTTTGAAGAATGCATGTTTGGTGCTTAACTTTCATTAACATTTGACAATTCACGTCAACAACTCCATCCAAGTCCCCTCTGTGATCCCTCTTCCACCTTCAAGACTTCAACTTCACCTTATAAATAAACTCCCACATTTGTCTTTCCTTTGTCCCAGTGTCCCACAAACGAACTCTTTTGTTCTCATCTTTCTTTCTCTTTGTGCTTCACTCCTCCAGCTTTGATTGCTCCCTTTTGGGCTTTTCAAATATATATAAATACCATTATACTTCTGCAGCAATATCAACATGGCTGCTGCTTTCAATAAGTTTGTGTTTATGATGCTTATGGTCTTGTTGACTATAAGCTTCAACAAGGGTAGCTTCAGATCCAGACATGCTTCAAGATGTTTGTGTTGCTGATCTCACTGGTACTACATGTTCAATTTTTTCACTTTTTTCTTTTACTGTTAATGCTCTTCTTCTTGTTTTTTAAGTACAATTTTCTTTGTTTAATCTTAGTTAATGATATTGTCTTGAATTATTGATCCATTACAAGTAATTCAGGAAATCTTGGGAGTTGTTGGTTGGTCTTTGTTTACTCGTCTTTTTCTTGCTCATTTTGATATTGACTGCTCTTTCTATTCTTTATGTCTTCATGCCACTAATTACCTTCTTTGACATCAACACACTAACTAGGGGATAGTTACTGAAACGTAGTGTGCACGGGCATTCTTAGCAGCAAGCTTGTGCCAACAACTTTCGAACTTACTCAACAGTACTTGCAAGAAATATTGATGCCGATTGCATTATTTGGGATTGGATTTAATGTCAGCCATACATAAATCCTGTGTCAGAAGTTAAACACAGTGATGATTTAGTATTATTTAGTCTCATTGCACATGATAAGACCAAAGATTATGGAACATTAGGATTTAGGATATGATTGCATTTATTTCAGTAATTATTAGGATACATGCGGTCATACTAGTGGACGAAAAAACCCCCTGCTGATTTTCATTTGCTTTGCTGTTTACAGAATGAATTACCCCTTGAACAAATGTACAAAAAAACCTCTTGCTTGGTTATCTTCAAAGCAGGATTCAATCTTCTTAGTCACCTTGTTACCATAACGCAATATAAAATTTACTAGTTTCTTGACAAAACTTACTATTTCATAACCAAACTTGCTAACTTTTTATTTTTTATTTTTTTTAACAAAACTTACCATTGAGTTGGACAGGTCAAATGGCACTAAATATTTTCCCTGCTTTATGCATTGTTCTAAGATTTAATTTTGTTGCTGTTTATCCATCAAATAGGTAAACCAAAGGTGAATGGATTTATTTGCAAGGAAAATGAGACAGCCAATGACTTCTTCACTACCGTCCTTGGCACCCCAGGAGCCACCAACAACACAATGGGTTCAGCTGTCACTTTAGCCAATGTGATGAAAATCCCTGGCCTCAACACCCTAGGTGTGTCCCTTGCCAGGATTGACTATGCCCCTGGTGGCCTCAATCCACCCCACACCCACCCCCGTGCCACCGAGGTAATATTCGTGCTGGAAGGTGAACTAGATGTTGGTTTTATTACCACAGCCAATGTCCTCATTTCCAAGTCCATCAAGAAAGGTGAAGTTTTTGTGTTCCCTAGAGGCCTAGTCCATTTCCAGAAGAACAATGGCAAGGTGCCAGCAGCAGTTATTTCAGCCTTCAACAGCCAATTCCCTGGAACTCAATCCATTGCAGTCACATTGTTTACATCTACTCCACCTGTTTCGGATGATGTGTTGACCAAGGCATTCCAGATTGGTAGCAAAGAAGTTGAGAAAATCAAGTCAAAGCTGGCACCCAAGAAGTAGATTCTACGCTTAATTTGATAAGTAAGACATCATATTAATGTTGTTCTTTGATAAAGAACCCTGGGTTTCAAAGAGCATTGGTCAGTTGACACAATTGAATATCATTTTGCTTGGTATCCAAAAGTTAATGTTGTAAGTAAATGTATTTGAATTTTGTCTCTGCTTAAGTACAATAAAATGTGATTGTTCCACAAAAAATATTATGTCCTTCCATCATCAACTTGCTTTTCTTCGTGATTGCTTAATCAAATATATCAGACTATTTAGAGTGCGCATTTGCTTAGATTTGTATGTCAAACTACGGATCTAAAGGGCCAAATTCTTTGTTTTTGCGTCTATACGTGAAGAAGACCGGTCAAGTCCCAACTCAATTTCTTGAATTAAAATAACAAAATTGGAACACAAGTGTTTTCAGAATTAATTCCCTAACATTACCCAGTTAAGAATGAAAATGCAGCCAAGACAACTTTGCTTGCCCCCAACAGCAATTTTAGCCAGTTTTATATGACGAAAATCAACAATGCTCAAAAGAATGGTATATATAGCAGCTTTGAAGTCACTCTTCTATAATAGAAGCAGCTTAACCAAATGACTAAGTTACCAAATTTGGTTATGATAACTAGAATAGATTATACTTGATGTATCTAATGCATTCATGAAATGCAAAGTAAATAATTAAATGATTCTGGGGTGCTATTGACTAAAAGGTAGGGCAGTTGGTGAATCTTGAAGGCTTCGGCTACCTAATTGTTTGGTTGGAAGTTGAGATTAAGTTTGCGGCCTTCCCTTCTCGTACTGGGTAGAGTGGGATACAATTCTTGATTTTGCTTAGTTACTACACAAAATTGGCAATACTATCAAGAGTCACATTATGGCACAATTAATCTCTTGGTTTAGATGTGCACACCAATCAATCCTCACACGCTCATTAGTTGGAAATCTTAAGGAGTAAGTGAACCACCTAGTCTTGATTTTTCCAGGCTTGTTTGGTGGGGATTCAAAAAACTAAATCCTGATTCCTAAACAGTTTAGAGAAGATAGTGAACCACTGGTTAAGAAAATTAGAGTGAGCGATAAAGGAGGTCATCATCATCAACTGGATCATTATTTGCTTGTTGACAACACATATCTTGATTTATTAGCAATTGAATATCTGCTACAATATTTTAATGCATTAAGCACATATGCAATTTGGTCCCGAGTTATCATGCGACATTAAACTTTATGGGATCGGTTTGTTCCATACCGTTTAATGCATAACATTAGTTGTCATCTGAGTGATTCCTATGCTTTCACGTCGTCTTTTGCACCCCATTTTATTTGCTATAATATCATCATAGAAAGTATTCAGTGGAGCATGGGCCTACGCATTCTTTTAGCAGAGCTGTCATTGGGATAAAAATTTCTCACAAGCTTTCTACTGACTATGATATAATCTATTGTATCCCTTCAAAAAAATGCTTCGAAAAGGCAGACCAACTGATAAAATAATAACGTATTGCCAATATGCAGATCGAAGTTCCCATATCACTTTCATACTCAATGAACTTTTACCTCGTCGAGCATAAAATATCTGGTTTCTCAAGTGGTAAAATAATCCTTTTCCAGCATGCCACATTAACTATAGGCCTGCTCAAATTCCATTTCAATCGCACTAGTCTGACCACGACCAGTGTAACGGTTATATGTATATCTGAATCCAGAGCCCAAAACCTTCCCAACGATGCCCACCCCCCCCCCCCCCCCCAATCCCACCAAAAACCCACCACCACCACCACAAAAAAAAAAAAAAAAAAAAAAACACACAGAACACCAAAACAACAACCCGAAAAGAAAAAAAAAAAAAAGCTACCCAACACGCAAGAAAGGGCTATTAAAGTAAAAAAGCCATGCATGGGAGATAAGGCAAATCAAATTCTTGGACTAGTTGGGAAATGTGCTGCACATGAGGTAGGAGAAAGGAGCAAAAGAACGAGGAACAAAAAGGCAGTTATAGATCTGCAAAACATATTCATTGAATTATGTTACCTTGAATGCCTTCAATAACGTTGCAAAAATGATACAACAATTATCTTTAGTTGCAACATCTAGAACAGATGTTAAAAAAAAAAAAACAGAATGACCAGTACATTTTGTGTAAAAGTGACAAATTTGTTTACAACCAGCAATCCTATTACTGGGCAGAATAGATGGCATTCCAAATGCCAATGCAGAATAACCTGTTTTTCAAAATTTTTTACTCCTAAACTTCATCACCATGGTTTGCTTGCCATCTGGGATGGCAAACAGTACTATAGGTTTCCTTTTCTCTCCAGCTGCAGTATGTCGCCACGCTTCAAGTTCCTCATGTTGGAATCACCAAGAGCAGCAGCCTCCATCTTTGTACACGGATTAACTACATCCATGAAATTCTCATCCTCCTCAAGCTGCAATTGAAATATATGAAAGTTCAATCACCCCCAATTGACAAAGATGCGTTTTAACAACAATTGCTTCAATGAGTAATGCAGAATTACCTTCTTTTTAGTGATCAAATGATCAAAATCCACCAGAGAGAGTGTAACAAGCTCATTAGTATCTGGCAACCACGTGAGCTTCAACTTTGTTGTCTTGACAGATCCTTCAAGATGCAAAACACCAATTAGTTGCATTACATAACCCTCTTGATCCTTCTCAAGTTCCTTTATTACTGCATTGCCCCAATCCATTAAAGTCACTTCCTCATTAGCTGTTATTACTCGTGCATCATCCTGGTCTATCCATATTCTCTTTGTGTAAGTAGTTGCCTTCTCCCCTGCACCTTCATACTTCTTATGCTTCGGTATGATTCGGACAAATGGATCCTTGGGGCCATCAGTTAAAGTCAACAAGACCCATCGTTGCTCTATAACAGCTGTATGTCTGGGACAGACCGGATCAATAATTTTCTTATTAATGGCCCAAAGTTTGTCCCACTCCATGAGATTGAGATTTTTGGATGCCCCCTAACATGATGTCCAAGAACAGATTACAAGTCTGATAGATCAAGAAATTCCCCTCACGTACCCAAACCAACCCCCCCCCCCCCACCTCTTTCCTTTCTTCTCCTCCTTTTCTCTTCTTTTTTGCAGCGCAAAAAGAGACGGAAATGAAGAAACTGAAGCAAGCAAGAAGGGAAGTAAAGAATGCACAACACCCAAAAATAGGAACATAAAAAAGTAACTAAAAAGAAATGAGAAGTGCATTTCATCAACAGCCTCATTCCATCAAGCTGGAACTGAAAGAAATGGACAGCACTTACTTTCACTGTGATCTTAAAAGAACCTTACCTGCTCCAGCATGAACTGTATCAATGCCTCAATCTTCAGCCCCCTTCGTACTATTCCTTGGACAGTAGGGAGACGAGGATCATCCCAGCCATCAACCTTTCCATTTTGCACAAACCATAGTAGTTTACGCTTGCTAAGAAGTGTATAGACCATATTTTACCCTGCTGAATTCATATATATGAACCTTTTGGAACCCCATATCCTTCTGAATCCAGTGGTATTGATCATTCCGGTCATGGTACTCGCTAGATCGAAGTGCATGTGTAATACCATCCACAGCATCAACGAATGGACATGCAAAATCATATGTAGGGTAGACTTTGTATAAAGCACCGATCCTGTGGTGTGGAGTCAAATTGCAACGGTAATACACTAGATCACGAAGGGACTTTGTTTGGATCCTGCATCTTTAACTTGCCTCTGAGGCAACACATCAAACCCCTTTCAGATCCAGCAATCATTTCCTTCCATAAGCTCAAATTCTCCTCCACACTATTGTTCCTACACTTGGATTCTATCCCATCCATCCGTTCTTGCTGCATTTTTTCTCGAGGTGTATCATCAACATAGGCTTTACCCTCACGAATCATCTTCTCAGCCATTTCTATCATCTTGGGAAAGTAATCTGACATGTAAGTTACAGCCTCGTATCTAATTCCCAAAGTTTCAACATCCTTCAGAAAATTATCCACAAATTCATTGCTCTACTTATCAGGATTCGTGTCATCAAAGCGCACGATCAGCTTACCTTCATATCTCTCAGCAAAGTACTTGTTTAACAATGCTGCTTTTGAATGACCAATATGTAGATAACCACTAGGTTCAGGAGCAAATCGTACCATGAACTTTTCCTACCTGTGCACCTGGAAGATGCACCTCAAATGCAGGCCGGTTCCCTCCCACTCCATTCTCAGTTACAGCACCATTCATACTACAGGAATGCAAAGCAGAAACTTGTTGATCTTGGAGTTTAGAAACTGCTTGTGTTCCTAAACCTTTTTTCCCAATATACATTGCAGTCACTTCATTCAAAGCTGCATCACATTCAGCATGAATTTAGTTGAACCACCGTACTAGATTTTGGTACTTCTTAGAATTGCATAGACTTTACCATCTTTGCCTGTTCCTACAAATAAAGTAGTTTTGAGAACCTAACCTGGTATGGTAGTATAGTGAGCCTTCATTTAGGATAAAATTAAAACAGCAAGCAACAAAATGACAGTAGAAAATGAAAATTAGTGTTCAAACATGAAAATCAACATTATCAGAAACAGATCACCCTTAATTACCCTCTTCCCAAACCAACTAAAATGACAAATAACTAATACATAGAAAAATAGTTATAGTGTCTCAAAACTATATTAACATTTAGTTTTTACACAATATTCTCCTGATTCACACTTCAGCATCAGAAACATATTTGACCAACTGAAGTTCACCACGTCTCAGTTCTCTGGTGCCCCATTATTTGCATATTGTTTTTAATTACATGTAATGTTTAATTTCAATAACATAATATTTCAAAATATACACATTGATGCAAGAAAGGAGCAGTCCTTTGTTATACACATGCTCAATGAGAATACTAAAAGAAAGTCTCATCCATAATTTCTACAATGACAACCTAATACATCGAATGAGTCCCCAAAAACTTTTTTAGAAAAGCAAGATGAGATTCAACCTGGAAAAGACTGAAAGAATCTATGTAAGGCCAATCTTTCTGCTTAACAAAAACTGAAGAGAGTCTAACAAAATGCAACTTAGCCAACCCATTGAACAAATGAAACAAATCATTCATTATTGTATATACTAAAGAACAACAGATCTCTTACTGCTCATTTGAAGTAGAGAATAAGCTAGTATAGCTAGGAAATAAATTTAAGTAGCATTAGCAAATAACCAAAGCTTATGGGCACTGCCGTCACTTATGCAAAGTTCAAACATGGAACTCGACTGACATCAAATAACATTTAAGTTGATATTTTATTGGCATTGAGGTCTTTATGTTGCAGATATCTTAAACATAACACCTATCTTGTTTAGAAATTTCAATGCTCCCTGCTAACTCAGAATTAACCAATCAGTATCTGTCCAAATAAAGGACTCTGAGAGAGAATGAGAAAAAAGAGAGGAAAAACATAATCAACTGACTAAGCTCATTACACTAATTATGAAATCAAGATCCTTACCTATACGGGATAGAGAAAATTAGGTTGGGCCAAACAGATAACAAGACAGACAGAATATTTTACACGCAAGAGCTGACCAGATTGATGTATCTGCTATTGACAGACTATGACTGGCTAAAAAAGTATGCTGAAGTAGATATCCATCCGCATAGCTACAAGCTCCCTCAAACTCAGAGACAGAAGCAAAAACAGGGGCATAGTCAAGCCACTCATCAATCTACAAAACAATCAAAGAAAGAAAATTACACAACAACAAAGTAAAGTGGGGTTCTAGATCCCCAACTACTTGTTAGAAACATCATTTACCACATTAGAACCAACTCTGTATAAACGCAATAGTCAATAAGTAAAATCTGCCACAAATGTACTTAGCGTACATTCCAAATCCAAATGTACCTTTTTTAATATAAAAATCCACACTCAATTTTTCATCTTTCCCTCTTCTTTTTGGTGAATATACACGTTCGTAGCACATTAGCCATTATTGGTTCGACTTTCCCAATGCCAATTAACTGTACGTTACTAAAGTGATAACAACTAGTGCCGCACGGCGAACAAGAAACTTGCAATTCAATAGTTTTAAGTTGAAGATAAGCAATAAAAAGGCACCTGGGTCGATTCAAATGCATCCCTATTGTAGAAATTCGGAATCTTTGCTATCCGACCAATGTGTCGCAGAAGCACATACAGCCCCCGCAGTTTTCCGCTGCATTCCAAAAAAAATTATAATAATTATATTTCAGTTACTAAGAAACTAAATCATCATCGTCATCATCATGTTCCGCTAGGAAAGGAGGATTTGCTTCGTTAATTAATACTACTATAGGTACTTGACATTTCCGCAATGTATTTATATTTATTTTCCTACAAGCACAAGACCATCTTGAAAATCGAAAATTGCCCAACCAAAATCAAATTACAGCCAGGTAAAAATTGAAAAATAAAATAAATAATAGTTATTAAAAAAAATACGCATTATAATATTAAGAGAGAAAATTACCCATCGGTGAAGTGCAGGATAGGGGTTCAGCTAGAAGGAAGGGATGGATCAGTTGGTAGAGAGAGTCCGGCGTGCGGCAGAGCATCCGCCGGAAATCATAGCTATTCATTTCCATTGGCGCCTAATTTAGTTGGATTGGGGTTTAGCGTTTTACAGTAGCGCGAGAATCAACGGGCCCACACCAAAAACCGGGGGTAAGTTACGCTTAAGCTTCCCGGTTTTCTCGAATCCAAATTGATGATGAGTAATTTATTTGTTCTTTCTTTTTCCTTATTATTTGGGCCAGGCTGAGTGCTGGTGCTAGGCCTTGGACTTCTTTTTTTTTTTTTTTTTTAACAAACCAATATAATACATTTGGAGAAGAGGTAATAATGTTGGTGTAATTCGAATTCTCGATCTCTTAGGTAAAATCCACCCTCTATTCATTTCTTTGGCCTCATATGTTTTATATCGAAAAAAGTCACATCTAGAAAAAATCTATAATATCCAAAGAATTTTTGTCCTTTGCAAATTATAATCCCTAATGCTCTTATATATTCTTTTTAAAGAATTTTTGTCCTTGGAAACTATAATCTATGATGGTCTTATATAATATTCTTTTTAACACCTTCAGTTATCAGTTTCTACTGAAAACCTGAAGGACAAAGTAATCTATTGATTGATTAGATGCTTTTGGGCCAGTTTTCATCATTCATCGGTCGGTTGGATGTTAGATATAATATGACTGAAGTTATAATCCTCACATGCTGCAGGCAAAGTTCGATTATCATCTCACATCAGCTCTGAATTCGACATTATACGTAGTCAGTCATAACATACGAAACATTGTACAACTTTCGTAGTAATCACAAAGACCACGTTACATTTGATCAGACTTTTATCAAAATGACCTGATTTTAAGTGGAGCACAAATTTAACTTTTAGCAATGGGCTAGAAGAAGATAGTAACCAAGAGGTTGGTGGAACATGCTAGTATTTTACAAACTGGAAAATTAAGAGATACACTTTCAGCTAGAATCAGCAATTTTAAGTGTTATACTGCTTAAATATTGCTGCAAGTATCCCTTTAAAAAATGGTCGATTTCCCTATCACCCAAGTAGCAAAAATGCAGGTGCATCATATTTGTAGATATACACCAAGAATAAGAATAATAACTAGAAGGGAACAAAAGAAACTAGTCTCTGAAAGAACAGCTGATAAAATTAATAAATCCCTATCGCTTAAAATACGCAAGAAAAAGTTCATCCCATTTCATGATTTAAGCAAAGAGTTGCTTTGCCTTGCTTTAGGAGATTCTGGTGCTCCCACACTCCCACTAAACACAGCATTCCCTTTCAAATAAATACCCAATTGGCAAGTAGTGCAAACTGCTAACATGAACCATTATAACAGGCGAACAACTCAAAACTAGTACGGAAACAGCTTCTCTTGTCAACCCAAAAAGAGTAAAAAGTTTTAGTCTTGTTTACCTCAAAATAAAATATAGCAGTATTATCTATTTTTTCTTCTCTTATTCCAGTCACAAACTTTCTAAGAGCATATTATTGACCAGAAACATGTTCCCGGCAACTGACTCTGTTTAAACATAATCAAGATGAATCCTCTTGTTCAAAACATCTTGATTGCTTCTATCATCAGGCTGTGGAAAAACTCAAATTAAGCATAGTACATTGTGTCTTCTTATCAGTCTTAGAATGCACATTGACTTGGTAATTTAAAACTGAATTTTGTCTTACTCGGCATGATCCAATAATGTCCATCTGCTGCTGCGACCAGATCTAATCTCCCTGTGCCAGAATTACCACTAAGGATGGCCTTTGATGAATTGGAAAATGCACTGTCAAGGAAGTTGTAGGCCGGCCCTTGTCATTATCAAAACTTATAGTGAAATGCAAATTCGCCTTGGTAATTGTGTTTATTACCATTGAACTTTTTCTGTTTCTGTCTTGTTATACAACAGCTGAGTTAGATACTACCAAGTTTTGGATCTAAGTGAAGGAGATTTATAAGACTTCTATAGATAGCCAGAATAGACACAAGTTAACATAGCAGCAAATTCCAAGCTTAGAGAGGCTACAGATGCGAAGACAAGAAACAATGGTTTTGCGTATTGAGTTATGGAATCAAAATGAGGGGTACAAATATCAAATAACAAACAGGACAAAATCCAGAACCTCGTAGGAAACTCATCTTTTCTTTTATACCTGAACAAATTATGAAGCTACACTAGTGTGGCAAAAGCTTTTGCAAAGAATTTCTTAATAACATCATTGGACACCAGAAATCCAAATTGGGAAAACCCAACAGTCCAACTTTAATGGTAGTTAAAAAAAATAGCCTGTCCATTCTCCTTCAAGAACTTAGGCATTGGAAATGCAAGGAAATTTCCTCATATATTTGCACAAGTGAAAGATACCAGAGGCACAATATTCTAGCTTGAGAAAACTACTGAAGAACAATATTTACAAGGACTCAGTTGAAAGCATGAGAACTGAAGAAACTACTAAAAAATATCAAGCTAATAGAAGTGAACTTCAACAAAATACAAAGTAAAACAAGAATCACATCCAATGATTTCTCCATCACAATAGATAGATCAAAGAAATCAGCATCGAGCAAAATACAAGGAAAATTAAAGTCTCAAGAGTGATTTCACAAA
>CM045558.1:25020967-25111513 GCA_024721245.1 Mitragyna speciosa
GAATGATTACTTCAGATGAAATGCTTGGTGACCCTTCTGAAATGATAGTTACAATTGAAGAGACGGTGGGTGTTACTGATAGAGATGACAGGCGAGCTAGAATGACGATGTCAGGAAAAGACTTCATGAGTCATTATATGGATGACGTTTTGGCAGAAAAGTTGGCATCACCTGTAACCCAACCAAAAGAGCCGGTTATGTTAAAAGAAACCTTGTCTGCCGCCAACTCATCAGCCCAGCCATTTGTCCTAGATGTTGTACCGTTTGAGTTAGAGATTTCAGAACCAGAAATCGTTGATGTGCCTGAACAAATGCTCGTTGAGGATTTGCAGAGGGTTCCATGGAATTACGAAGATTTTGAATTGAATAATGATGTCTCCGCAATTCTAAGATCAGGAAGAGTGATGGCCGAACCAGAGATTATTATTCCAGCAAAAGGAAAAGAGAGCACACTACCCCCTAAACAGCCAGTTGATGAGAAGGAAGCGGAAGAATTCTTGAAGATTTTGAAAAAGAGTGAGTACAAGGTGGTGGAACAGTTGAGCCGCATGCCAGCACAAATTTCAATTCTAAATCTTTTGCTGACATCTGAGCTGCATCGAGAGGCTCTTTTAAAAGTTTTGAATGAGTCTCATGTTCCCACGGACATTCCCACTGAGAAGCTAGCCGGGATAGTAGGGAATGTTTTGGCATCTAATCAGATCGCCTTTTCTGAAGATGAATTGACTCCTGAAGGGAAGGGGCATAACAAGGCTTTATACATTTCTGTGAGGTGCAATGGAAGATACTTGCCTAGGGTTTTGATTGACAACGGATCTGCACTGAACATCTGCCCATGGAACACTCTACAAAAGCTAGGATATTCACGGTCACAAGTTCGCCAATCACTGACCGTTGTTAGAGGGTTCGATGGCTCGAGGAAGGAGACTATAGGAGAGATTGATTTAGTGTTCGAGATGGGTCCAGCTCAATATCAGGTTAGCTGCCAGGTCATGGATTTTTCCGGCATATACAATGTTTTGTTAGGGCGGCCGTGGATTCATTCTTCTGGATCAGTACCGTCATCTCTGCATCAAATGGTAAAATTCATTATGGATGATAGACTGATCACTATTTTTGCGGAAGATGATTGCGCTATGATGGTGAATCGGGGGCATGCTGAAGAGGCGAAGGATAAGCTATCACTTGATCGGGGATTTCGTGCTTCAGATATTGTATCTGTCAATTGGATTCCGGAAGGAAAGCCACCTGTGGAGCCCTTATTGCCTAATGCGAGTATCATGATAGCTAAGGAACTGATCAGGCAGACTACCGGCCAGGAAAGGGTATTGGAAGATGCTGCAGGGAATTACGGAACCTATTCAACTAATGGAACAGAAAAATACCTTTGGGCTTGGTTTTCACCCAACAGGTAAGGATTTGAAGGAGATGAAGGAGAGAAGAAGGGCTGAAAAGGAAGGAAGGCAGGTCTCACTCTATGTTCCTCCATTGTATCACAGTTTTTCAAGGGCATCCAAGGTTGTTATTTCTGAAATATGCAATGAGGATTATGATGTTGAAGAGGGGATGAGCCGTCTTTTTCATTGGAATGACTGGTACAGAAGAATCGTCTGATGCTACTGACTTTGAGGAAATCGAGAAAGAGTCATTGAACAATTGGACATCTGATTATCTCCCTGTTCGGAGGGAGTTTCGGTAAATTTGGGATGGTCTTTTGTTCAAAATTCATTTCTAGATGGAGCCCTGAAATGAATTACTTTCTCAAAGTTTGTTTTAGTGTTAGGCTCTGACTTTATCGCATTAGCTTTTGAAAGAAACTATTCTCAATTTCTTTTGTTATATCGAGAAAGTTTTTTTGTCTAAAATATTGAAATGCTATCTATCTTCGCTCAAAGGCTAATGCTAGCTTATGATTGTAAACATCTTCTTTTGAAAATGTAAGTTTTCATTCAAAAGTTGTCTATTTGTGTTTATTTATTTATGTTTGCATATTTTGTTTCATTTTCAGATGGCCGAAAATAACTGTCATGATCCTTTGGATGTCACTTTGTTTGAAACTGACAAGTTCAACTTCGATATCTCTCTAAATTCAGAAATAATGCAAACCGTTAATGAGAGTGAGAGCGATATCGAAGAAGATTATGACTCTGTATTTAAGAATCTGGAACAATACGAAGAAAAAACCAAGCCTAACTTGGAAGAAACAGAAACTATCAATATTGGCACTGAGACAGAAGTTAAAGAAGTTAAAATCAGTGTTCATTTGAACAAGAGTCAAAGAAAAGAGATGATTGAATTTTGACGCTGTTCCAAGATGTGTTTGCATGGTCCTATGATGATATGCCTGGGGTCTCCACAGACATAGTAGTTCATAGATTGCCCACAGATCCAAACTTTTCTCCAGTGAAACAGAAACCTCGCAAATTCAAACCTGAAATGAGCCTCAAAATCAAGAGCAGATAGTCAAACAATTCAATGCCCAAATCATCATTGTGTCTCACTATCCCATTTGGCTATCAAATATGGTTCCGGTTCCCAAAAAGTCTGGTGAAGTGCGAGTATGTGTGGATTATCGAGATTTAAACAAAGCCAGTCCAAAGGATGACTTTCCTTTGCCTAACATTCACATCCTGTTGGACAATACTGTTGGGCATGAAATGGATTCATTTATTGATTGTTTCGCTGGATATCATCAACTTTTGGTCGCAGAGGAAGATCGAGAAAAGACGGCATTCATGACTCCGTGGTGGATATTCTGTTACAGAGTTATGCCCTTTGGATTGAAAAATGCCGGAGCCACCTATCAAAGGACTATGACTACTCTGTTTCATGACATGATACACAAAGAGATAGAAGTTTACGTGGATGACATTATAGTCAAGTCCAGAAGAGCAGAGGACCATTTGGGAGATTTGAGAAAGCTGTTTGAAAGATTAAGAAGGTATAATCTGAAACTGAATCCTGCAAAATGTGCTTTCGGGTCTCCTGCTGGCAAGTTACTAGGTTTCATTGTCAGTAAGAAGGGTATTGAAGTAGATCCTGTCAAGATAAAGGCCATACGAGAAATGCCAGTACCAAAGACGCAGAAAGATGTGAAGAGTTTTTTGGGAAAGCTTAATTTCATCGGCAGATTTATCGCTCAGTTGACTCTTACTTGTGAACCCTTGTTCAAGTTGTTAAGAAAAAATACCCCAATGAAGTGGAATGGAGATTGTCAGCGGGCTTTTGATAAAATCAAAGATTATCTGTTGAATCCTCCTGTGTTAGTACCGCCGAAGCCAAGTCGGCCACTTATCATGTACCTCTCAGTGTTGGATGGAGCCATGGGTTATGTTCTCGGTCAACATGATGATTCGGGCAAAAAGGAACAGGCAATCTATTATCTAAGTAAGAAATTTACTGTCTATGAGGCGAATTATTCATTTTTGGAAAGATTATGTTGTGCATTGGCTTGGACTGTTCAAAAATTGAGACATTATCTCCTTGACCATACCACCTATCTCATATCTCGATCTGACCCGTTGAGGTATTTGCTTGAGAAACCGATGCCCACTGGACGTATGGCTAAGTGGCAAATGATTCTCAGTGAATTTGATATTGTGTTCACAACTCAAAAGGCAGTCAAGGGCCAAGTAATTGCCGATCACTTGGCGGAGAACCCTTTGCAAGATGATTACGAGCCATTGAATACTTATTTTCCTGATGAAGAAATGTTGTTTGTAGGGACAGCTGAGGATATTAATGAGGAATCTTCGGGATGGAGATTGTTCTTTGATGGTGCTTCAAACTCTTTTGGAGCTGGAATTGGGGCAGTCCTAGTGTCACCCGAAGGAAAACATTACCCTGCTACTGCCAAACTGAAATTTGCCTGCACTAATAACATGGCAGAGTATGAAGCTTGCATTCTTGGTTTGAAGATGGCGTTGGATATGGATATCAAGGATTTGACAGCATTTAGTGATTCTGATTTACTAGTTCATCAAACATTGGGAAAATGGATGACTCGGGATTCTAAAATAATTCCATATCATTGTTGGTTGCTCACTTTGGCTCGACAGTTCAGAACTTTGGAATTCATACATATCGCGCGTACCCGAAATGTCTTTGCAGATGCCTTGGCAACTTTGTCTTCCATGATCTCTCATCCCGATGGTACTATAATTGAACCCATTTTCGTTAAGATTCAAGAGGAACCAGCGCACTGTCTGCGCATTGAACAAGAAGCTGACGGCTTTCCTTGGTTTCATGATCTGAAAGAATATTTGGAAAAATAGATTTTATCCTCCGGGTGCCAATACTGCGGCCAAGAATTTTCTTCGAAAGATGTCTATGAGATTTTTTCTGAATGGAGAAGTCCTGTACAAAAGGTCAAGTGATTTGGGTTTATTGAGATGCGTTGACGAGAAGGAAGCTGAATATTTGATGAAGGAGATCCACAGTGGCGTATGTGGGCCGCATATGAACGGGCACTTATTGGCAAAGAAAATCATGAGGACGGGATATTTCTGGCTTACCATGGAGCATGACTGTGTTGAGTTCGGCAGAAAATGTGTTAAATGTCAATTACATGGCGATGTAATACACGCACCTCCTTCGGAGCTCCAAAGTATGACTGCTCCTTGGCCTTGTTCAATGTGGGGAATGGTTGTGATTGGAACTATTGATCCTCCTGCTTCGAATGGTCATCGATTTATCCTGGTGGCGATAGAGTACTTCACTAAATGGGTCGAAGCCGAGTCTTACAGGCACGTGACTAAGAAAGTGGTAGCTGATTTTCTGAGAAATCACATTATCTGTCGTTTTGGGATACCAGAGACATTGATTACGGATAACGCGAAGAATCTCAACAATGACGTGGTAGATGGGTTGTGTGAGCAGTTCAAGATCAAGCATCGAAACTCCGCCATTTATAGACCTCAGATGAATGGAGCTGTAGAGGCTGCCAATAAGAATTTGAAGAAGATCATCCGGAAGATGACGGATACGCATCGAGATTGGCATGAGAAGTTACCTTATGCATTGTTGGCATACAGAACTGCTATAAGAACTTCTACTGGGGTGACCCCATATTCCCTTATGTACGGGATGGAAGCAGTATTGCCAGCGGAAGTTGAGATTCCTTCTCTGCGTATATTGATGGAAGCTCAATTAGAGGAAGCTGAATGGGTCAAGGAACGTCATGAGCAGTTGGCATTGATTGATGAAAAGCGATTGAATGCTATTTGCCATGGGCAGTGTTACCAAAGGCGAATGGCCCGTGCCTATCAGAAGAAGGTCAAGCCCCGTCAATTTGAAATAGGAGACAAAATTCTGAAGCGAATTCTTCCAATCCAGGAGGAGGCAAAAGGAAAATTCGCTCCAAATTGGCAAGGTCCATTCATTGTCAAGAAAGTGTTATCAGGAGGGGGCCTTGTCCTGGCAGAAATGGATGGTTAGGTCTTTCCCCAAATCATTAATTCAGACATGGTAAAAATGTTTTATATTTGATTTCGTAAATTTTCTTTCAAATAATTTTTATTGCAAGAAGAAGATGGGCTAAAGGCGGGCCTTATCTCTTTTCCATAAAACAATTCTTTACCCTCGTTCTCCCCTTTGAGCTTTCAGAATTTATAATTTCGTTTGGCAACCCACTTGAAAGTCGCATCCCACACCCAGATAACCTTTTGCACTAAATTTATCCCACATTTGAAGCAAATTCTTTGTCTTGATTTTTATCCCATACTGGGGCAAAAAAAAAAAAAAGAAAAAAAAAAAGGGGCAAATCTTGTTTGGGAAAGGGAAGGAGAGCCCCAAAAGCAAATGACAATGTTAGAATAGATTTTCTTAAGGAAAAACGATTGGTCAATACTGGGATAAAACTTTTGCAAGTGCAACCTCAAGACAAATCAGCTCCCCCCCAAAGTCTGCTTTCCAACCTTAACATTTCTGACACCTCACCTGACCTTATTACAAAAGCCGAGAATGTTACCGACCTCCATCTTTATCTTGCGATAATTTTTAGAACGGAAATTTACAAATCAAAATGGCATATGATGTTAATATATTTATCCCGAATCATCAAGGGAAGATTGTCTTACTGATGCCAAATTTTTTGAATACTATTCTGTTTTAATGATAAGGGGAAGGATTGCCCAGAACTTGAATGTTGTTTGTTCTCATCCTACTCTACAAAGGCGAAAACCCGAAAGGGCGCCTCCAAAAAAAAAAAAAAAAAAAAAAGAAGAAGAAGAAAAAAAAAAAAAAAGAAAAAAAGAAAAAAGGGTGGGGGACACCACAGTGAAAACCCGAAAGGGCGCTGTGGTTGGGAGTTGCAGTTAAAGGCTAGCAGGCGAAGAAGTCAGGGTACAGGCATTGGATTTGAGTTTGTTGAAAGCTGGTAACTATAGTTACTTGAGATTTTTCTTCGGCATTGATCGTCTGGTGACTTTCAGAGTTCGAACAAGACGACATCTAAAGGATCATAATGGCAGTTGTTTCAGGGCTGTTCCCTGAAAATTCATTTCTCCAACCAAGCGTAACGGTTTCTATTTAGTATCTATTTATTTATTTTCTGTAGTTAAAAAATTTTTTTTGCATGTACTTTATTTATAAAAAAAAAAAAAAAAAGTTCGTACATTACTGCATTTGAAATATTTTAACAAATTCATGTTTTGAAATTTTGACGTTTGATTTATGGAATAAAAGACAATGGCAATCCTAAAGTTATCGAAAATCAGAAGTATACACCGATTGAGCAATTATTCGGGGCACTGGAGCTAAGCCGCGAATCAGAATTCATTGAATGCGGAGAACTCGCGGGACATGAAAGCAAGAAGTCGTATCAAATATTCAAAAGGGCAATACTCATGTTTATATGTACCAGTTGAGTGAAGGGATTGTCAGGTGGTGGCATTGTTTTTTTGACAATTATATCTGCTTTCTCTATTTTGCAGATGAAGTTACATCACCGTCATTGAGGGTCTTTATTGAAAATTTAAACTGGGGCAAATTTTTTGAGAAAAAATTTGATTTTTCATTGATTATGATGCTTTGAGTTTAAAGCAAAATGTTGCGAAAGATTGATTACACTGGGGCAAATTTTTTTGAGAAAAATTTGATTTTCGAAGTTGATTATGATGTTCGAGTTTAAGACAAAATTAATTTACATTGGGACAAGTTCAAAGAAGACAATGAATTGATTTCATTTGATTTATATTGAGACAAATTTTTCTAAAAAAAAAAAAAAAAAAAAAAAAAAAGAAAAAAAAGAGAAAGGATTGATTGCAAGTGGATTTTCACGTTGCACAAGTCTCAAGTTTGAAAGGCATGATTTTGAAATCATTTGATTCCATACACTGGGGCAAAAATTTTTAGAAAATTTTTTGACAATTTTATCAATTTGGACGTTACATTTAAGAATTGTTTTAAGTTTTATTATGTCATTCATCAACCTTGGCAGCCCAAGGTCATGTATCCGTCCAGCAACCTGGTCGGCATCTTTTATTTATGTTTCCAAGTCTGGCAGCCCAGACCTTGCATTTTATGACTCCTGGCAGCCCAGGATCACTTATTTCCTTTCTCAAGTTGGCAGCCCAACTTTGCATTCATCAACCTTGGCAGCCCAAGGTCATGCATCCGTCCAGCAGTCTGGTCGGCATCTTTTATTTATGTTTCAAGTCTGGCAGCCCAGACCTTGCATTTTATGACTCCTGGCAGCCCAGGATCATTTATTTACTTTCTCAAGTTGGCAACCCAACTTTCCATTCATTAACCTTGGCAGCCCAAAGTCATGCATCCGTCCAGCAGCCTGGTCGGCATCTTTTATTTATGTTTCAAGTCTGGCAGCCCAGACCTTGCATTTTATGACTCCTGGCAGCCCAGGATCATTTATTTACTTTCTCAAGTTGGCAACCCAACTTTCCATTCATTAACCTTGGCAGCTCAAGGTCATGCATCCGTCCAGCAGCCTGGTCGGCATATTTTATTTATGTTTCCAAGTCTGGCAGCCCAGACCTTGCATTTTATGACTCCTGGCAGCCCAGGATCATTTATTTCTGTTTCCAAGTCTGGCAGCCCAGACCTTGCATTTTATGACTCCTGGCAGCCCAGGATCATTTATTTCTGTTTCCAAGTCTGGCAGCCCAGACCTTGCATTTTATGACTCCTGGCAGCCCAGGATCATTTATTTTACTTTCTCAAGTTGGCAGCCCAACTTTGCATTCATCAATCTTGGCAGCCCAAGGTCATGCATCCGTCCAGCAACCTGGTCGGCATCTTTTATTTATGTTTCAAGTCTGGCAGCCCAGACATTGCATTTATGACTCCTGGCAGCCCAGGATCATTTATTTACTTTCTCAAGTTGGCAGCCCAACTTTGCATTCATCAACCTTGGCAGCCCAAGGTCATGCATCCGTCCAGCAGCCTGGTCGACATCTTTTATTTATGTTTCGAGTCTGGCAGCCCAGACATTGCATTTATGATTCCTGGCAGCCCAAGATCATTTATTTACTTTCTCAAGTTGGCAGCCCAACTTTGCATTCATCAACCTTGGCAGCCCAAGGTCATGCATTCGTCCAGCAACCTGGTCGGCATCTTTTATTTATGTTTCGAGTCTGGCAGCCCAGACATTGCATTTATGATTCCTGGCAGCCCAGGATCATTTTTTTACTTTTCCAAGTCTGACAGCCCAACTTTGCATTCATCAACCTTGGCAGCCCAAGGTCATGCATCCGTCCAGCAACCTGGTCGGCATCTTTTATTTATGTTTCAAGTCTGGCAGCCCAGACATTGCATTTATGACTCCTGGCAGCCCAGGATCATTTATTTACTTTCTCAAGTTGGCAGCCCAACTTTGCATTCATCAACCTTGGCAGCCCAAGGTCATGCATCCGTCCAGCAGCTTGGTCGGCATCTTTTATTTATGTTTCAATTCTGGCAGCCCAGACATTGCATTTATGATTCCTGGCAGCCCAGGATCATTTATTTACTTTCTCAAGTTGGCAGCCCAACTTTGCATTCATCAACCTTGGCAACCCAAGGTCATGCATCCGTCCAGCAGCCTGGTCGGCATCTGTTTACATTTCAAGTCTGATAGTCCAAACATGGCATCTAACTCATCAATATTTATTTTGTCCAGCAGATTGGAGTTATTTTATTTTGTCTATTAGTTTAAGCACTTTATTAGGTCTTGCAGTTTATCGCTTTATGTTATCCTTATCCAGCAGTTCGAACATGGCGTTTTCTTCTCCATTTGTAAAAAAAAAAAAAAAAAAAAAAAAAAAAAAAAAAAAAAAAGAGAGATTTTGAATGCTTGTGTTACCAATTGCAATCATGTTATCATTCCCATCAACAGTTTACCTGCATTCGAACTACGTTTTGACCTGATTCCCTCATGTGGGATACGTAGGCAGCTCCTAGGGAGCCCGGTCGTTCTTTCTGCATTTCTTACATTTATCTTTACGGGAGTCAAGGTATTTGTATTTCATTCATAGGTGAGTCAAAATTTGGTTTCGTCTACGTCTTTGTCTGGAACCTCTTTGAGCTTCCGACAAAGAGGGGCAAGCTGTAGACACCAAATTTTGACACACATTTTATAAAAGCATGCGTATTACTTTATTTAGGGGTTATTGTGATTTTCAGGGGCCAATTATAATTTTTGTGTATATTACGTCTAATTTGTCACATCAGGGGCAAAATGGTAATTTTACCATGTAAATATTAGTTTATTTTATTTTATTTCTTAAATACATTAATTTTACTATTTTTATCATTATTTATGATTTTAATGATTTTTAGGAGCCATTCATCATTTATTTAAAATTTTAGTATTTTTTTTATTTTATTTATTTAATGGCACGTTTCCCAATGCAGTCTCTTTTATGAGAATTTTTAAGTAAAAATTTCATATATGTATTTTGTATGTTCATAAATTTTCTGTAAAAATCTTATAATTTTTAGAGGTCGTTTAGTATCTGTTTAATTTTTATCTTTTTGTTTATTAAGGGCACATTTCCCAAGAATGCGTTGATTTCAAAATTTTTGAGTGGAAATTATAATATACGTGCTTCATGTGATAATATATGTTGTGTAAAATTTGTGTGCTGTCATTTATTAATTTTCATAAATTTTATAATTTTTGTCATATTTAGGTCACGTTTTCCAATGCACTTTTTATTTAAGATTTTCTTTATGAGAATTTTGTCTATGAGCATTTTATAAATTTTGTGTAAAGAAAAAATAATAATAAATAAATAAGTAAAAAAATAAAAATATATATATACATATTTTGTTAAGACCATTTAGTATTTATTTTAAGTTGTATTTTTCTAATGTTGAACTAACCTTTAATTTGTTACACTAAATTTTATCTTTTCCTTCTTATAATATTGTATTCAACTCTTCTTTTATTTTTATTTATAAAAAAAAAAAAAAGAAAAAAATTTTTTTTTTTCAAGTAGTCTTATTTTATTTTATTTCTATTTTTATTTTCATTTTTTTATTATTTTCTCTTTGCTGCTTAAAAAAAAAAAAAAAAAAAAAAAGGAACTGAATGGAACAGCAGCAGCGTTGCTGCTGCTGTTGCTTCTGCAGAGTTTCTGCAAACTCCATCCCATGGCCATCCCTCTTCTCATCATCACCCCCAATTTGCACTCAACCTACCAGATTTTGGGGGATTTTGTTTTGATTCACCATCCCCTCTTTCTCTTCCTCTACACAGACACACAACAGATCACTCTCCCTCACACTCTTCTCCCTCTCGGCTTCCTCACTCTCTCTGCTTTCTCTTGCAGCAATCACACACAGACGCACAACACTCACGCACCAGACCCTTCCCCTGCATTTTTTTTTTCACACACGCCTGCACTCTCCCTCTCCTTCACTCTCTTCTCTCTCGGCCAAACTCACTGGGCACACACCTCTCACTCTCTCGGCTCACCTCTCACACAAAAACACACTCAGAACACACAAACAGGCATACACACACAGGCTCACCAGACACGCACAACACACACACTAACACGCCGTTTTCCTTCAAACCGTTACTATTCATCTGCAAAAAGCAAAGAACGAATCACTGTTCATCAGACCTTGATCATCTTGCCAAAAGGTAATTTCTTATCTCTCTTTTCTTTATTTTGATCCATTTTATTTCATGATATAAGCTTGATTTGGTCATGATTTAATCATCTGAAATTCGTGTAAACTGGTTTATTGTTTCTTCTGTAATTTTTCTGATTTTACATTGTCTGATTTTATTGATTTTTGATTGTTTGAAATCTGGGTTGAATTTAGTCGATTGTTTCTGTTTTGCTTTTCTTCTCCAAATTTTCTGAGTTCGATTTCTGCATTTTTGTTCTTTATTTTTTGTTTCTGGGTTCACCTTCTGGGTTTGGGTTTTCTTCATCTGGTTTCTTCACCGTCTCTCTCTTCTTCTCCCTCCTCCCTTTTCCACCACCTAAACCACCATCACAGCCTCCCTCCACCACAGCTCTTCCTACCCCCACCGTTCAACCACCACACTTACAATCTCCACTGTCTACCAAGCCACCAAAAGCACCGTTCCTCTTCCTCCATCAGCCTCCACCGTTCCAGTCAACAAAACTACCACAACTACCAGTACCCACTGTTTCAAACCTCCATCAGTCACTCCCATATTTCCTCTGCAATCAGAACCCAAAAAATATTTTCCACCTACAAAAAAATCAGCTCCAATTTACAATCCACCACCACCAGCTCAGCCAATCACCACCAAGAACCACCAAACCTCAGCTTCTCCGCCACCTCACCACCATCTTTTCTCCCCTTTCCTTTGCCAGAACCAATCGCCCAAAGCAAGAGCCACCATCTTCAATCCATATCAGGCCACTATCTTACCACCGAGTTCCTACCACCAGCATCACAAAATCCACCATTAATTCCATATCACCAATTCCCTCCACTACTTGCACAATCATCCGAATCAGCCCCAACACCATAAGCTCATAGTCGAATAAACCTGCAAAACAAAAACAGATACCACAGATATCCAACACAAACCATCAGTTTTGCCAAATCAGTCCACACAATCGCAAAGCCATTGCAATCAAACACCCACCAGTCTCATAGACCCAATCACATCCCCTGCCACCATAAACAACCACACACATCACACATACTAAGAAATCATCGTCTCAGCCCCCTCTATTCCCACAACCCCTGCTTCCTCCATCTTACCATTCCCACACTCTGTCACACACATATTCACACATAGAACACACAGATACACAAGCACGAACACATCACGGCAAACAAAATCTGCACAGCTTGCCACAAACAAAAAATCTCACACAAAGAATAAGTAAAAACAGCCCCAATCACGCCCATTATTCCCAGCAAAACAACAAGAAAGGACACAATTGAAATTCAATTCAATATTCTGGATAATAATAGATCAAAAAAAAAAAAAAAGGCCCAGCTGAAATTCTCCTTCACCGTCACTTGTTCCTCTAATTACCACCACCATTGCCCAACTGCTACCCTATTTCAGCGAGAATGACAAAACCCACTGACAACAAAATCGACAAAATCAGCCCCCCAAAACACCTAATTTACCAAGCCAGTCAATACCCAACAACAATCATCACCATCTCACCATCGTGACCAAATTTTCACCAAGTTCCAGATCCTTCCTGTTTCAATCTAGATAGAATAGCAATATTTCTTTTTTTATCTGCCTAAGTCAAGCGTTTGGGATTCGATTTGAGCATGAAGAACTTGAGTTTTGGCCACCAACTTGCATAGAATCTGATCTGGAGTTTAGTTTCTGGTGTTTTTCCGGTTGAAGAACAAAACCAAATTTAGGGGAGGTAGGAAATTGAATGATTCTGGTATGAGGATGGCGAAAACGAAGTGAACTGAAAAAAGAAATAAAAATAGAGAGATAGAGAGGGAGAGAGAAACGGAGGTAGATTGAGAATAGGAGAAGAAAGAATTTAACAAAAAAAAAAAAAAAGAGAAAAGAGAAAGATGGAAAGAAGGAACTTGGTGGGAGATAAACGGAGAAAAGGGAGAAAGAAAGAGAGAAATCTGGAGGAGTTGAAAAGAGAGAAAAATTAGAAAGGTCCAAAAGAGAGAACAAATGGCGTTGATTAGCTGGAAAAAGAAAGAGCATAAAGGAAATGAAAAGAGAAAACAGGAGACGAGTGAAGAAGACAAAGTGGGGGCTGGTCTAATGCTTTATTTCCTTTTGTAATGATTAGTTAGTTAGTTAATAAAAGAAAAGTTTTAAATCACGTGTTTGAGATCTTGAAGAAGTTGAATATGTTGGGAAAACCGATTGGAAAGGAAGGGTGGTTTGTTCCTTCATTATTGAAACTTAAGCTTGTTACTGTTTCCTTGTTCCTCTTGTCTCGATTGAATGAAAAGAAAATTGATGGTGGGCCAGAGTTTTTCTTTTTTTGACAGAAGCTTTGAAATCGATTGCTGCAATGTTTTCCTATTATGTTTCGTTAGCCTTATTGTCTTTTAGTTTTAGTTAATGGCTTTTTAGCTAACTTACACTTATTGATTTAGTTAGTTTATCTATTCATTTTATTAGTTCCATTTAGTTTGATGATTTCGTTAGTCCAGTTATTTATTTGGTCATTGATCTGTTTAATTTTTTTTTTTTTTAGTGTGTGTTTGATTGAACAATTAGTTTAGTTAACAAAGTTAATTTAGTTAATCAATTTAGTTTAGTTTAGTTTGGCATTTTCCTTTGGTTATTTTTCATCTTAAAGTAAATATTTATATCTAATCCTTATATTTTTAGTATTATTTGTATTGTCCCTAGTTATTATTCTTGTATTTGTGATTAAGTCCTCAATTTTACAGATTGATCCCCTTTAGTTTTAGTTTCTTTCAATTAAGTTATGTAGCTTACAATTAGGCCCTTTAAGTTGCTAGGATTTGTATTTCATGCCCCGTACTTGCTTAATTTATTATTTTGCTCCTTCCCCGATTTTGCTTTAATTTTCAATTGCACCCCCTTAGGCTTACGGGAATTTTAATTTTACCCCTTAAGCATTAGAATTTTGTCTTTAACCCCCCTTAATTGCTAGAATTCAATTCTATCTCAATTCGTCAATAGTTATATATTTTCGATTTTGTTTGATTATACCGAGGTGCCTTGACTTGTTTGTTCATTTTTAATAGTATTTGTACCGGGTCTTCGAGAGGTATCCCTATTTCTTATTAATTTCTCTTTTATATGCTCCAATGTGCCTTATGTGATTTTTTTTATGCGTTTATTCACAAATTTCCTACTTGGTATGTTCTTTATGAATTTATTTCTTTCATGCGATTTCATTTTAAATCTTATTATTTCTTTATTATTATTTTGATAAAAATGTAATATTTTGTATTTAGCTAGTCAATGTAATAGTTAGATTATTTTTCTTATATTTTAGCAAAATTATGTAATTAGATAGAAAGTGTAATAGATAGGGCATTTTTAATTTTTCCCCTTAAATTGTAAACCCCTCCGGTGTAATAGTTAGGGTTTATTTGCTTTTGTGTGCTTACGTGCTTATTTATTTTACCGCTTTCATTAGGATTTTGCATCTAGATATTATGCCTATGTGTTATGTGCTCCTACTTGACTTTATGTGTCTTTATATGTTTAATTTGCTTTTAATTTATGCTTTAATATTTAATTCGTGATTTATGGTATTCCGTCACCACACTAGTCCAACGCTAATTGTGGCTTCTTTTTTTTCTCGCTAGTCCAATGCTAATGGGATTTTTTAGAAAGGGTTAGTCCAACGCTAGACCCTTAGGACATTTTAGTGTTAAGAGCATTCGTGTGCATTTCTCATCTCATTTCACACACTTTTAGTTTTTCTTTTCATCTGGCGTGATTTTATTATTACTATTATTATTATTATTATTATTTATTATTATTATTATTATTATTATTATTATTATTATTTTTACACATTTTTAAAAATGCATGACATATAGGTTGCATTTCACTTAGACTTTAGGACATTTGTGTGATTCGACTAGAAATAGTCAATCTACTCACGTGGGAAGCGATGGCGTACATGTCGTTCCCCCCCTCCGTGAGTAGAAACAGTTAATCACGAGTTTATTAGTCCCCCGTACCCGTTATGTTGCATTCCTACTCTCTTTGATCATTTACTACCTATATTACTATTTTCCTTTTCTTTTGCATTTCATTTTGCATCTATACTCGTGACTCCATCGAGGTCTAGACTCGAGTTTCGCAATCAATGCGATAACTCCGACCAAACCTCAGTGGAACATTTCGTCCCTTATCGACATCATTTTTAGGATTAGATTTGCATTCATATAGTTGCATCCAAATGTGATAAAACTTTAGGGTTACATTAGAAAAATTTTTAGACTAAACCTCGCAACTAGTTTCGGCTAGGTTGAAAGGGTGCCTTAGGCACGAGCCTTTGCCTTCCCTTTCTTCAACTGTGACTCCCGAACCTTTTTCTCTTGTTTTCAAAGACCTGGAGTCGTCTAAAAGGGTTTTTCTTGTTTTTCCTATATTTTGCCAAAATCATTTCTTTAAATGAATCATTCTTAATTTTCTTACCTTTTATAAAATATTTTCGGGTGACTTGGTACACCAAAACTCAATACCAAGTGGCGACTCCTTTTTCACTAAAAAACCCTTTTTAGACTCTATTTTCGGGCCCAAAAATCGTCGCATTTCAAAAGTCCCATTTTAGGTCCTTTTTTCTTTTATTTTTTAAAGTAAAGCATTTGTTTTGTCACATTTTTATCGAATCATCTTTTACAAAGCATTTTCAAAAAATTAGTTTTTACAAAAATTTACACGTTTTTTTTATAACCACAACATTACATTTAATACTTCCTTTTCCCTTTTCCCGACATCTTCTTTACACTTTCTATTTATTTTCGAAAAATGGGGCGCGACATAATCTTAAGGACTTATTAATAAATAGAGTAATTATAATAATGGAAGAATTTCCTTTTTAAGGAAAACTAAACCTACTTTAAGGAAATTAAAACCTACTAAATATTTTATTTGATAAGATTTCTTAATAGGTAAGGATTACTTATTATCGAATTCTTGTTGGATAAGATGTTTGAATTATTACTCTATAAATAAGTCATAAACACCAAGATTTGACATGTTATACATATAACGTTAGAAAATTAAAGAGAGAAAAATAATTTTTCTTTATACAATTTTCTTCACGTTAGACGTGTCAAGTGGATCTAGCATATTGGTGTTCGTGTAGATACCTTAGATGTCGGATACTTGTGCGGCTTGTGATTGTAATCGCTATCTTTGGTCAGATTAATTTTTATTTACATGTACATTTTTGAGTTTGTATAGATAATCAATGATTTTGGTTAGAAATCAATTTTAAATTCTGTTGTGTCAATTCTTTGTTGGCATATTTGATTTCCTAACAGGGCTAGAGTCCGCTATGGCCAATCAAATTTGCTACTGATTGATTTTCTTATATTAATCTCTTTCTTTATTTTTCATACGTGGTTTTTAATAAAGGTGATTGTTTTGTACAATGATTCTAATATCTTCTCAGGAAAACAGATTGAGCTATATATTAGTGAAAAAGAATCCAGATTTTACCTGCCTCTATCAAGAGATTATTATTTGTTAGAACTCATGTCTGTTGCTTTCTTGAGTGCGTGCATATTTACACAGACTTCGTTCTCATTTGCATTGATGTGCTTCTTTTTTCTTATTCATATACCATCAAAGTAGTGTAATTATGGGTAAGTTGCATAGTAGCAGTGGGATGGTATTTGTTGCCTTCAGTTTTTGGTTAATTATTTTTTGTGCTATTGTCACTAATGGATGCCCTGAAGAAGATTTGGTGGTAAGGTTGCTGGGTCAGCTAGAGGTTTCCTTCAAGCAATATGCAGGCTACGTTGATGTTGATAAGATGGATGGCAGGAGTTTATTTTACTACTTTGTTGAAGCTGAGAAACATCCTGATCAAAAGCCTCTTACTATATGGTTAAATGGAGGTAACAAGTATAATTTTCTTTGTTCTTGAAATTTTTTCTTGTAATTAAGTTGCATTCATTCATACTTACCCAAAAAAATTTAAAAAAAAGTTGCTTTTACTCGCCTTTTTATCTGCTTCACCAATTTTATTTGATAAATCTTGTTTCAGTACATTTCTAGAAGCTCCAGCATTTGTGAGATATGTTTATAATTTAGACCATGTGAAGTTTTCGTCATACCTATGTACAATGATTAATGTGTCATTTTGGCTTTTAGTCGAACATACTAAAATTAATTTCAAATGTTATAACAGTATCTTTCTAAAGCCAGAAATATTTCCTCAACCTTTCACATTAACCTTATAAAGGATTCAACATGTACATTCTTTCTTGCACTTGGAATTGGGTACCAACCAAAATTAGATATAAAATGAACTTTTTTTATTTTCTCTAAAAAGAAGAAATTATACTGCATGCCATATTAATCACTTCTACTAACTTTCTTGTGAATCAAAACAAACACTTTAAGCTTCTAAAGTCGCACAATCACGAAAATTACAATTGAGGTGCAAGGCATTTAATAATGCTTTTAAAATTTTACTTAATCATTATCACAAATAGCATGGATCACGAACAGCATGGAAAAACAATAAATAACCAACACACAGTTTGCCACTAATTTGAGTCATTGCTACATGTATTAACTGTATACAAGACAATGTTTACAAAATTTAGGTTGCATTTGAGATTTAAGTTAGTATACGTTATAAAACATCCATCATAAACTGATAATAAAAAATATAAAATCGAGGTTACGGCAAGCAAATTGAAAGTTTTCTTGAAGATCAATTGTCATGCAAATTTATTTGCAAAATACTAATTGAACTTTCATGGATCAAGTCCTGGATGTTCTTCTGTTGGTGGGGGAGCCTTTACATAATTAGGTCCCTTCTTTCCCACAGGTGATGGCCGTAGTCTTAGCAAGAATTCACATTCATGGAACAAAGGTCTCTCTTTAGTCAAATGACCTTAAACTTCGTCTGAAATTATTCTGTGATATTCAAGGGCTGATCATTTTTTTATCGCATTTTCCAGCTTCAAATCTTCTATTTGTTGAGTCTCCAGCTGGAGTTGGATGGTCATACTCAAATACAACATCTGATTATACTCGTGGGGATGATGAAACTGGGAATTGACACATATGACTGTCATAATTGTCACGTCCCGTGCTTGGGACATAACACCGCCGTGATCAAGTTAAGTTGAGTCACAAGGCTTATGAGATCAAAATATCTAACAAAAACATTCCAAATATTACACATACAAACCCATTAACAATATCCCAAGTAATAACATTAGGTACAAGTATACTGTCATCCAATATCATAGTATTTAATACTTCAGATACACAATTCTAGATGTCTATTACAATTACTAGAGTCTTAATATAACATATCATAGTACAAAACATAGTCCAATAACATACATACCCAAAACCTCACTAATATACTAGAATCTAATCACCTTGTTTCTTCCAAGTACTAATTTGCCCATTCTTTAATACAATTCACTTGTCATTGCATGTCAAAATAAAAGGGGTGAGTGACAAAATCACTCAGTAAGTGACAAAAGTATCATCTTGCGACTTGAAAGTGTCGTACATATGCTTACATTCAAAACACACAGTTGACAATTCACATCATAGAATATAGACAAGCCAAATTCTCATTCAATCACAATTCAAATATCAAACATCAAAATCAAACGAAGCACTTCAAACAGAGCATCATTGCATTAAAAAAAAGCTCTAGATATCCAGTCATTCACTGTAACCTAGTTGCCCGGTCATACTGACTTTTACTCGGTCAGTTCGGTCAGACTGACTTTAACCCGATCAGTTCGGTCATATTGGCTTTCACCCAGCCAGTTCGGTCTTACTAACTATAACCCGGTCAGTTCGGTCAAACATATAACATCATACATACATTCACTTCATTGTTCAAATAGTTCATTTATATCTTATATTGTCAAATCATAGCAAAATGAGAACATAATCACAATTAAGTCATTTAGCGTAGCAAATATAGTTTCAAAACGATTGTACTTTGGCAAAACCATTTTTCAAAATCCAAGGGATACAAGTCCTACTTACCTCGGTCTAAGCAAACTCAATACTCCGCGAATGGTTGGTCGCGTTCTTTGCCTAAAACACATAATTAACATCCAATTACACTCTAATCTTATCAAGAAAACACAATGAAGACTTAAGCCTAAACTGTATACGCGAAACGGAGCATAGCGTTTCAAAGAGGAAGTGATTCGTGGGTGGACTAAGCTGGTCCGCGCCTGCGGATGGCAAAGTTGGCTAGCCGCGACTCTCAACAATTGCTGAGCCGCAGCCTCCCACTTTCCAGCCCCAACCACAGCTGGCTAGAGCTATACCCGCGGCTCAGTCTCCAGAGACTAGCCGCGAGCTCTAACCCCTGAGCCGCGGTTGCGGCTCACTATGCCTCACCTGCGGCTCGTTCATCAGAGACTTGCTGCGGGTGTGAGTCAGGTGAGCCCTGATCGCGTCTCATCCACCTCCATCCACGTCTCATTGCAAAAATCTGCAGATTTCACTCTTCAAATACCCATCTTCCAACCCAAATACATACAATCTCATCCAACACCTAGAATGGCACAAAATAGTAGTAATAAAGCATGTAAAACTCCAAAGTACATACACCAAATAACACAAGGCAAAATCATACTTAATCTCCCAAATCCCTATTCTCCTACATCACACATTCACCATCCATTTCATATTCACACCCCACAACACAAAGCACCTAGTTATAAGGCATCAAGAAACCCAAAACTTTTCCTAGTCATGCAATGGATACTCCTACTCCCTAGCACATGAGAAACCAAGAGAAAACAAGGAGGAAATTTGGAATAATTACCTTGATTAGGAGAGAGATTAGTAGCCCCAAGATTCTTCCCAATTGGTTCCCTTTGAAACTCTTCAAATCCTTCTTCAACCAAAGTAGAGAAAGGAAAGAAATTTAGGAGAGGAAGAAAGTGTAAAAGAAATGAGGAAAGGTAAGAAAGAAACCCAAGTCTTTTGGGTAAAAAAAATCAAATTTACTAAAATTGCACTCAAGTCCCTCAAAGAATTACATACTACATTCTTACCCAAAGGTCAAAAAGACCAAAGCCTATGAATGTCCCTAGTATTACAATAATTTTCTCAAGTTTACATAATTCTCAGATCAAGGCCCAAGTGAGCAACGTGTTGATGTTCTTTTAATGTTCTACAGCTGAGGATATGTTGAGATTTTTGCTCAAATGGTTTGACAAATTTCCAAAATTCAAGTCTAGACATTTGTTTCTTACAGGTGAAAGCTATGCAGGTATGAATATCATGTTGTTAGAAATCTATTTTAATCATCCCATGATTAAACAGTTTAGGAATGAATTTCATAGATTCAATTATCTAACAGAAATTATGGATCTTGCAGTGTGATATCCGTATTTTTTTATGTATTTATTAAATATTACTAATATGAGTAATATAAAAGAAGTTACGACATTTTAGGGCCATAACCCTCCACTTCTTCACTACTGATAGGACTTTATCTATCAATTACTTAGTGGGTTAGTGGAGGATTTTACGCTAACCCCTTAACCGTAGGATTGAGAATTAAAAAAAAAAAAACTCCTTGTGATGCTTGTAGCCTCCTACAATTCTCTTCAAATGTTCACCCAGCAGATAGAGAGGAAGGAGAGTCATCTAAACAAGAACACAACCAACAGAAACATCTAACGGAAGAGGAAAGGGAAGGAGTAGCACAACTCTTTGGTTTTAACGTCTACGGATAGGGGTAAGTGAGTTTAGTTTAAGTTCATGATTAAACTTTGATTTCAGAAATTTTTTTTACTACTTTAAGTATAGATGAATCCATGAGGTCCCTTCCAAAATATTTATTAATCGGAAATTTGATCTTGATTTTTGAAATTTGAAAAAAAAAAGGAAAGAAAAGACAGCAACATGCTTGGAAATTTTATTTGACCGAAAACAAATGGCATGAAAGCAAGTTTTTTGGCCGTGGCTCCTGTAATTGCTTTTTGACGGGCCACTTGTAAGAATTAAACTATAGAATAAAATCAAAGTGTAACATAGAATCAAAGTGAAAGAATTATTGGCCGTGATTTGGTAGGGAAGAAGAATCTGATAAGCTTTAAAGTTAGCACAGTAACATAGAATTAGGTTCACACGAAAATACTTTTGACTGACAAAAGGTACTGCAGAAAATGCTAATTACCTTTAGGGAGTCCCTTATGATGTTCTTAAGTGAAGATTGCTAGGTAGAAAAGAGTCAGGCAGATTTTTAATATTTCAAAAAAACATGCTTTCTCACTTCCCAGTCACAATTGGTAATTGGTTTAGAAAATTATCTTTGATTAGAATTTTGTTTTTGTTAATTTGAATAGATTTTGTAGTAGTTAAACCAAAGTAATTTTTTTAGCATTAGTTTAGTTAGAATGGAATTTGTTTTGGTAATTAAAATAGAATTAGAATTTTTCATAATAAGATTAGTATGGGAATGTTTTGGTTATTAGATCAATGTAGGAATTGAGTTAGTTTTAAGCCAATCTAAGAGCTGATCTAGTCAAATTGTTTTAATGTGGCAATAAAGGGAGAAAAACAAAAAGAAATAACCATCAACTAGTCATGATCGCTAGCTATATGGCTTCGATTTTTCTATAAGAGTAGTAATTGGGCAGTATAGATGGCTTCAACTTTACGGTTTTCTGGATTGACTTTGGGTCAATCAGAAGGTAACTTAAAATAATAAAAATAATAATAATAAAAGGAAATCACAGGCCTTATTGATTTCTGAAGAAAATGTTACTTTGATGTTTGAAATTTGATCAATCTGTGGGCTGAAATAATTGCAATATGGAGTGAATTTAATGGCTATAGCAGTGAATAGTTTTAGAGCATATTACTGCTCAGGATGAAGTGAGAAAACAGAAGAGAGAGAGAGAGAGAGAGAGAGAGAGAGAGAGAGAGAGAGAAGAGAACATGGATTAGTAGAACGACCTCTTGGATTTAATAGGAGATTAACTAACATAGACGAGTATAATGGAAAAATAATATTGTTTTATATATAGGTTTGTAATCTACAGTCGGGTATCAAGAGAGCTTTTGGGTGTTATCATCTTAAGTGAGAGGTAAGTGGTCTATACTTTCCTCTTGTATCCTTTTTAAAATGTTATTTTTCTTAGTTTTTATTTTATATGGGATAATTTTGTGCAAGTACTGTTTTATTGCAAATAATTGTTTTAAGCTAATTTTGGCAAAGATATAAAATTTGGACCATGTGAATATAATTCGTGTTATGAATTTATTTGACAAGTTGTTAAAGAAGTATTATTATTGTTTTATTTTTTAAGGTCCTTGATTTTTTTTTATGAATTTGTATGTATAGTATTCATGAATTAAATGCTCAAATTGATCATGCATGAATCGGAGAACTATAGTTCCACGATCATGAACACGAACAAGAACAAGAATATGAATATGAATCGACAAGGTAGTCTAGGCCAGACTCCTTGACAGCCTGCCTAGTGGGGTAATGCACTAGGCTGAGTACTCAGTGCCGATGAAAGTATGAATCAATTTATGAGCTCAAATAATAAGAAAAGATGCACGATATATGATGTTTTAAGTATTTCCATGATATGTAAAATTTGTCCAAAATTTATTTTGTTTAACATACAATCGTAATTTTTCTTGAGATAATAGGAATGAAGTTCTTGACTAAATCCAAGAAAATGACTCTTGAAAATTGTATATATATAGTTATGTACTTTACATGGTCCAGCTAGAGGGAAGCTAGATTGCTTACTGAGCATAGTTCGCTCACACCACGTTAACTTTATTTTTTTTTTGCAGAGAACGACGAATATGAAGTTCATTTATGAGGTGGTAGATGATGAATGGAATTGATGAATCTGTCAATTTAGTTAGCATTAGACCTAGTTTTTGCTTAGAAGGCAATTAGTTATGCATTTCTAGAAATTTTAGTTTGAGCTTGTACAGTTCAATGACTTTAGTATTCTGGCTTGGTATTTTTTTCTTTTATTTGTATTACTTTGGCAATGTTAAATTTTCAAGATTCTAAAGTTTAAGAATTTGTTTTATTTTTAATGGTATTTTAAGATTTATGATGCGGTGTATGATGCTTTGTATTACTTAAGTCGTCAGCTTGAGAGTACGGTAAATGTGACGTCCCTAACAAATGGGTCAAGGGGCGTGACATGCAGGGCATTATATTCCACAGTTAACTAATCGTCTTCTGGATTATACTGGCAAATCTAAGTGTTTCAAGTTTAACATCAAAGGCGTTGCTGTAAGAATGCAATTAATTAGTTCTGATTCTGAGTTCTATTTGCACAATCTAAACTTTTGGCTTGTGTTTTCACAACTTTACATGTGATTCCACACAGATTGGGAATCCACTGCTGAAACTTGATAGGGATGCTCCAGCAGTGTACGAGTACTTTTGGTCACATGGGATGATTTCAGATGCAATTGGACATTCAATCAAGGAGGATTGCAACTTTGAGGATTACACATTTCCATATCCTCATAACGAGTCAAATTCTTGCAACAACAATATGGACACAGCATATCAAGTTGTTAGTGACTATATAGACCCTTATGACGTGATTCTTGATGTATGCTATCCTTCCATAGTTGAGCAAGAGCTACGGTTGCACAAAATAGTAAGCTGTTCTTCCTTTATTAGTGTTGTGTTTTTGGTCTCATAACTTATGATCATTAAAGTTCCCTTTGTCCCATTTTATTAGTCATGATACATCGGAATTCTTTGCATCCCATTTGAATTTTTCGATTTTTCGTGTGTTTGTCAATTGTTATAATATATATGTTTGGAACAGGTTACTCAGATTAGTGTGGGAGTAGACATATGCATGTCTGAAAAGAGAAGGTTCAGGCTTCGGGAAGTGCAGAAAGCTCTTCGTGCTAACCGCACTAACTTACCATATCCCTGGTCTATGTGCAGCAAGTGTATACATTTTTAACCCTTTTCATATCTAGTTTCTCTTCTCTCGTATCATCCAGCCTACTTTTTTTTTCCCCTTAAGATTAATTGTAATATTCATGCCTCATTAAGGGCATAATTGTAAAATTAGTCATTTTGGGTGTAAGGGTCATATCTTTTTATAAGTAGGGGATATAGTTGTCATTTTAGTCACTAAGGGCATCCTTAGTAGTAGGAGTAGGGTTTCCTACATTTCATTTGGCCTCCTAACACTTTCTCTCTCTACCTCCCTCTCTAATCCCAAATTCTCTCTTCTAATCTCTTCAATTTCTCTCTAATTAAGGTGAGCTCTTGCATAATCTAGAGCAACTAAGTGAAGGAGATCAAGAGGACCTCACCTTCTCCACTCCTACCCAAGGTAATTTCTCTAATTTTCATCTAAGTTATGTGGGTTTGTCTAATGATTGTGATTAGTAGTAGTTAATGCATGATTAAGGAATATTTTTAGATTGTTTATGCCATAATGATGATGAATAGTTAATATTGAGTTGTTGGGTTGTGATTATGATGTGTTTTGGGTGATTGTTATGGATTTTTCAACCCATTTTCGAAATTGTTGAGTTGGGAATAGATTGCCTTTGAAGTGTTTGATAAAATGTGTGAATGAGTGTGCTAATTTTGGGTCTTTTTCGCAAGCGAGACGCGACCAGGAGGGTGAGCCACGGGCAGGGCTAGAGGCCTCAACCGCGGCTCCTCTCTATTGGTGAACCGCTGGTGGGCTCGCCCGAGCCGCGCCCGCGGCTGGGTGTGGAGGACCCGCAGCTCGGCCTTGTTGATCCGCGAGTCAACCTCTTTGATCCGCGGGCGTGGATCACCCTTGCGCACCGGCGGATCACACCTGTTTTGGGACAAGTTTGGTTTAGTTTTGCATTTCGAGATCAGGTCTAAGCTTTAATTGTGATTTCTGGTTGGAATTAGTGTATGATGGAGTGTTAATGGCTTGTTTTAGGCGAGAATAGCAACCCACCCTTTGTTGATTATTTGAGCTAGCTCGGATTGAGGTAAGTGGCTCTTGTATCCTTTGTCTTTTGAAAATGATTTTGACAAACTTGTGTGTTTTTGAAACATTATTTGCTATACTAAATGGCTTGGGTGTGGTTACTTTGGATTTTACTATGAATTGGATATACGTGGTGACATACATTTGTGTAAATGAATGATTTGTTTGGGCTCTTGGGTGAATTGACTTGTGACGGGACTAGTTCCTTATTTGATGGTGGGGATATGATATTTTGACCGCGCTAACCGGTGACCGTTAGCTTTTGAATCGGGCTGACCGGGAGTCAGCTTTTGGCCGTGTTAACCGGATTATAGTTAACAACTGGATATCCAGGGTCATTTGTCAGAATACTTATTGAGCTCATCTTGTCATTTGTGATTATGATATATGAATTGTAATGAATATAGTTTGACCACGTATTTTGTGAACTATATGAATAACTATTGTATGTTTTGAACTGGATATATGTATATGCATAACGCCCTCGAGCCCAAAGTGATACCTGTGCTACTTATTGGGCGATTTATCGCTCACACTATGTTTTTGAAATGCAGCGACAGATGACTTCGTTGAAGAAGATTGGGTTAGCACTTGGAGTTAGTCGGTGCGATATGGATGCTATGCTTAGGAGTTGGCTTGTGTATTTGTCTAGTTTATATTATGATGATATTAGAGTCGTACTCGAGACATTGGTACTTGTAGCCATGTGGCTTTCTTTATGCGATGTTATGTCACGTTGTGAGATGTTAGAGCTTATAGACGATACTATAGATGTATATGCAGGTTTGGATTATCTTGATTTGTATTGACGGATATGTATGTTACTTTATGACTTATATATTCAGGTGATGTTTGTAGTCTTGAATGGTTAGTATGCGATTGATTAGCCTTGTGCCCTATGGCGTAGCCTAGGGCATGGCGGATGTCCACGTTCCCGGGCGCGGGGCGTGACATTAATACCTCAATAATTGATTTATACAGAATTTAAATTCGCAACGTTGGTTTTTTCCCCCATTTTACAGGGTTAATTTATTTGTTTTTTCCTTTTATCTTGGTCCAGTATGCTGAACTATAATGAAGCGGATGGTACTAGAGATCTTCCATTAGTCAAGCAAATTCTTGAAAATAATATACCCTGGTTTACAGGTATATTTAATTTTTCTCATTTTCCTTAAATTTGCCTGTTTTATTTTAGTACATCATATTATTTTCATGAACAGGAGTAGAAGCACTAATAAAGGCAGTCTAATCTTTTAATATTGGGATAATTGTGAACTCCACGAATTAGAGCTGAAAAAGTTCGCCATTCCAATATGAGAAACGAAATAGGCTAACTGCATCTTTAAAGTGATGACAAATATTACATCATATTAAGTAGATGTTGTGATGATTAGGAGTTAAGTAACAAAGATTTTCTCAAGAAACTGATACATTCTTTAGTAATTTACCCTTGTTTGTCAAAATTTTTACCGTCACCGCATTGCATTCCTCATCTTACTACTAGTGATTAATAATTTTGTTTCCTCAGTTTACAACTAATACTTATCTTATCTCATGTACATTCTGTAAATATAACCTTTTTACATAAATAAACGCTAACAAATTTGCATGGTTTTCATGTATTTTCTTTAATTTTTTTTTAATGTATTAAACGCAGTGGAGATCAAGATTCTGTGGTACCACTCATCGGCACCCGGACGTTGATGCGTGAATTAGCCGAGGACCTCAACTTCAATATAACTGATGATTATCGAGTCTGGTTCAATAAAGGCCAGGTAACATTTTCTAATACCCTAAAAATTTGTAATTCTTCTTAAGAAGGGCAATTAATCGTAAATCTTTGCTTCTTCAACAAACAATTGAATGTCTAATTAACAGGTTGGAGGGTGGCAAATCGGGTATGGAAATCTCTTAACGTATGCAACAGTACGAGATGCATCACACATGGTACCTTACGCACAGCCATCAAGGTCTTTGCATCTTTTCAGCTCGTTTGTTCGTGGGAAAAGGCTGCCAAACACTACTCGTAATTCAATTGACTGAGTTGATTGCTAAAACTGAGAAGTTGGTTATTTCGTCTGAGTCAATTGCCAAAGCTGAAAAGTTGAGTGTTTCGTATGTGAACAAGTCATCAACTATTATTAGCTAAGGGTGTATTCTTGGATTGAAATGAGAAGTTCGCATATCTAAGTTTTACAGTTTGAAAGATTATTAACATTTAATGCTTTATTTATAAAGAAGGGTCCAAGAATTTATATACATAACTTACATATATAACTACAATTTATTTAGCTCGATCCTCTAAAAATTTTCTTGCATCACGATTACAAGGACCAATAAAAAAGAAACTTTTTAAGGGTAGGGATAAGGATTACAAGGATTTTCTTTCTCATTTACAGAAAGCTAAACAAGAATGGTCCCCTTAATTCTATTGCCTATGTAACAAGAAACGAAAATGAAGAGTGCATTAACATTGCCAACTAATAGATTCCTCAATGGTTACGAGGGACAACGTTCGAAAGCAGTGTATGCTCGCATAGAATAAACATATAATTATTATACTTTTGTACACATTCGACATTAAATGTACAAATAGATATTTCTTTCTACTAGTAAATATTTATGAGGCTATATTTCGTGAACTGCAAAGCACATTATGAAACATGGTCACCAACACAATGTTCAACAACAAGAACAAAATTGTACATGATATACAAGTGGAAACAGGTTGGGCAGCCACAAGAAATCAAAATCTCCAGGAAAAAACACTTGGAAAAAGAAAATACATCGATAAAGATTTGCATTATTTTTTGGGTTTATTTCACTTTGCACCCTTAAAAATTTTGTCATTTAGATTTTGCGTGCTGAGTTCTATAGTGAACACTTTCATCCAAAAGTTTCAGAAAATGTTAAATTCACATACAAGATTAGGGCGATGAATATAAAAATTTACCTTGTGGTCCAAAACAAAATGCGGAGCACAAAGTGAAAACTGACACAATAACTAATAAGCCTTTGGCAAAATCTTTTACACATAATATATACTAAATCTGAACTTGTATCCTCACATGAAAAGTTAAGCGTACAACAAATTTTTGTCTAAAAATGAATATGAACAGACTGAAATAGTTGGAATCTGATAAAGCCGAACGATTTACCAGTGGTACTTCAGCTATACATATTAGATAAAATGTCCAAAAAGCTTTGCAAGCTCTATCTGAAATTAATAACTCAGGAAAAAGAGCTAGAGAACAAAACACATGCAACAAAGATTGTTGACACATTGCACCCTTTCCCTTTAATTGCTGGCAGCTCAATTTTAGAGGTCTGCAGCTAGCAAGTTAAGATTCTTTCCCACCCATTCCCTTGTAGTATTAAATACTCCTCTCACATACATTTCTTTCTTCATTCTCTCTTGTACTTCTTCTACTTCATTATAGTCTAATATTTTCCCTAATCATCAATCGGCTCAGTATATCACACAGCTATATTTTTAGATATTGTTCATCACATCGATTCTCACAAGAAGTCTGATTTCATTAATGCACTTTAATTAATGGAGAAACAGGTCTAGAATACATATATAACTATAACAGAAGGCAAATGGTACAAGTACTACAGCTAGTGTTGATTCTGATTTTCATGAGTAGCTATGTAGTTGAGGTTTCTCAAGCACAACTTAGAGCTGGCTTCTATGGTAACACTTGCCCAGATGCTGAGAACATTGTCAGAGATGTTGTCGGTGAAGCTGCTGCATCCAACCAAAATGTTGCTCCACAATTGCTTAGGCTTCATTTCCACGACTGCTTTGTTCAGGTCACAAATCACAATACTGACATGTTAGTATTGCTTGTATTGCTTTCTTGTTCTTTAAATGGCCTCTTTATTTTTTATTTTTTTTATTTTTTTACTGCAGGGGTGCGATGGCTCTATATTAATTCAGAATGGGCAGAATCTTGAAATAGGGGCATTTGGGCACCAGGGTGTTCAAGGGTTTGATGTGATAGAGAAAGCAAAGTCACAGCTTGAAGCCGTGTGTCCAGGAGTGGTCTCATGTGCTGATATTGTTGCTTTGGCTGCCAGAGATGCTATTGTTTTGGTAATTAAATTTATGTATATATGAATTAAACTTTCTTTTATTCTATTTTCGACTATATTTAGTAAATTTTGCAAGCGGTATTGGCTGTGCAATCATGGCTGAAGTGGGATGGTTTTTGTTTGCGTGCATGCTTGAAAATGGCACAGGCCAATGGACCCTTTTACGAGGTTGAAACGGGTAGAAGAGATGGACTAATTTCAAATATGGCATTGGCTGATAACATGCCGGATGTTAGGGATTCTATTCAGGAACTCAAAGCCAAGTTTCAGCAGAAAGGCCTCAATGAGAAAGACCTGGTGGTTCTTAGTGGTATGTGATTAAAAAAAAAAAAAAAATTCTCCTCATGTTTGTCTTTATTTTGTTTCTCTCTCTCTCAAGTCTCAACATACATGCAGGATTCTTTACTCTCTCTCTCTCTCTCTCTCTCTCTCTCTCTCTCTCTCTCTCTCTCTCTCTCAACACACATGCAGGGCTTGTGGTAATTTTAGTTGGTAGGCATCACGAGATGTGATGTGATAAACTTTTAGGAGCAAATTATCATCAAGGCAAGGAATAGTTCAATTTTATCCTGTTCTTTCTTAGATGAAGATAGCTTAGATGTAAATTGTCTGCAAGCTTGGTGAAACTGACATTAATTATTACTACTATACAGGCCAAGTTCTGTGCCAGTCCAATTAGTGCGAGAGTGAAATCGTTAAAATTAGATTTTTGACTTTTTCTCTATTTTCTTTTTTCCAATTTTTGGGATGGAAATGGGATATGTAATGATTCATTAGTTCACGAGGGGTTCCACAACATAAAAAAGAGTGATATTGGAAGAATCCGTGGCCTCATAATTTCAAGATGAAATATCACTGATCATAATTAATTAGAGTCCATGAGATCACTGAATTTCTGAATAGCCAATTAGATTTATTCCAATAATTGGTTGATTTGATGTTCCTAATGTGTAAGCAGGCAACATAACCATTTTCACTTTGCACAGATAAGTACCATATATATGAAGCATTTTCTTTCTTTAATTTGAAGTATATTATTGGAAAACTTGGTAGTGTTAATACACATTTCCACACAAATTTCAGCTGCACATACAATTGGTACCACAGCATGCTTCTTCATGACAGACAGGCTTTACAACTTCTCACCGGGTGGAGGTTCTGATCCTTCCATAAACCCGCAACTTCTTCCTGAATTATCAAGAACATGTCCGAAAAATGGAGATCAAAATGTCCGATTACCTAATGGACCGTGGCAGCGGGGAGAGATTCGACAACCAGATTCTGGAAAACATCAGAAACGGCTTTGCAGTTCTACAATCGGACGCCAGCCTATACGAGGATGCAGCTACAAGAAGTGTAGTGGATTCTTATTTTGGTTTACTTGCTCCAATTCTAGGACCAAAGTTTGAGCAAGATTTTGCTGCTGCAATGATTAAAATGGGCAGGATTGATGTAAAGACTGATTTCCAAGGCACAATTAGGCGTGTTTGTTCAGCTTTTAATTAGATTATATAATGTACTTATCACCGCAACCAAAAAATAAAATTATGTACTTATCACTGGTATATGTATATTGATATTTTACGTACTTAGCTGTGCTAATGTCTTTTGATCCCTTGATAAGACAGGAAATACCTCATGGTCTGGGACAGAATAGATGTATGAAAATATTTACAGCTGCATGGCTTGGTTGTTATCCTCATTTAAATCATAAAAGTAAATAACCTATCACTAAGTTTTATTATTTTGAAGATATGCAAAGTGTAATCCAGACTAGCCAAGATGCACGATTTCAAGGGTTGTTGGTCAGCCAGTAGACAGCCAACTACCTACAATTGTATCCCTTCGTTGCAAAAGCACCAACACCCCCGCCCGGGGGGGGGGGGGGGGGTACAGATAAGAGTATTTTTGACGCAGAAACCACGAAGTTAAAAGGAAAAAAAATCTGGGACACAAATCATTTCTCAAATGATTCACAAGTTAGGAGTAATTCATAGCTCCAGATGGACTATTGGTCTCCGTTCAGGGACCGTTTCTAGATCCTAAAGTAGAGGGAGATGTACGGTTGGCGTACTCAATCAGGAGCGACCGGGCGACAGAAAGAAAAGATGGAAAGAGAAGTTCGAAAATGATTTGGGAGAAGTGCGGAAAAGTAAAGCTCCTGAGTCCAATTTCTTCTCTTCTTTTTCTCAAATTTTTTTCTTTCACAAAAGTTCTTTCATCACGGAGGAGCTTCTCTGAGGTTGAAAGATCATCCAATATAATTTCTTCTTCCTCCTTCCAACTCAAGAAACTTTTAACTATTTCTTAAAGCTCCCCGCTCCAAGTGAATCATTCTCTGTGACTGGTATACATTTCATCAATATTTCATCACTCACAAATTAATATCTACACCTATAAAAAAATTATATGTTTCTTTCTTATTAGCTTACGTACTTCCTTTAATCTAATGGACTACATGCACGAAATGTAACAATTTTTCTTTCGTACGACCAAAATGATGGATTATTTTGCTGGCATTTCAGGTGGATTCGGCCATCTATAAAACATTTGTGCCAACCAACACTAGTTGGCAAATTAATTATCAATTATCAATCCTAGGCAAAAGAACTAGAATTGATTATGGCTCCAAGCAAGTTCAGGAAGGCCATTGGGGCAGTCAAGGATCAAACAAGCATAAGCCTAGCCAAAGTTGGGAGCAGTGCTTCTTTATCTGACCTTGATGTAGCCATTGTTAAAGCCACCCGGCACGAAGAGTACCCGGCTGATGAGAGGCATATCAGAGAGATCTTGAGCCTAACATGCTACTCTCGCGCCTATGTTGGAGCATGCGTTAACACTATTTCAAGACGCCTTAGCAAGACAAAAAATTGGGTTGTTGCACTCAAGGCATTGATGTTGATTCAACGCTTGCTCGCCGATGGTGATCCATCGTATGAACAAGAGATTTTCTTTGCAACTAGGCGTGGCACTCGCCTTCTCAACATGTCTGATTTTCGCGATACATCAAGATCGAATTCTTGGGATTATTCAGCTTTTGTCCGAACTTATGCATTGTACCTTGATGAACAACTTGAGTTCCGAATGCAGAACCGGAGAGGTAAGCGCAGTGCATTTGCTTATGATCAGGATGACAATGAGACAAATGATCCTAATGCTATCGTTGCAAGAGCCACACCTGTGCGGGAAATGAAAAACGATCATATATTTTCCAGGATTCATCACCTGATGCAACTTCTTGAAAGGTTTTTAGCTTGTCGACCAACAGGTTCGCTTTGGATTTGCTTCAAGCTTTTAACCTTTTTTCCTGATGAAATTGAGATGATCAATTTATATTCTCATTCTTGGAAAACATTGAAACAGGTGTTGCAAAGAACAATAGGATCGTGATTGTGGCTCTATATCCAATTGTCAAAGAAAGTTTCCAGTTGTATTACGATATCACGGAAATTCTGGGAATCTTGGTTGATCGATTCATGGAGCTCGATATACCTGATTCTGTGAAGGTTTATGAGATATTTTGTCGTGTTTCGAAGCAGTATGATGAGCTTGACATGTTCTACGGTTGGTGCAAGTCTGTTGGAATAGTCCGTGCCTCCGATTATCCAGATGTTGAGAAAATCCCACAAAAGAAACTAGATGTTATGGATGAATTTATAAGAGAAAAGTCAGTAATGGCACAAAACAGGAAGGCCAAGATGATTGAGCCAAAGCCTGAAGCTCAACCCTTGCAGGAAGTCAAGGAGACCGAATCAGAAGAAGATATGAACGCAGTTAAAGCATTGCCCCCTCCTGAAAGATTTCAAGAGGAAACAAAAGAAGAGGAAAAGGAAGAGGTAAAAGAAGAGGAGAAAGTGAAGCCAAAAGCCCAAGAAGTGGGAGATTTGTTGAACTTGGGGGAGGATGCACCAACAACAGAAGAGCATGGAGATAAATTGGCTTTAGCTTTATTTGATGGTAATTTATCAACAAATGCTCCTGCAACAAGCACTACTTCTGCATGGGAAGCCTTCAATGAATCAGGAGACTGGGAGACAGCACTTGTACAATCCGCCAGCCATTTGTCTAACCAGCACCTATCGCTTCCTGGTGGTTTCAATACCATGATGCTTGATGGCATGTATCAACATGGAGTGACACAACAAGCAGTGGCTGCATCAGGTGTTACAGCTACGGGAAGTGCTAGCAGTGTTGCACTGGGGTCTGCCGGAAGGCCAGCAATGCTAGCACTACCTGCACCTCCCAGCGCAGATGCAGTTCATCCACCTGGTGCCGATCCTTTTGCAGCCTCACTTTCAGTAGCACCCCCAGCTTATGTGCAGATGTCCGAGATGGACAAGAAACAGAGACTTTTAGTGGAAGAGCAGATAATGTGGCAGCAATATACAAAAGATGGGATCCAAGGTCAGGTAGGATTAGCTAAACTACAGCCAAACACCTATCAATACAATATGGGCGGTTATACGGGCACCTATTGAAATTTTGGTAATAAAAATATAACTAGTGCCTTTTTTGTGAGGTTTGAGCTCTGGTGTTTATCGAGGCACTTTCCGGAAGAAATTTGTAAAAGCATCTAGGAAGTAGAGAAATCCAGAAAGCACGAGCACCAAGAAAACTAATTTAATTTCAACATTGCATCATGGTTCTTAGGACATGGTGACAAAAACTTGAACAAAGTTACAGGCAAAGTCTCAAGATATCCTTGTTAGATTTTTTTATGTTTTAATCTTATTGCTTAAATTTAGTGTTTTCTTCTTTTTTCACATTCGCTTATTATATCATTTGTCTGATCTTACTTTTGTAAAAATCCAAATAAGACATCAGACGGTTTTGAAATACGGCACAGAGAACTATAAGTCATGGAGGAGAATAGAAATGCTTCGAGCATAGAAAACCTAAAGAAATCAACTTACACTGGAAAAATATTAAAAGCTGTATGTATTAAAGCCACAGATTTGTGTCTGAGGTTCAGCTTCTCTGAAGATGGTACAGTAAAAGAAGAATATTCTCAATCCTCTACAACAAGTTTTTCCACATTCGGCAACCCAGCATCGGAGTTCTTCTTTGTAGAGATCCCCAACTGCATTCCAACAGAAACTAAGGTCTCAAGTGATCTCTCACTATTTTCCAAAAGGTCCTCATCTATCTTTATTTTGTCCTGAAGAGTACAGATACAATTCTGATATGAATCTATTAAAAATTTAAAAGGTCATATAACCTGCGCACTGTGCTGAAAATAATGGAAAACAACATTAAATACACATTGACGTTGGACATGCAAATGTTGGAAACAAAAATATACTATAGCAGAAACGTAGGTGCTGAACAATCACTCTTACAGAGCTTGCTTACACTATTGTAAAATTAAGATTGTACCGAGATGAAAGTGGAAGAGTAATGAGAGACAAAACGGCAGTCAGTCTAGCTATGTTACTCGGGTTCAGGTATGAGATTCTTGTGGACACGGTTTCATTAGTGCAAAATGAAGAGTCCAACATGTGTATTTGCTAGGACAAAATGAAGAGTCAAGGTAATAAAGCACTTTAGTGTTTCCCTTGTATGGCAGCAGGTCAACACAAAATACTAAGTAAATACTCTCAATTCCATGTCATGCTACAAACTTTTTTACTAACTACTTGCTTTTCCTACTATGAAGACTGAAAGCAACTTGAACAAGTCTCAACATATAAATTACCTACAATCATTGGATTGTAAATACAGAAACCACTGAAAACATGGAGCTTTTCTTCAAGAAAAAACCGTGGAAGAACATATATTAATTTTATGCAGTGGAAGAGGTTACCTTTTCAAAAACGCAAATAACAGTACTTCCACCAAATGAGAAATAACCAAGCTGTCAAAATGGCAAAAAAAAAGGTCAGAACGCCAATCAAAAATTAACCAGTTAAAACTCAAAGGTAAAAGACCAACAAAAGACACGACACAAAGTGAACCTCTTCTCCTTTTTGGACATAGTCACCGGACTTCTTAGAAAAAGTTATGCTGCCAACCATTGTCGCACCAATTGCAACAACTGCCACCTGCAACCAAGTAGAGAAAAGCTTCTTTAAGATACAGATATAACCATCTTTACTTGTTTACTGAATGGCTATTAGGGTGGTATTTGAGCCCTTTTAATCATACATTCAGCATCATAACTTGCTAGTAAGAAAGTCCTGCAATAAAACAATTATTGTATGAACTAAATTCTTTTCAAAATCTGTTGTAGCAATTGATAGTGATTAGTTAGCCTTCATGAATCCATTTAGCCTCAAAAACTTTTCTTTAGTGTGACCTAATGGGCTTGCATAATGCTTGCTTTCGATTTCAAGACACCGAAGTGACTCAGATATGCCTATTCTCTTTCTCTTAGAACATGGGAGGGATGGTGAAGGGAGCACAACTTGATAGTAAATGACACGACTGTTGTAATTGAGAATAAAAGGAAGAAGCAGGAAAGGAGGAACAGAGATCTCAATAATCTTACATATCTTTTAGCCTGAGTAATCGAGACATCAAACATTAGGCAATATTCATCATAAAATCTCATATCATGATAGAATTCTAAGCCTCTAAGTTAGCCAGTACTAGGTTTTCTTAGTCTTGGAAAATCCATAGCATCATCAACTTTTGTTTACTGCACGCATATTTGCAGTAGCCGTTTAATAATCGTTGGTTGAATAGTGAATAACAAATTAAATGTTTGCTTAACTTTTTTGTATTATCTTATGCATCCAGGACTTATGATTTGATGCAACTTCACTTCAGGTTGTAAATCCTAAATAGTACTAGGAGGAATCCCAGATTGTCTTCTTACATTCTTAGACTATAATGTGCTTACTTGAATTTCAGCAACTTCCAGAGTTATTCCGCAGTATTCTTGTACAATGACCTTAGCTCACCACCAATCATTCCAAAGAAAACAACAGCATAGGAGCCCTCTGTGCCATAGAGTTCCTCAACAACAAATTTTGGTGAAAAGTTGTTCTTCAAAATGAAAACAAAAACTAGTTTCCCTTCATGTAGATGAGTTACTCCCAGAGCCGAGTTCAGCATCCACATCCCAGGAGATGAGAGAGCAAAATATTTTGATGGCCAAAAAACTGATATTCATGTAGTATGTCATTCTTGCTTGTTCTATGGGTTCACAACTTAAACAGGATTGTGAAGCTGCTGCAACATTTTTAACTTCATCTCAAGAATGGAGAAATTTGCATTAAACTGATTTAATCCTGTTAAACTAATGAAAATTCTTTGACCCGTCCTCCATCAAATCAGTTGGTAAAACAAAAGACCTACTTTCTGCGTATAACAGAAAAATAGCTGAAGAACTATGCCGGCAAAAGCAACCGTGTTGAACTAGAGACCAGAAAAAGAACAGTTGTAGTTGTGTTAATTTCAATGAGAATGCAAAGAACTAGTTTTTTGTGATACAAAATTGAATCAGCTCTCAGACAGTGAACATCCAAGACAAACCCAAAATCTTCTCTAATGCAAGGAAATTAAACATGATAAATGCAGTTAAAATCTTGCGACAAACCTTTCCAAAATCTGCTGTTGAAATGATACATAGAACGCGCTTATTCTCTGTGAAAACATTACAGTACTTGCTATTTACAGCAATGGGATTTACCTTCAAGTAATATAGAAGAAAGCAATCAGAAAAAATGAAAAGACAGGACCGGAATCAGAAATGAAATTTAATATTTTGAACAAACTCAAATTACCGTATATAAGCATCCAGGTATATTTACAAACTTTTCAATTGTTCCAGAAACTGGAGAGTGGAACCGATGATAGTCCTGGAATTATTGGATACAATGTTTAGAAAAATGAATAATAAAAACATGCTTAACAAACTAAAATTTATTCAACAAAACTAAATTAAAGATATTTTATCACCAACAAAGGAAACTGCAGCTACAAGTACCTGTGGTGCCAACCGAAATATCACCAAAGTCCCCTTAATGAATGCACTGGAACATGCTTCGTTCCCTAAAAGACCTTGAATTGAAAACTTTCGTCCCTAAGGCAACAAATGATATCCAAAACCATAAGATACCATGCTGCACAGTAATTTATTGAGGGAAGAAAATGATTTCCATTTAAGATCCGAGCATAAGCAAATATTTTTAAGTCATAGATACTCCAGTTTTGTATTCTCAAACTCTATGATAGTAAGAATCCAGTGCCAGATCAACCATTTTCCAGATTGTCTTCAGAAAGAACGTTTGCAATGTGAGATAGTTCGTAATCATACGAGACACAAAGCAAGTAATGCTACTCAAATAAGGTCTCTCAAATCTTTAAGATCCCAAACTTTCTGATTGGTGACAAGAAGATACAAATTTCCAGAAAAACAGTATAAATGAATTAGTATTAAAAAATTGGTTATCTTTCTTGCAATTGTGATATAAACAACATTCATAATTGCTTCCACATTTTTATAGCATATTTATTTAAGACATTGTATGTTTTATGATTTTGCATCTGCTGTCCAATTATTTTCAAGTGAAAAGTAAAATATACCTTAATCCAAAATCTTAGACTATCATCAGCAGTTTTAAATGCCATGAGACGACAATCAGCAGCACATACAGCAATATCATCATGCTCCCTGTGGGCTATTGGTCTTGCACTGGGTTTTAACTCTCTTATGAAAAATTCGTTAAAAGTCTGCATACAGAATATTCTGAAATTACAAGTTAATAAGTTGGAATATGAAGCTTTCTGCAGCAAAAAGAGCTGATAATTCTTCCATATGATAACTAAAAACCCATTGTCATAGTAGCTGCAAATTTTAGTTTCCATTCACTCTGAAACTTTGATTTGCCTCACTTGACCTACCTTGAAATGCTCCAAAGGATACTTGGCTTCATCCAAATTAATTTGATCCTGTCATATGACACTTGAATCAGGGAACAGAAAACATTCTTCAAGAATTTGATTTTTGCAAACATGCAAATTATTGAATTTAAACAAAATGCAATACCAAGCAGCAAAGGCAAGTGATAAAAAACAGATAAATAACAGAAATGATTAAACATGAAACTAAAGCAGCTCATCATTCCATGCGATTACATATGTATAAAAGAAGCAAAAAAAAAAAAAATTTCTTCTTTGAAAAAACAGTCCCTTTCCTTTTTCAGATAATTCAAAATTTAGTCGCATAGGTGTTCAAAAACAGAAATTTTTTCCACTTGGTCTCTCTTGTAAGTACTCAAAGAAATGACCTTTGTCTTTGAAAATAATTTAAGACCTAATGTAGGAAGCCTAAACAAAAGGACGGAAGAGATACCAACTGCATAGCTATTACTTTAAGCTTTTCCGAGTATTGTTAAGTCCTATCCAAATTATAAAATATTTTTAAAAAGTATTATTGTCATCATTTACCACCACCTCGCCTGATCATAGTTAAGCGACCAACCTTCCTCACAAATTTCTCTCTTCTCTCACAGTATCTAAGATATCAAAGTACTTTCAAATATTCGAGCACTTATAAGTTACAGCTTTCTTGTCTTTCAATATCACATTCAGGATTCTCAGCTTAACTTAGTTAAGTCATCTGAATATTTTCTGGAAAGTTTCAGGCACCAAACTGCAAATTCAAAAAAAGATCAAGAAAATGAAGTAAATCATCCAATCCTAGAAATACACCAGAAGTATGTTGTAGAAAGTGCCAATGGTCCTAGAAAAAATGCAGTACAACCACAGGCCAAAAGAGTTAGTTGTTGGGGTATTAAAACAGAAGAGCAATTAAGTTTTTTTTTTTTTTTTTTTTGGGCGAAGAGCAATTAAGTTTGGAGAACAAAGATAGAGACTTCGTGAACTCTGGTTGTAAACTAATGAAAACTGAGACAAAAGGACCAAAAATTCTGCTATTACAACACAAGGTTCCTACTAATGAATAGTCAAAGCAGTAATATCATAGATCTGATTTTGATCTTTTCATGAGAACAATAATGAGACATGTTTGAAAAAATCACCAGGTGAATTTAGTAAAGCCCCAAAGTCCAAAAGTATGATTGATCTCCGTAATCAACCCAGAACCATCTGAGTAGATTTAATGCAAAGCAAAAATTCATGCTAGTCAAAGACCAGAAAAAAAAAAAAAGTCATCACATATTTAAACCTCATAGCAGTGGACTCAATCCCCAATACAACAGCTATTAATCAGAGTCAAAATCATTAGAATAATTGACAATTTACTATTTACTGAGAAGGATTATCATGCCTTGAAAAATTCAACGAACTTCGGTATATCTTTTGCAGATTCAACAGAATCCATTTTCTTTCCTTGCTTTTCTGACATGCTCTGTAAAATTTCTTTTGCACCTACATACAAATTTGTCATTATTATCAACAAAATCATGGGCCAAAAGAGAAAAAGCTGTTTCATAATTACCAACAATAGCAACAGAAACTTCACAAATCCTTTGTTTAAGTATATTACTAACTAAAAAAGAGTTAATCTTTATCAACTATCAGCCATCAAAGATTTCGAAGTTTGAGGAAGCACTACACTTTGAATCTAAATGATGAAAACTCCAGAGACAGCTCAAGGATACACTGAAAGAAAATATGAGATATCAGTATCATCTTTACATTTTGTAAATGGTCTATCAGGTTTGATTTTGATAATGCACGACTAGTGTGGTATGAAATCTGAAAAGCAGTACCTTGGTCCATGATGCCAAGTCCAACTTTTGATTGATAAATGGCTCTCATTGATAAGACGATCTTGCTATCAATTAACTCCTCCACTAGCCTCTTGTTTCTTCGATCAACAACCTAACCATAAAATAAGTATCCCCAAATATGATAAAGATTTCAATCAAACTAACAATTCGTAGACCAAGGAAACATAAGCTTCTGTTGCAAATAGTGCATATAAGTGAACATGCAGAAGAAACAAAGAACCCAACAAACAGAAGTCCAGTTGGTAAACTAATACCTTCTCCACAAATACATGAAAAAAAAAAAAAAAATCAGAAACAAGAACAACTGAGTTAAATGAAATTAAAATCTACACTATCCACACACAGTGTCAACAAGGAGTGATGAAGCCAAACTTTCTCTCGTTTAAGAAACTCAACCACTGAGGTACTGAAAACTGGAGTGTCAAGTCAGTCCATAGTCATATTTTACAGATATAATTCAGGCTTCATTTCAAGAAAAGTTAATTAACAGCATTAAAACCTTAGGAACAGAGTCTTATCCCCTTTTAATACAAAATTTTTGCAAAGCTAATTGGGTATATCATGCATAAACACACATGCTAGGTGAAATCCCACCAGTGTCTGCAAGACACACACCAACGGTATAGATTCCTCTAAGAGCAAGAGTTAAACACTTCACTCTGTGAATTATATTAGTCAATAAGTTCAATCTCAATACAGGAATATACGAACAGAATGTAGTTTGTTCATTACCAGTTAGTCACTTACTTCTGCAATAATATGATTGAGACAATATACAAAAAGGAGGAAAAACATGAAGCCAAAATTGATTAAGAAAATAGAGTTTAAGTCTTTCATGTAATTTTTGCTTCTAACTTAGCAAAATTTCTTGTCCAGTTAATATGTATCTGAAGGTGAAGAAATAATTTCAGCACACTACCATAGGTGTATGAGTTTCGTTCTTGAACAAACTGACTGAGGAAATACATGAAGTCGCACTCCAAAAGGGAGCCTAGAATAGAGGTTCAAATGGGGAATGAACCACAATCACTGGGTCTAGCAAGCAAAAAGTGTTTCCAAAAGTAAATAATCATACACTCACAACAAATAAAACTTCATCCCATTATCACATCAGACCAACCTCCAGTGGAAGCCCAAGTTAGCTAAGCAGTTAAGCTCATATAAAGCCCCAAGATGGTCAAACCAAATAATATTGGTTTATATCATATCCATATTCATTAATCATTTCCAGTAGTTTCATTCTCTTATCTTTTTCTGGATAACAATCAATCTTGTAAGAACAAAACCCCGACGGAAGGATTGTCCCAGATGATAAATAAAGGAGGGAGAAAATAAATAGGGCATGGGATCTACAGAAAAAGGTTTCAAAACGGAATATCTTAGTTTCAACATCTTACAAACAGTCTATCCAAATTAAATTACATTATTTGAAAACTGAGCGTACCAAAATATGTGACGCACTTGAACCAGACCTCAAACCAATGTCGTAAGATGAGAAATGTGCCCATTCAGTTAGTTTGAACATCCACCTATGTAGATAAGAAGATTTCATCTTCAAACATGAATTCACAATCTAAGGAAGAATGTAGCCCTTTTGTCACAACAAACAGAAAATAAAGTTCACAAAATTCTTACCCATTTGCTGCCTGCTTATCGGTTAAGAATCCTCCGGTCATAACCTGATTTCCAGTCCCTTCATCAAAACAAAGTGTCAAGTGGATCATAGTATTCAACCTATCAGAAACTTCAAGAATCTCGCCACAAACAGGGCAGCAATTGATTAGTGGCTCTCTGCAAAAGCGATCATAGGATGTAAGATGCGAAACAGGGAAAGGCATTCATGTAAACCCCCAGTAACAGGAATCAAACTTAAATTAGCAGAGCCCATTGTTTAAAGTTTTCCATTAAGAAGAACTATATAGCTCATGATAGGACTCTATGTTTCAATAACACAGATAAAATTGAGTCAGAGCAATTATATGTTTCAAAAATTAACTTCTTACTAAGAGCAGAAGATGGGCTCCTGCAGGTTAAAGTTTTATCTAAAGCAGATCTTCTTCTGCAGAGTGCGGTCAATTGTCCAAGCCCTAACTTGGCACTCCTCAGATTTACTCGGTCAATAAAAAAAAGGAATAAAAACAAAGCACATCGACTATGCAAATTTCCTGAACATATATCATAGATGTTGAAATGAATCTTCATGGTGGCTAGTCGATTTTAGTATGAAGAGTCACATCACTAAACAATATGTGCATAGAAAGACCAGTATTCACCAATTTATTCATTATGCAAATCACAACTTGCTGAGATGAAGTTCACTATGAAAAAGTAAATATGCTGTTCTCTTAATTTAAGGAATATGTATTAGCTCTGTTTTGGCCAAAAGAGGAATACAATCAAATGGAGCCAACCATATCATGAGATCTGCATTTGTATGTTATGATAATGTGAAAAGTGTTCTCAAGAACATCTTTACATAATCAGACCAACTATACTGCGCTTATTTCAAAGAAACTGTAAACATCATTTCTGAATCATAGTTTTGCATAACTTTTTGTTTGGAAAATCAGTATACACAAAGAAAACAATTTTAATGTTGACCGATAACTCCTAGGATCCAAGTAAGAAGTACCATAGCAAACTTACATATATCAGCATCTTACTTTGATGCAAAGTTCACTGCAGGAAAGCATAACAAAAGAGATTTTACAAACACCAATGCTTCAAAAAATTTTGTATTGCTTACTTTTCTTGTTGAACAGCTAGAAGCACAGCCAACTCATCTATGCTGACAACACCGTCCCCATTCTTATCAGCAGCTCTGAAAAGCTCCTCTTTCTGGTCAACGAGTTGAATGAATTGCAAAGAAATAAAGTTTATAAAATACTATTGCAAATTAAAATCTACCATAGATTTTGTTTCTTTGTTTCAAGATCCATCTAGTGATAATTATCTGATTATCAACTACCATAAAAAATTGGATGCTCTCAATCCAATCCATTTAACACAGAAGGTAATACCTAATGGAAGATTAAGAATAGCCTATGAAGAAATTAAATCATTAGCAGAGCCAGCTTGTAATGATAAAATAAGGTTAAAGGAAAGTCATCAAACGGAGCAGAAACTAACTCTAGAACACACCTTATTAGCTGCCAGTTGATTTCCAAAAGCATCAATTAAATCAGCAAACTCATTGAACGAGAGATTTCCATCTCCATTATAGTCCTGTATAATGCGATAGATTTAGCTTCATGAGAAGATGTAAGACAATGAGAAGTGCAAGTGTACTGCATTGTTATCTATGCTAATTGCTTGAAGATCGAACGGTGTTATGCCCCTTATGTCACAACAAATAGCAATACTTTGTTAAGTAGGGGCATTTACCCTTTCGACAAAAACTGACACAACACACAGGTATTTCTTGCATTATTCCAATATGTGGATTTCTTAAGTGAATTGCTACCATTCAATTTTAGTCAACAATAATCCCAAATTTTTTTTCCTTTTCTTTCACTCTGTGTCATTGCTCAGCACTAGACTCAAAAGAAAAGAAGATTTGGGTGCCAGGAATAGCAAGAAGCTTTGGATTATAACATACCACTATAGACAATATGCGCCTAGCAAAATTTTTTTCTGTTTCCATAGGATCCTGTCAATGATTAACCATGTGTTCAAGCATTAGAACAACATCACACCAAAAAATCAAAATCAATAAAAAAACTATCTTATACTTGACACACCTCAATAGAACATGAAAGAGTTATAGTGCCAACAACTACTGCTTTAGATGATGGGTCGAACAAATCAAATTTCCCAGTATCAGAGTCACTACCCTGCATCACAAATTTTTTTTTGGGGAACATCTAAAATTTTGATAGCAAACAAAAAAATTTCCAAAATATACAGAGTGGGGAGAGAGGGAGGGAGGGAGAGATCAAAACATCAGGAAAAATCAATCCAGATTTTTGAAATAAACTTTGCATTATTTTGCACTTGTCAAGAACCACCATTCAAAAAGGGAAACACCAAAATAAATTATGAGTCAAATCAAAAGCCCACTTCATCTACTCAAGTTTTTTATCAACAAATGACATAATAATGCAGAAAGAGATTAACAAAATTACAAAGAAGAAACATAAGAAAAGATTGCTAAAACTAATGAACAATTAGCTTGGCATTAACCATCTCAGAAACTACAATCTTGATCTACTGGGCACAATAATGAATGAAGAAAAAAATTGCTACAAGAATACTTTCAACATGTGTACATAAAATCTATTAACAGAAAAAGCAGCAAGAAGCAAAAGGAAAGCAGTGGGCATAATCATGAATGAGTTTTTAAGTCAATGTACAGTTGAAATGATGCAGAAGCAGCTTTGATCAATTGTTTGTTGTCCTGAAATTAATTGGCTTGCTAGGTTTGCTTAAATGTTGCAGCAGCACTTTAGATTTGATTTATGCACATTGATAATATATGTGCTTCGTTCAGTAGTTCTGGACTTTTGTGGCTTTAGGGCAACAATATTGCTATGCAGACACGTAAATATTCTGCTATTCTTCATGTACTACAGCAGTATTTCCTAATTTATGACATGAACATCATATTTCAGCCCTGCATCTCCAGAATTTATTTTCCTACAAAAGTATGATGTTTTTTCTTTATTAAACTTTATAGTTAGTGTTGTCTTACTAACAATGCTTCTGCATCACGTATATGGAATACTCATAAACTAAAGAATTCTTCTTTCTCTTTCCATTATATGAAATTAAATCCAATAAATTTGTTGCCTTTAAGATTATATTTATCTGTTTATTCTCTCTCTAAACATCTACACCAAAATTCTCTTTGTATCATAGAATTTCACATTTACAAAAGAAAATTTAATGGATGAAAGAAAAGGAAAGTGATTTATATAATTTTGACATAAAATGTGATAATGAGCCACTATAGTCAGGCCAGGAAACCCATTCATCATTGCTTGACTTTTCCTTTCAGGTTTACCAATTATTCCAGCCATGGATGTGTGTTTATTATTTTTTTTCTTTTTATTAAAAAAATGATAAGTAATTCACAAATCCATATATAACTCTTTACAAAAGCACATTTCAGATAATTTTTTAGTTTTTCTTTATTGTTTATTAATTATCTTCTATCATCCTATCTTATCCTCAAAACTTTCTATACACTAGCAATTCCCAACCACTTTCATAAAATAATCCAATCTGTCAATGATTCTTTTGTAAGGAAATATTTACTGATTTGATGCACAAAACTCAAAGCACATCCATTTCCATAAATGATATATATTCTCACCTGACTAAGAAATTCAAGTAGATCGATCTCACAATAGCCAACAAGATTGTTCTTGGACAATCTATTTGTCTGTATCACAACAAAAGTCAGTGACCCAAAAATAGAGAGCTCACCAGCATTTTCAAAAAATCAATGTAGAAAGCCAACATGAACAACAATAATCTAAACAAAAAAGTCTAAATATATTTCCAGCAAATAAACAATGAGACTTTAAGTTCATATACGGTAAGAAAAAGAAGCACAAACATAAATTCAAAATAAGAATTGTTTCACAAAAGCATTCTAGAACAAACCATAAGCTTTCTTCTTACTGTCAAAGTATATGTGGAGTGAGCATATACATAGGGAATACTAAGCCTTGTAACAGAACCACTTAGAAAAAAAATTCAGCTCAGGAAGAGAATTCTGCGAGTGAAGTTAGTGCAGCACGAGAAAACGAAAATTTAGAAGTCAAGAGAAATTCAAATCATGCTGCTACATTTAACGAGTTTATTGTTAGTATAAAGACTGCTGTCATCAACCAGTATCAGAGCTATCATAACAAACACATTTTCCTCTAATATCTAGAAATATAGTCTAGAAATATAGTCAAACAGCAAATCTCACTAGAAGGCACTAATTCTACACACCTCAAATACAGATATTCTTGCAACATGCGCCCCATTTTTTTCCATAAGAAGTTTCTTCTCCTGTAAAGAAAAAAGTCAATGATAACTATATGTATTAATCATGAAGAAAAGCCAAAAAATTACAGCTGAAATTTTCACCTTGATGTTTTATTATAGAATAAGTTATTTGGTTGAAACAATGGATGGATAATGAATCCTAATAGTAACTCAAAATGGAGAAAAGAATGTTAAGAATTGACGAAACAATAGAATTAATCAACGAGCCAGATTATTATACAAAACTAGTGTCTTCCTTCACCTTACACCCTCGGCTTTCTCCCTAAAAGGTCAAAACACAGTGTAGTAATTTCCTTTTCCCTTTATCAAGTAAAGGGCCACAAACCAAGCACAACTCTTGTTAAAGACAGGAAATAACATACAGATAAATAATTTTAGATATTATATGGATTCATAAATGGATCTCCTTGAGATTCAAAATCATTCCTCAAGCCAAAATTGCACTATTCTTGACATGAATCGCCTTTATGAAACTCCAATTCCTCAAAATGTAGGATTATTTTTTTTTCTGCATAGACAGAGAGACAAAAACAACATCCTCTGCTGAAAACTTAATTCAATTTAAAATCAAAGAGACTGGAACATCTTAACCAACAAAGAGCAATATCTTACTATCCGTCTTGATTTTGATAATTTAACTGTCAACATTAGAAGTCCATTCTTCCAGAAACACAAATGCCTACACCAATCTTGACTAAGAGCTTAGTAATAGTTTGCTCGAATTATGTACTCTGAAATTAACCAAATACAATGAAGTATGAAATTTGCGCAGGATGCAACAAAATTTCAAGTTCCAATGACCATAATGCTTCAAGTTACTCACAGAATTCCATGTGGGCCTGTCAGTCCTGCACAATCAATAAAACCGGGTCAGTGCACTTTTGCATCTCACAAACAGAGACAAACATCAAGCAAGGAAAACTCAAACACGTTCTGCAATCCCTGTCCCACATTGGAAAAATCAAGTAATTTAGACCAATGTATAAGTTGAGTCTAAGCACTTAAGTCCAACTTAGGATATCCATTTTGGGCTAACGAGGATGGTGCCCAAAAGTTAGACTTGGCTGCTGAGACTCTTGTCGCACGCTGGGCTTGCGTGCCCCAGGCGTGACAGAATGATATTAGAGCGAATCTCGTGTAGTCTGTGCACAGGATGAGACTGGGCCTATGGTATTAGACCAGACTACGCAAGGAAGTGGAGGAACTAAGTATGCATGCATGTCCGACACAACTGTGTGGATAGTCTGAATCACGTATGTATGGATTGGGCTTTGCGAGGAGGCAAAGCCTAATAAGGATGTTTGACATTGGAAAAGTCAAGTAACTTAGACCAACGTATAAGTTGAGTCTAAGCACTCAAGTCCAACTTGGAATATCCATTTTGGGTTAGCGAAAATGGAGCCAAAAGTTGGACTTGACCACTCAGACTCTGGTCGTGCGCTGAGCCTGCGGGCCCCGGACGTGACACGTTCACCTAGTGTAATGCAATTATTTGTTGTTGAAAACACTATAAGATGGAAGGATAATCTCAAGAAGACTAAGTGACGCAACAAGAAATTTCCAACAAGGGGAGAACACAAGTGTTCAAAAAGGAAGGACAAAGGGGTGCTGGTTTCATTTTTTTCATCATAAATAAAGAACTAATACTGGTGTCCTTCTGTAATGTTCTAATCAAATACAAATCAATTCAACAAGAAAAGCCCCTTTGCAAATTCTACCAATCTGACTATGTATGCAAAGGGATCGCACCTCCCTATATTCTAAACGCTCTTGTTGAGACAATGAACGGTACTAGAATAAAAAAGTTTGGTTCTTGGTTGAGAAGCATCATACTCAGAAATAAAAGCACAAAAATTTACCATACTTAACTGATCAGTAACATGGGTTCGAAAGGTCTGTTCTCCCAGAGTAACACAAGCTAGCCATTTGTCCTTGAATTTCATCTCCGCCTGCAAAACAAGGTAGAAATAAAAACGATAATGATAATAATTTTTATCTCATAAATATAATATAGATGGAGAATACATACAGTGATGAGACGGAGGAGGGCGATGCCAGCAAAATCCTCTTCTTTAAGGAGCTTTGTAAGGCTACGACCATGAGAAGAACCAGCGGAGCCATGACGGCGGCGATGGAAATGGGGGCGGTGGAGATGTAGTCTTTTCTTGATCCTCTCAGCCCGAGATGACAATGATTTTGAAGCATCAGTTGAGTCATCTGAAGACGATTCCGACCCTGCTTTCGAATTCCCATGACCCATGTTTTCTCCTCCTATTATTTCAGTCTCTAATTGAGATATTCTCTGGAAGAAAATTCAGACAAAAATGAAAAGACACGAAGAAGAAAAAGATTTCTGATTCAAGAATACTAGACGTACTGACAACAAATAGACTACTGACAGAGCTAGTGGAGTGAAGAAAGGAAGAGGAGGAAGGAAAGCACGATGGGATGGAGAAATTTCTTTTGGACTTTTTGATGTTGCTATGCTTTATTGGCTGATGGAAGACCACTGCACATGGACATTGTAGTGCGTTCTCTGTTTTTCTTGGCTGTTTTGGATTCTGATTTGACCCATGCGACTTTCCTCTACCACCTGGACAAAAAGTAGGAAAGAATTGAGAATTTTGTCTCCTTCTTTCTGATCCCTTTTGGGCTTAAATGACAAATGCTTTGCTTAGGACAGTTTTTATGTGGCCTGTGGGGTGTGCTTAGCACTAACTACGTTAACCAACAAAAAGAAAATGATGCGTGTGGGGTTAAGGAGGATAGACAGACTAATCCATATTTCTTGGGCAAATTCTACCAAAAAAGGTTTTGTTCATGTAGCCCATTTTTCTTTATTCCTTTTACCTTATCCGTCAATGAGATTACAAAGCAAAACAAAAGTTACTGAAAATTTTCTCTTTCTCTTTAGGCCTAAATGATATTTTTGTTTAGGATATAATGTGGTTGTGATGATGGAGAACATAATCCGTGCTTTTGAATTTAATATGCAACATTGATAATACAGGAACAATTTTATTTGCTCATAAAATAAACATTCGTGAAATTAATATTGTGAAATATGTATTTATTGGAGTTTGTTGTTTGAAAAATAAACAAATAAACACACTATTGTGCATACTATCACGTGCGAGGCACACATATATATTCAACTTTTTATTATTAGAGATTAAGAATCTTAATATATCTATTATAAAGACGTGCTTTAATTTTTGTTATAACTTCATCTCGAATTAAATCACATTTCTTGTGATATTTATTTATATTATTGGAATAGGTGCTTGTGATAATTGTTAAACGAATAAAAGTCTACGCCCTTCACAATAAAACACATTTCTATGGATCATAACAACCTATCATTATAAATTTATATTAATTTCACCTGTAGTCATTATAAGTAAATAAGTTATTGTCATGAAATTTTCATCACTATCAAGTATTCAAAACTTTAAGATATAACTTTTTATATAGAAACTGAAAATAGTATGCAATGAAAGCAACTAAAATTGCAAAATAGAATCTATTCTCGAAAGGTGTAAAAAGAACAAAAACAAAAAAAAGCACCCAAAAGGAGGCACCTTTATATACTTTTGCTCAATAGCCCAAGAGACAAAGAAATATTCCTCCCTTTGCCCGGAGGGATGATGCTCCATCGGATGGCTCTAACCAAAACCTCACCTTTCTTCTCTCTCTTCCGCAAAACCCCTTCACTCTTTTCCCCCTACAATTTATCAAAACCCAGTTGTTTCAAATCCCTGAAGCCCATAATCATCCATGCTATTAAATCCCCTTCTTTAAATCCCTGTTCCATGAAAAAATCTGCCAATTTATGCACCTCATCAGCCCTCCTCCAAAACTCCTCTTCTTCTCCAATAATACCCAAAAAATCCAAGAAAAAAGCCCGCCGCGAGACCCCAGAAACCCTGCTCAGTCACAAGCTCGATCAGTGCTCCAGGCGAGGTGATTTGGGCGAGGCCCTTCGCATTTATGATGAGGCAAGGGCTAATAATATTCCCCTCAACGTTCACCATTACAATGTTTTGCTTTATTTGTGCTCTGCTAGGTGTAATTCCGGCGTGGATATTACTAGTTTAGAAAAGGGTTTTCAGATTTTTAGGCAAATGGGTTTGGATAATGTTGTCCCGAATGAGGCTACTTTTACTAGTGCTGCAAGATTAGCAGCTGCTAATGAAGACCCAGAAATGGCTTTTGATTTGGTTAAGAAAATGAAGAGTTGTGGGATTGTTCCGAAATTGAGGTCATATGGGCCTGCATTGTTTGGGTTTTGTAAGAAATTGATGGCGGATAAGGCATTTGAGGTTGATGCTCATATGGTTGAGAATGGTGTTTTAGCTGAGGAGGAGGAGCTTTTGGCCCTTTTGAGGCTTAGCTCCGAGGCGAAAATTGTGGATAAAATGTATGAAACGATGCATAGGATGAGGAATACGGTTAGACAGGTTTCGGAGGAGACTGCTGGTGTTATGGAGGAGTGGTTTAAGTCTGAGTGTGCTGTTGAGGTTGGAACGGAGAATTGGGATGTGGAAAAGGTGAAAGACGGGATAGTGAAGGGAGGAGGCGGCTGGCATGGGCAAGGGTGGTTGGGGAAAGGGAAGTGGAGTGTGGTTAGGACTGAGATGGAGGAGAATGGTGTGTGTCGCTCGTGTGGAGAGAAGGTTGTTTGTATTGATATTGATCCAAAGGAGACAGAGAACTTTGCTAATTCAGTGGCTAATTTGGCTTGCGAGAGAGAAGTACGGGCTGATTTTGTGCAATTTCAGGTACATGTTGCTTTAGTAGAATCATACTTGTGTGCTGTTTTTCTGTATTTTGGCCCTATAGAGGTAGTTGATCCAGGTTGCTGTTATATTCTTTTTATGCTTCAGCCTTATATTGATAATGTCTGCCATGCTAACATAGAAAGCGGACCTTCTTAGGAATGGCTTGAAAAGCATGGTCCATTTGATGCCGTAGTAGATGGGGCAAATCTGGGCCTCGTTAATCAAAAGCATTTCAGTTTCCAGCAGGTGAAGAAAAATCTTTTATTTTCCTCTCTTCTGTTAATTATAGGTGCGCAGTTGCAGTGTAAATTGAACATACTGTACCGTAAAGATGATAGTGTGAGTTAAGTTTGTGGGAACTCCATCTCTTGATTTATTCATAAAAGGGAGGGAAGGCATACATCTGTTCAATATCTTTAAAGTTTGAAATATTTATAGTTTTTTTTTTTTAACAACAACTTTTGTCTAATTCCAATTCTATCTTTTTTGGTACAGCTGAAGCATGTTGTGAATCAGTTGCGTCAAATGAGCAAGTCAAATAGATTGCCACTTGTTGTTTTGCATAGAAGCCGTGTGTTTGGTGGTCCTGCTCAATATCCTAATAATAAGAAATTGATAGAGAGTTGGAGAAATGCTGGCGCACTCTATGCCACTCCTCCTGGTTCAAATGACGATTGGTAATACTTAAACTCTTTTGCTTCATGTCTTGTACATTTCTAACAGCAGTTCCATTTATGCAATAATTTAAGTTTCACGTGTAATATTGTTTCTCCGTTGTCCTTGCTTCATTGGTTTAATCTTGAGCTGCATATGTTACAGTTTTCCTGATGCAATGTCATTTTAGAGGGGTCACTGTTTTTGCTTTGTTGATCTTACTTGAAATTTTAGTTGTGTAACTATAACATTGAAGAGCTCAGAACCAGATGCATCTATGAGTTCCAGTTTGAACAAATGTTTAATTGGATAAAAAGCAGATTTTACTTTTTGTTTCTATTTGACATACATGTCCAATATCCCTTATAGATGTTAAGAAAACTGGTTCCGTTGGTCCTCCATTTATTTGACTGGAAGTGGTGCATAGTTTATCTTATCGTAACGCACTTTTTGGCAATGGAATATTTAAATTGTAGAAATTTTTAGTTTGCTATTGTGGTTAAATTATGACTTCATCGTCAGCGAATGATGTTAAGTAGCTAATTATCTCCAGCACAAGGGGTTTGTTATCCGGGATATTGAAGTGTGAAATAAGATAAAATGTATAGGTTCTGATACTACGGCTTGGTTCTAAGAGTTTGAGATTATTTTGGTTTTGTATCAAATCCAAGTCAATGGAACTTTATAAATACAGTGAGTTTTAGCTCCAAAAATATGCATAAATTCCCTTGCCAAATTCTTGGTTTTGTAGGATTTTTCCAACAATTTGTATTTTGTCTTGTACAAAGGAGGCATTCGATTATGAGTTCAAGATGTTTGTTGAGACTGATGATTGTTATTCAACCAGAAACATTTACTTTGGCCTGAATTCTTTGTGTTGCCAGTTTTTGATGAGAAATTTATGGTTCTCATTCCTCTTTTCCGTCCCATCTGTTCCCAGGTATTGGTTATATGCTGCTGTTAGTTGTAAATGTTTGCTTGTGACAAATGATGAGATGAGAGACCATTTATTCCAACTACTAGGGACGAATTTTTTTCCAAGATGGAAAGAAAAGCATCAGGTATTACCTTTTTCTGATCAAATTTACATTATTGATGTTTGTTGTTTGGTAAATTTTTTTAATAGATGAGAAAGAGCAACTGAAATGAAATGATTTCTGACTGGTTAGTACCTATTACATACCTATATTGCAAGGTTTTGATCTTGTTTTTAACTTTATCTATTTTTCGAAAGGAAGTTGCTTATTTTAGAAAGAAATTCTTCTTGAATGTTTGTCTTTCAGATTGATGTTTGCTTTATAAGCAAAAAGGATCCTGAGTGAATTGATTTATTTATATTTTGTGTGGGCAAATTTGTCCCTTGGTGGCTGGGAATAAGTTGTCATTGTTGTCTTCGTGTGTTGACGGGCAGGTCCGTTTAACTCCTGCAAGACCTGGACTTGATTTGCATATGCCTCCTCCGTACTCAATTGTTATTCAGGTAACTGTGTGCGCCAACTATCTGTAATCTGCTATCCTCTCTACTCATTTTTCAACACTGAGGACTCATGGAGCTTTATACATGTCAATGTACAGGAGTCGGAACAAGGTAGTTGGCATGTACCAACTGTTATTGGAGATGACCTTGAAACCCCAAGAAAATGGGTTTGTGCCACCAGGAAAAGGAAAAATCTACATTCCATCTTTAGCTGATTGTGATCAACTTCATAATAATTCATCTAAATAGAGAAAGTAAAATGAAATTTTGTATCAAGCCATCTTTGTCTTGTTCAATGATAATACCATTGTATTGCGGGTAGGAAATGAGCCTCCCCCCCCCCCCCCCCCCCTCTCTCTCTCATACCAATTATTCCTTCCCACAGAAGCTATAAAGGTGGTGAAATAGATGCACCTGTGGTTGTAGTCGAAGGTGGTTTAGTAAAGCAATGGCAGCTATAATCTAGAGTGGATCATCAGAGATGTGCAAGTTTGCTAAAGTTGCATGCAACATCACTGTTAAGTGCAAGATGTAACAATTGGAATCTGGAATTGGGAAGAAGCAACTACAATTGTCCTGGCAGAAGAATGCTAGATAATGAGAACCAGCAAATCAAAATCTCCTTCTGTCATTTTTTTTTTCTGTCAACTGTTTCAATCCACTAATATGTCCCTGAATTATATCGTTTAGAAATTGCCTTGTATTATTAGCAGTACCAATGTCAATTAGCAAATGCAAAAACCAAAAGTAGGGTGATACAAGTCCTGACTATAATCTCTCAATTTTTGCCATCATCAATATATATTTTAGTAATTTGGTATCACTGAGGATCTTAAACATAAATGGAGTAATTTGAAAGAAATATTTATCATTTTGCTAATTTTGGTCTTTAGAAGGGAAGAAGCATCAAAATCAAACTCCTCTCTCCTTTCATGAACTCTCTAATCAGTCTAATTTAATTACGAGATTTATGGTTCGTTCTATTAAAGCTGTGTGTGTGTGTGTGTGTGTGTGAGAGAGAGAGAGAGAGAGAGAGAGAGGCCTTGCTTCCAATCCAGGACTTGCGATCTCCCGGTTCAAGTTCAAGAACTGAATAAACAGAGGCCCTTTGGAACTTATACTGGGTCACTTCTTAAATCGACACCAAAAGAAGAGCGAAAGCTGGCTCCACTGAAAATTATAGGTGTCAGCTTGCATGATGAAAATATTCCACCGGGCACTTAGTTCATCATCGTCAGTGAGTTGAGTTGCTCAGAAGACTGTATAAGAGGGCGAAAGCCATTTTCTGCAAAGATTTCAGGTATTTAGCATGTTGCACACCATATGTTTGACATAATTCCTTAGTGGTTTTCTATTTAAAAATGAACAAGTCACTACAATCCCGACTGACTTAATAGCTCTCTTTTTTGTCTTTCTCCAACTGGAACTTTGGCAGATGGATGAGCTGTCTAAGAATTACTTGTTTGCCAACCCATGCTGTTGCTGCTGGCAGGTCTGTGGTGTTGGGCACTGTTCTCACTTGCCCTTTCAATGCCCTTAAAACTCTTATATAGGTTTCAAGTTCAGTGATCATCCTTTACTTCTGAATTCCCTTGAATTGGAACTCTGGTAGAAGTAGTAAATGTTCAAAAATGTTTGTTGTGTGATCACATGGTAATTGGATAAACTAGAAGTAACGGGTATCTTTATACGGAACCAAGTTGGCTGGATCAAAACATTAGTTTCTTATGTTTATGCCCATTTGTTTGTGGTTGACTACACAGGTTAGATTAGGTCCAAATAAACACTTAACTCCAGCTCAGGTTGTTCAGAGAGTTCAAGCATTGTCTGGGAATCCAGGTAACTTCTATTCTGCCTGACTTTAGGGAAGAAATATTATATTTATACAAGTGACGTGCAAAATTTGAAGTTCATAAATTTTTACCCATTTACTTTCTAAAAGACTTCTAATTTTGGATGGTTAATATTTGAGAATTCTACGAGATAGTATTAGGAAACATTATATTATTCTCCTTTCTATGCTCCTGCAAATTTGTTTAACTAGCATCATTTATAGGGTGATAAAAAAGAGATTTCTTCTTTTATTAAATCTTGTGCAGAAATCATAATTTTGACATTTTGGATTGGAAACAAATATGGAAAAGGAGTAAACAAACACATAATTAGATTCTCAGTTTTTCAATCTTGTTACTTTGCTCCTCTTTTTGCTTCACCACTCTCTCCTTGTTTGTGTTTCATTGTTAAGAATGTCACCAACTGTATCCGTAAAATAGCTGAAACAATTAAGAATCTAATTCCCAATGTTTTTCACTGGTTACTCTCTTCTTCGACTTTAAATGTAGGTGTATACAGAGGCCTTGGTTGGTAGATGGTAGGGAGAATACCAGATGTTGGAGCTCGATTTGGTATTTATGAACTATGGACAACTGTATCTATTAAATAGCTGACAATAACCTAATTCCCAATGTTTTTCACTGGTAGCTCTTTTCTTTGACTTAAAACATAGGTCTGTCCAGAGGCCTTGGGTGATTGATGACGGAGAGAATACCAGGTTTTGGAGCTCGAGTTGGTATTTATGAGCATTCTTTAAAGGTATCATATTGAAGTTCCATGTGGTCATTTAATTTATGAATGTTCTATTTTTTGCAGTATGGAATTCTTCTGTTCAAGGAAGTGTAATTATCTCCTGCAACTTATTTTCCTTTGAAACTGAATACAATTAAGTATAAAAACTCTACTGGTCTTGGTGTTGGCCCCACTATTTCTTTGTGAATAACATTATCAATTTCAGAAATATGGGTGGAGTTAATCTGGTGGGCAGGATCATCTCTGACTGAAACATACATATAGCAAGCATCTGTTTTTTTTTCTTATATGACCAATGTCGTACCCTGTTTAAATCTGTTGAAAGAATTTGACGAATTACTTGAGTGAAGGAGAGGGAAAACCTAACTTTGTTTTACCCTAGAATCTAAAAGAAATTATGGTCAATTTAGAAGAATCAAATAGAGAAGTAGATTATCTTTAGTAATTAAACAAACAGGAGAAGAACAGCAAAGAAATATCTTCTTGATTTCTTCTAGTCAAAGGAACTTGAGAAGGAACTGAAAGGTTCATATATCTAAGGTGTATTATTTGTATGGTATTTAATAATTGTATGACATCATTCAACTATGAATAAGCAGAGTTTCTTTTGGTCTGAAAGGATACTTAAAGAATAATCAGGGTCTCTTTTCAAAAATTTGATAATGGAGGGTCTAATATGGTTACAATGCTTATTTGCTGTCTTACCTTAGATGCTGTCTTCATTGGAGCAAAAGTGCTTAGGCTACCATAATATTTTCCATGTATTCATTTGTGCATGAGACTGTATCTTCTGTGTTTCTCGTTTGGCATGTTCTGACTTCATACTGTTGAAAGTTGAACAGTTTTTGTTCCACATCCAATTCTAACCCATTCAGGTGCTTTATTTATCAGATGGTAGAGTAGACAATTCTGTACTTGTCTTTGAGGCACTAATGGTTAGAGTTGCCCTGGGTGCTGTGGAATACTTTGTAAGCTCTCCATTTGAAATTATTAAGCTTCGTACCCTGGTGACTTCAGCTTCTCGCATATCAAGCTCCACGCCAGCTGTTGAGAGGGGTTCATTTTCTTCTTTGATTGCTGGATTGCTGAGTGGATGTTCTCCATACATAAGGGCGATGAACAATTCTGTTGGTCTTCTGTCAACTTTGATGACAAAATATCCCAATATGATTGATGGCCTGAAAGAGTATCCCTGGATGATGGTAGGTTCTGGAAGACCACCGTCAGTCATTGACGTCAAAAGGCCATCAAACATATTTTCTTTCAAAGGAATAGGTGCTTTTTGGAGAGGGTGGAGATCTGGGATGGCTAGAGATTCTATTTTTGGTGGATATTTTTTCCTAGCTGGCAATTTCTAGAGAGAGCAATACTTGGATAGAAAGCAGCTGGGATAATTACCCCACTAAGGTATTTTGTTTAGTGAAAATCCTTCTCATTTAGTAGTTTGTTTATTTAGGAAATGGTGCAGTTTTAACTTGAATAGTTGTTTTGCCTAAAATTGGTAGGTCAAATTTTGAATTATCATCTCAATTTAAGATCTCAAAGGTGTATCCTTTACTGGCCGGAGTGATTCTAAGTCCACTTCAAAGCTTAAATATACGTGTATATATCATCAGATGACCTTGTTAATCAATAAGTTACATGTCTGACTTGGAATAAGTACGGTTCTTAATGCTTGAAGATGTGATAGTCTCTGCATTCTTTTCCTCATAGTTGGGGGGCTATACTGTAATTTCCCTTTGGGCAATGTTTGTGAAATCACCGGATGCTAATGCACTCTTTATTATTTATTGCTGCATGGAGGCCAAAGGCTAATAGATCTATGGACTCAAGAGATCCAATCAGTGAGCCTTGACTTTTATTTCAATAACCTGATTACTACATAAACATGCCTTTAGCACACTGATGAGAAACCCTAGAATGAAACTGGCGAGACTATTGGAATGAAACGGGCAAGATCCGTATGCTACTTTTGAGTATTCAAATGATGCATCGTGTTGCTTGGGCTGTCTTCTAGTTCCTTGATCTAGTTCGTTTAATATTGAATCAGATTTTTCATAGATATTCATTATTTATTCACCTTTTGTTGTGTATTATTTCACTGGTACTCGTATAGAAGCTTTGAATTCTAGAGGCACTATCAAGCTGTCAAAATCTTAAAATTTTAGCTACTACTGTGTTCACTTAGTCTATACTGTTGCAATTACTTACTGATCAAGTACTTCAACTTACTGGAAGTTGCTCAATGCTGCATAAAATGTATGTCACAACAATGTGTCTACTCTTGTGTCCATTAAGTATGGTATGTTGTTTTCAAATTGTGCAAATCTATTCATGTTTTCCAGTTTCATTTTTCTTATCAGTTGCCCTTTTTTTCCTGACAACAAAATTTTCTTCTGTTCAGGTCAGATGATGAAATTGATCCTGTCTCCTGTAGCTGTCAGTATTGCTGCTGGATTTTCTGGTTTAATTGCTGCAGCTGCTTCTTATCCTTTTGACACTGCAAAAAGTCAGAGTCTATTGTGCTTCTGAAGTTAAGTTGCTTGCAAACAATAAATTATAGCCTATTATTCTTGTGTGCACATAATAATTTCCACATTAGATTTTATGTAACACACTCTTTCTTATTCATCTGATGTTTTATCTTCAGTATAATTGGTTACTGCTTGCTCTAAAATGTTATTCTGTTTGCGCATTTCTCTCTCTCTTTAGAAGTAAGACTTTATTCTTTAAGAGAGTATACAAGTTGTAAAAACAGATAATGCTAATTTATGGGCTAATTTGTATTTTGGTTTATTTGGAGGGGAACCAAGGATGAGTTCAATTGACTATATTTGAGTTAGTTTGATGCAGTGCGTGTCTATGGAAAGGAAGCTTCTTAAGTGGCCTCGGCCGGGAAAGAGATTCGAGAGGCTCACGGGGATTTGCCCTGCTGATCAGAATATACTATTTTGTGGTGTTTGGTTATGGATGCTTGTACTGGTGTTGTGTCATTGCTTGTTATTGGGCGTTATTATTGGGCAATTGGGCACCTGGTTCCTAAAATGAAGTATTTGACGCTTGTTGGAGTATGCTATATTCTGGCTAAGTTGAATTAATGTTACCTAAATTGAAATTGCACATTGCACCATAAGATCTTAAAATGCTATCTTAAGAAGTTTTGATACTTTGGGATTCAAAATGCTATACTAGAAAGTTTTGATACTTCATCAGGTCCAATTGAGAAACTTACTGTGGGTTTAACTTGGGGATATAGAACTCACAGCATTATTAGTATTCAGATTTACATGCAATATTGTACAGATTTGGCTTGTGTGTATCAGGGTCTAGTGGGATTTGCAAATATTGAGTTCCGTTAGGAACTTCTCAACAGAGAGTTGGACAGTGTTATTGTAGTTTATTTTGTTTTACTCAAATTATCAAACTTCTGGCCACATGGATCTGTAACCTCCTTAGGAATGTAATGCACTAGAATAGCGTAAATCAAGGAGAAGAATTATTCAATTTAAAATAGGTCAAGGGCTCAGATATTTACCTGACCTTTGTCAATTGCGCTACAAGTGGTTTCTCCACTTGGATGACGTTGTCCCACATGGATGTTGGTTTTCGTCTTGGTCTATTCTGTTGCACCTTTTGATCCAAGAAGTGGTGTTGACTCATTTTGAGCTTTTCCTTTGACCTCTGATGTAGATCTCTGGAATAATATAATTAGCGTGGCTCAAAAGCCACATTGGATGTTGGCCCAACCGTGATTCTTTGTTACTCTCTTCTTTGCCAATATATTATATCATCATTTAAATATGCTACCAAAAAAGAGTTTTCGTTTGAGGGAGGGATGAGGCAATGTGTTCTTTTGATATTTTTTATGTTTGTATATTTGTATAATTACACCAAAATTTGTGGTGTCTTTATCAATGCAAACGAAAAAACTTTATAAACAAGTTGACATTGGCCCATGAGAAGCATGTCTTGTGCAATCATAATGGCTTTCAATTTGATTTGGCCATTCCATTACAAGCAAAGTCTCAAAGCAAAACCATGAAAACTTACATATGATGTGAGTTGCCTTTGCTCACAATTAAAATTGTAGTTCAAAATGTATTACTCTTTCTTACACACACACACACACACACACTCTCTCTCTCTCTCTCTCTCTCTCTCTCTCTCTCTCTCTCTCTCTCTCTCTCATGTACCCGTGTTTGTAAATGCAGTCTGTATGGGGGAGATGATTGACATGCTCAGTGCTTACGAGCTAATTAAGCAACGAAATAGTATATTTATCATACACGGTGCAATAAGCAACCCTGTCTAGATATTGTTGTACTAGAATAGTAAATTATTCAGCGGAAGTTAATTTAATTTGCTTACACAGGTTGGGCACAAAAGCATCAGATCTTGGTAGCTGTGCAACCACTTCATGCTTGTTTTTGTGGCTACATGTGTTCTAATGAATTGACTTGCAACCTGAGCAACAGAGTGCTAATTTTGTTCACACAAATTCCATCAAGAATGTTGCTTACCAGAAAAGAAATATCAGCAAGATCTCGTTTTTTTTTTCTTTGTCCGACAAAGGATGTGATTGTGGACGAGATTTACAATAAATCATTACTGGAAAATTAGTTTATTCCAAAATCCTAAAATAATTGGTTAAATCAATTATTACAAGTAATGAATTAGACATCATACGTTAGGAAAAATATCACTGGAATTGCTCCTAGGTTTTGCCTGGAGATCAAAGCTAAGCTATTACTTGTTAAAACTTGGCAAACTACACTCAAAACTTAAGGTTTGGTAGACCCCAACTCATACGGATGTCAATAGAAATTTAACCATAGGGATCTACCTCTCTTGTATTATAGTAATTATGGTGATGTCTGTTAAAGTAGTTTGACTAAGTTAGGCTTTTCAGCACTTGTTAAAAGTATGTTAATAAAGGTTTAGAAAGGGTTAATCTCCTTGACAAGTAAAGAATCAAAATTTATACATTGACAAATTATTGCTCCGAGGTCAACTATTGTAAAGAAGGCAGCTTTGGAAACAAAAGTTTGATACATTGTTCTTCCTTCACTGAAATAATTAGCTCACCGCTAATTTTTGGTCAAATTAGATGGCGATTACACTTTTCATGTACAAAGTCCTGTCATATCATCCCCACAATAAACGTCTGAATTTATTCAGGATGCTAGGCGAAAAAGCGCAAAAACTTACTCTTAATGTGTTTTTAATTGATAATTAGCGCTTTGCAAATGAAGATTACTTTTCCTCTTTCTTGTTATATTGGTATTTTCTTCTTATATGGAATCATTATGCAGATATATCATATAATCTGGAGAAGAATTAATTAAGTACACACAAAAAATTGTTGGAATTTTGAGATTGCACGTGCAGTGTAATCTTCAGAGTGTGGAGGGTGCTTGCATCAGGAATGACTCAATGCTTGCCTAAGCAGGCACTTACAAGAGAATTGTTCCCTTCGCTTTGCAACACAAGACAACTACCAAATACCCATCATATTAGAGAAAAGCTAAAAAGGCTGTTTAGGAGGGGACTAAAGAAAGAAAGAGGAATCCAAAAGAAATGCTCAAATGCTTCACAACAAAAAGCTCCCAGACACTAAACAACACAGTGGTTATAGGGCTCCACATGATAAACTTCCTTCCTTCTTCCTCTCCATAATCAAATTATCCTTGCACGTCAGAATCTCCACAGCCCATATAAATAAGCATGAAAATTCAAACCAAGAACCATCAAGTGTACAGATTTTTGAAGCAACAGTGGAGCAATAATGCCATCAGTTTTCTCCATTTTGATTCGTCTAATCTTTCAGTACAATAGCTTGTGGTTGGCTTTGCATGTATCTTTGATCATTATTCCAGGTGTCACTACTTGACAAGAGCTAATACACATTCTTCCAAGTTTCCTTAGGTCAGCAATGGAAAATGGAAATGACCAGCTTAACAAAATTACGTAGATTATCATCATTGAAGACGTTCAAGAAATGAGGTGAAGATGTGATCACATTTCAGCCATTCAACACTCATAATTGTGGCTAGCTTTTATCACAAAAAACACAAATAAAAGCATAAATTCCAACTGCATTTCGCCAACCTTGAACTAATTAATTTGGTCGGTCCAATATTATTTAATTGTGTGCTGAAAGAGAAAGAAGGAAAATATTTCTACATAATGGATAGGACATAGGAGTGTTAGGCCAATATCTTTTCTGGCTATTACTGGCTCCTAACTTAATTTTAGGTCTGGCTAAGCTAGTTTGGCAAGCTAATTTCGTCGAGATCATCCAGTGACAGGAAAACTTCATCCAAGCATGAAAGCTCTATCCCATCATCATCGTCATTTTCGCAGTTACGCTCGTAAACTCGACACACTACCCATTTACTATAATCCTGCCAACCAAAAAAGAAAAAAAAAATGCAAAAAACCATTCTAAGAAATAATGCAAGCAAAGATAATTCATCAAGAAAATTATGTATAATTATAATTAACCAAGTTTACATACAATATAAAAAGATAAAACTTACTGTTTTCGAGTGCCTTTTCTTGGATGATCTACTGCTGCTTGAACCATTATCCGAGAGCTTATACTCTTGCATTATCCAATTGGTTTTAGCACCCTCCGAAGGTTCACCAACGTAAAACATGTAACACTTTTTCAAGCCCACTTTCTGGTCTGAAGTGCTTGAGAATATTGGTTCATCCCCACCTAATGCCTTCCAATATCCATTTTTCGTAATTCGGCTTTGAGTTCTCCGACTATAGAAGTACCATTTGTTACCTTCCATCATTGCTTTACCTGCATTAATTCTCCAAACATATGTATGTATGCCATCAAATTAATGCAATCACAAATTTCATGCACTCATGTACTTATGTGTTGTGTTTACTCAAGTTGGTTATGCATCTGTACCACACACATATGACCTATTTCAATGTGAAAGTAAAAGGGATGCTCTAAAAAACAAAAGAAAATGGAATTTAAGCCATTGAATGCACAAGGTGATGATTGTATATATAACTACTACTTTGGTGAATTCTTACTCTTAGGTTTACAACAAACATTCTCCCAACCAAAAAAAAAAAAAAAAGAACAAATTATGATATGTATGAATATAGATACCATCTAAGTCCCATGGATCATAGGGATAAAGATCAAGATCCGGGATGACATCTGGATCGCAAGGCAAGAGTGCAACTTTACGATGAAGGAAATGAGCGACCAATTCTTCATCGGTGGGATAGAACCGAAATCCCGGTGGGAGCTTGACATTGTTATCCCCCATGGAGGCTTTGTACAGTTAGCAAATAATGTCAAAAAGTGATAGGAGGATGAAGATGAATTGTAGCAATTGTGGTGAAGTGTCAAGTGTTTGCACAAGTAGTGATATTTATAGGGAGCAAATGAGGGAGGTAGGGATGGTAAGAGAAGGTGTTTCACTATTTAACGTGAAATGGAAGGTGTATTTTTTTATCAGAACCAACACCAACATCAACACCATAACATGTACAATGAACCAAGAAAGAATATGGGATGGTTTATTGTATTATTTTCATAGATCAAAGATTTGATATATGTAATAATGTTGGGTGATGGGGTGATGGCTGGTGCTGTCCAAGGCGGCGGGTAACGGGATATTGGATATTCTCCAAGTAACGGGATCTGTTAGTATTTTAGGGAACTCAGCTTTGATCAGCCCACCAATATCCAACCCCCACCCTCACTTCTATTTTATTTGTGCCTATATCTACTATAGGAATATAGGTAGGCACCGGAGAAATTCTTAGGTAGATCAGGTCTACGGCCCTACCTACGGACCTTATGTTGTGAAAGAGTACTACATAAATATAATGATGTATATTGATCTAAAATAGTAATATAAAAATATTTATATGACTCTATTTTAGATTATAAGCTCCACAGGCATTATGTGGCTCTATTTTTAGATTACAAGATCTACATGCAAGCCCATGAATTGAATCCATATAAGAATTTTTTGAAAACAACGGGGGCATTGGTTCATATACAAGTTTTAATTACGAAAAAAATACCGTAGAAATGATAAGTTTTTCAGAAAAACAAAGAAAATAGATAATTTTATAATAAACTATATTAATTTTTTTTAAAAATTAATCGTTCTAAAAATTGATAAAACTTCTATAGTGACTAATTAGTTTCTTGAAAAAATCAATCTTTTTTTTTTTTTTTTTGAGGAATTAGATGACACTGCGTTATACATTACTGTACTTCAATCATTTTCTTTCTTTTCCAACAAAAAGAGGAAATTAAAAAAAAAAAAAAAAAAAGGAGAGAAAGTGTTCATATTGTGGGTCAACATCATCACACTTCATGCTTATATCATCTTAAACCTCATGCCATCAACGTGTCAAGAATTTTCTCTTCGCTTGCTTTGTGAACCATACGATCTAAGTGACCCACCTATTTGGGAGTGCCCTTAAAACTAATAATTATCATCATTAACTAGTCCAAATAATTCCTAGCTTCTTAAGCCTCTTTTACTAATATAAATTGACATTTTAAAATCTTTCTAGTTTTCATCGATCAAGTTCAGCAGGTGGGAAGGTGGGATGGAATAAATTCAAACTATTTAGTTCATAGATGTAGATTCAGCTAAATTCTGCTTATGGCCCCATTAGTATTCATTTTCCATTTTAGCATCTGTTCCTCTTTTTTCGAGCCACTGATTTTTGGATAATGATTATTTGTATATGGTTAAGTTAATTAAGTTAATCCCATGATTTAATTACCATGCTCAAGTCGATCGGTAAAGATTTTGGCATTTTCCAACACAATCTTTATCTTCTAGTTGATTATTACCAAATAAGGCATCTTCTATTCCAATAATGGATTTGGGATTGAGATTTAGAACTCCTGTAGCAGCACTAGCCCAGTTGATGCCCATCCTTATCCTGCTCCAGAGATGTCGTACCCAGTAGGAAAAATAAATTGGTGGAAGAATTGCACATATTTCTTGCCCTCAATTCTTATTGCCTACTGCAAAATGTGCACTCTGCAGTTTGTGATGTTGAAAACTCATGCAAATTCTCTAATTTTTAGTGCAAAGATTGAAAAGCATTTTGACGTTACGTTACGCTTATCAACTAGAAATATTACGCTTATGTCATATTGATTTGTATCTAAAAACATTTGGGAAGAATGGATATAATGCTGGAAAGCGACTAAAGGCTATATTAAAGGCTAAATGAGGACAATGACCTATCAGCATTAGCAAAGCCCTTGAGGTCTTTGTTAATGGAAAGTTGTGTAGGGTGTGCAGACTGCAGAGACGTCCTCAGAAAATGCTCTCTGATCCTGGGCTCATTCTCATTCTGTATAACCACGCAAAGAGTCGTTTTCCATTTTTGTGTTTTCACTAAAGAGATTGGTGGATTAATAATCATTCTGTGTTTATATGGACAACCCTCTTTATACATTGAAATAACAAGCTCTGAAGGCTGCTGAACTATAATTGCTAGTCAAAACAAGTATGCCATTATGATGATAATTGGGAATCACACCTCCCACTTGTTCGTGGTATTTTAGTTTCTCTACCACACTTTTCCAAAACTTAGGTATTATCGGGCCTTAACAAATACTTAATCTCATGGGAAGTTTGATAAGTTTTGGTGGTAAAAACAAATTTTAACTAGATTTTTCCTCGGATGTCTGTCTCTTCTATATATGTTAGTTTAACTTTATTGTTCATTTAATGCTATGTACTATGTTTTTTTGCTTGTAATTTGAGGTTGATACTGATGCTGTTGCTTCACTAGATAAATGACCAACTGGAATTGTATCACACACCTAGGAGTGGAAAGCAGATATCAGAAAGAGTTGTTCGCCAGATCATATATAATGGAAGTGCAGAAGTTGAACTGAAAGAGTGAAAGTTCACCTACCAAATCACTCAGTAAAATGTTATCTGAGTGCATCCATAACGTAAGATCACACCAAATATGTCTGATGACATAGCACTTTGACAAGCATAATTGGTGATGATTTGGTTCCAAATAATTAGCTAAGCAATAACAACATAAAACAAAACATTAAATGGGTTCAAACAAAACCCAAGCCAACATCAGCCAACATAAGTACAATTTTCATGTTCTAATAATTTGATGAGAAAAACATATGTTCATAGTGTTATTGGTAAGATCAATTATTGTACTTGCTGTTGCATGAATGCTTGTGGGTCATCTTATTTATTTCTTCTTTTTTTTTTTTTTGCCATAAAAAAAAAGACGAATGCATGTGGGTCATCTTATTTATTTCTTCTTCTTCTTCTTCTTCTTTTTTTTTTTTTTGCCAAAAAAAAAAAACGTAGGTTACATGATTTGGTTAACAAAAATTCAAGAGGCCGTTTTTACACTCTTTTTTTTTTTTTTCCAATTTTCTTACCTTCTTCCTCGCTTGTTTTGTTGTCAAATGCTCAAACTCTATTTTTCTTTACATGCATAGGAGCTTTTTCCTTTATGTTCCTATTATACCAAAAAGTTTCAAGTATTTTGTAACTAATAAATATTTTATGATATCATTGTATTTTAATTCTATTTATAATGTCAAAATGAATGCTTACATATAAAAGAATATAAGTTCGTTTATAAAAAATTCACATTTTTAACAACTGTTATTGTTACTTAACCTCTGTTACAATTTCACAACGCGATTATTATGACCGGACCACTATTTAAATCCTTTCAAGTGCTAACATGAGTTTTAGAGAGAGATCATATTGTTTTGCACCACAATTCCTAAACGAGTTATACAGATGCAAATCTTAATTGTCCAGTAAAGTTTTGAGAATTTCAATTTTGCATTAGGGCCTAAAATGTCCATTTGCAGGAACTATAACGTAGATTGCCAAAGAAATTTTCGGTTTCTGCATGTCATCACTAAATTTTAACGGATGAAAACAAAAAGAAAATGAGAATAATTTGTCAAAAAACCATTATCAATTTTATAATTCATAGTTCATTCTTTTTTTTTTTTTTTGGGTGAAAGTTAATATATGCATTGTTCATTGAGAAAATTTGGGCTTGCAGAATAGTTATGCCAACCATTAGAAACGCTCTCTTTGCCATTAATCTATACAAATTAATTGGAGATTAATGTGAACTAACATGGATTTAAGCCTTATCCAAATGCCAAATTTTATTAATAGATCCGTAATCAAATTAAAGTCTTGCGATTTTTTTTTTTTTTTTGGTCAAAATTAAAGTCTTGCGAATAGATATGTGAAATGTTGAAAATGAGATGAAAGCATAGATAGTTGTGTCATTTCTTGCAATAGGTGGGCCTGTGGGGTGGAGGCCAACTTTTCATTCCCCAAGTGGCTAAAAATTCGTCTTTATCACCATTTTTACTAATTAATTGAGTTGAGAGCTCATCACCTCACAGCTTTTTGCCCAGCTATTATGTTAACTTTTAGTCGTAGGAAAGCAAAGTTAATCTGTTACGAGTCCAATAATGGGAATTTATAGCTTAAGATATTTAACAAGTGTGAACTATACATAGAAAGGACTGAAATTACATAAAGCATGTTATCAGAAGCTACTAATCAATTGTTCTTTTAGATTTGTGGTCCAATTCAGGATGGCATATTTCTGGTTATTGTCTTCTTTTTTTTTTTTTTTTTGTCTTTTGCGAATGTCTTTCAAATTCTAAGTTTGATCCTCTGGACAACTAATTACACTTCTTTTTTCACCCAAAAAAAAAATTTACACTTCTAGTTCAATGAACTTGGGAGAAGAAAATGGACAGAAAGGATTGACTAGCCCACGTTTTGCAATCAAGATTGGTCACAAACAAGCAAATCGGGCAATTAATAGCCACAAAGGATACAGTACTCTTATGTCGGTCGGCATTTCCCTCCAAGAAGTCCAAAACCGTGCAGTTTTCTTTAGATATATAGTGTGTGAATGCCCATAAAAACTCCTGTAAATCGCCAATACAATATTAGTTATTGTATCGTGCCATATAGCTTTACATTGATCGCAATCATGAGCCATGAGTAATATTGTCAACATGCTCAAAGTGGAAAAGATTAGAGGAACGTTGTCTGGACATTCATTTGTATGCAAAACAGTATTCGAACTAATCTATTATGCTTGATAGTTAAAAAAATTTACTTACAGAGAATGAAGCAATTAGAAGATATGACGAGATCTTCTGATGTGTCTGGTGTAAGATTCAGGCTACTACCATGTAAGCTAATGCAGGAACAGTTCCTAGAGAACTACTAACAATTGTACAATATTCATTTGTCGCCACTAACATGAGAGCTGAAAGAATGTTTCTGCTGCATTAGTACCATAAGATACACAAAAGGGAAGGTCGCTACCCAAATTCAGTACAAAAGTGGAGGCTTCCCAAGGCACTTTTTGTGTTCTCCCAATTCTTTTACATCTTTGTTTTCAATAATCTAGTCGCTGCAAGTGAATGTTGCTTGTAAATTTTTATTTTGTCAACTTGTAGTCTCTGGAAATGATGCAGTTATCAACTTGTTCAAATAAAGAATCAACTAAAACTTTGGAATTTTCAATGTTAACGATCTGTGAGCAACTGGTTCCCTAAAAGATTGACAGTAACCTTCTTTGGTTCTTATAAAATTGTAATATGGTCACTTCCTTTTTCCATTTGGATCATCTTCTTTATTTTATCTAATCTTTCATACCAAGAATTTACAAGCAATCCTAAGCTATAAGACAGAATCACGCACATATATATTGGTCAGCCACCTGCAAGTGGCTGAAATACCAAAGCAAGCATTTCTATCTCATCCTAAATATCATCAACTCGGTACTCCATGATACTGCATCCACTGTTACTCATAATTCGATCGGGTAAAAAAAGCAAAGAGAACATCATTATAACCTGATCTTTTAGTAGTTTAACTCCAACCCAGAAAATACAATTTGCAATGAATACAAAATTTACTTTTGTGTCATCCTTTGTCACAATAAAAGCACGAAACATAAGAACTGCACTAGTGGATATGGCACTGTTTCGTCAGCGCTTACATCTCGTGAATTTAAATGCTTTTATCTAAGTTATCTGTTATTCTTGAAGAAGTTCCCCAGCAATTAACAAGGACAAGTTGCTCAGTCACTAAAACACATTCAACGGATTTATTCTTAACCCTTCCTGGATTTATTCTTACCCTTCCTCTTCTTCTTTTTCCAGAATATATGTTTCAAGTTCAAGGGGCATAAAAATCGAGTACGGGTGGGACTTTCGTATTAAGCAATATGGTTGGGACTTTCTTGCAAACCTGTTCAAAAATGGGCAAAAGAGAAACAGCTAGGGGGAAAACAGCTTTAATAACATAGATACCACTGTACAGGTCAAACAGGGGGAATAATGATAACAGTAATAGGGTCTTTCTACACAAATCAGAAGCGTGACAATAGTGGTCACAGTATAGCAACTTAGATTCACAAGGCAGTAAATTTGCTAAAATGTAACATAAAATTCCTAATAGCGAGAGAAGACTCCCCAGACCTGCTTGCAAGTTGTCCTTTTTATTTGCCTCTCTTAGCAAGTCATCTCGAGTTCCAAAACATTTGGAACTCGAGCTGGAAATTATATTCCTGCGTGAAATATAATGTTGTGATGCAGTTTACATTAGTTCAGAACTTTCAAAACAGTACCTCACATTCTACCCAACTCTTTGCCCCTCAAAATCGTATTAGGCAAGTCTTAGCAGAATTCAGTTCCTGAATATGACCATGAAAGCAGTGTTCTTACTCGTGCACCTTTTCCTTCTAGAATTCATAAGTTCAGAAATCAGTTTTACATACAATGGGTTTTCCCAAGCAAACCTGACCTCGGATGGAGCAGCGCATGTGATGTCTAATGGTATGCTGGCCATAACTAATGACTCATCCAGGCTTCTTGGACATGCATTCTATTCAAATCCCTTGCAATTAAATGGAAGCAAACCAACGAATAGCAACAAATCTTCTTCCAGTGATTTCAGCACAACTTTTGTGTTCTCCATCACCCCAAAATATCCTGATCTTAGGAGGCCATGGCTTTGCCTTCGTTCTTATGTCCACTAAAGAACCAAGGGGTTGTCTTCCAAACCTAGTTCCTCAGGCTTCCAGATAACACTAGCATTGCAAAATTCAACACAGGTTTTCTAGCAGTTGAGTTTGACACTGTTCAGAATCCTGAACTCCTGGACATCAATGATAACCATGTAGGATTTGACATCTCCAGTCTGGTCTCAAATGCTTCTCAACCAGCGGCCTGTTATACAGATGACAGTGGCACAAAAAATCAGTCAATTATTCTCCATAGTGGAAATGCTATTCAGGCATGGATTGATTATGACAGCCAGCAGATGCTTATTAATATTACTATATCTCTTCTAGGATTGCGAAGGCCATCTCGGCCTCTAATATCTCTTCCAATTGACCTTTCTTCTTTCATAGATGAATATATGTACGCAGGCTTCTCTGCTTCCAGTGGACAGCTTTCATCCTCTCATAGTGTACTGGGATGGAGCTTCAAGACAGGCGGGAAGGCGCAAGATTTAGATCCTTCTGAGCTCCCATTTCTTGTCAAACCTATAAAAATAAAGGTATTACATACAAAAGGTTTTTTCATTGGTATTACTCTGGCTAGCTTGATTTTGGTTTTCTTAGTCTTAGCAGGAGTTCTTCATATCATACATCAGATTAGATATGGAAATGAGATTTTAGAAGACTGGGAAATGGAATATGGAACTCGTAGATTCAAATACTCTGAGCTGTATGCTGCTACCAGAGGCTTTAGGGAGAGGAATGTCATAGGGACGGGAGGATTCGGGAGGGTATATAAGGGAATAATCCCTAGCACAGGACTGGAAGTGGCAATAAAGAGGGATTGCTCCTGATTCACTGGCAAGGAATGAAAGAATTTGCGGCAGAAATAACAAGCATGGGGAAGTCTTAGGCACCGAAACCTAGTACAATTGCATGGCTGGTGCCGGAGAAATGATGAACTACTCCTTGTCTATGACTATGTATCAAATGGAAGCCTTGACAAGCTACTGTTTGATGATTCTCACCAAACAACTGAAGACACTGACTTGGGAGCAAAGGTACAAAATCCTTCTTGGTGTTGCCAAGGCATTACTGTATCTGCATGAAGAATGCGATCACATGATAGTTCACAGAGATGTGAAACCCAGCAATGTTCTGATAGATGCAAATCTCAATGCAAAGCTTGGAGATTTTGGTCTAGCCAGAACTTACAACCATGGGATTCATCTACAGACCACACATATAGTCGGAACACTTGGATACCTGGCCCCTGAACTCACAAGGACTGGAAAAGCTACAACCAGCACTGATGTGTATGGTTATGGAGCACTACTGCTTGTAGTTAACTTGTCGAAGGAGGCCAATAGAGCCCCAAAGGAGTGCCCATGAATTGGTATTAGTGGACTGGGTTAAGGAGTTACACTCACGAAGATTAGTGGTTCAAGCAGTTGATCCCTCCCTCGATGAGTATAACCCTTACGAAGTTGAACTCGTGCTCATCCTTGGCCTAATATGCACGCATCCTCAGCCTGAGTGCAGGCCTACTATGAGGAGGGTGGTGGAAGTTCTATTAGGTGATGCCAGCCTTCCTAAGCTTCCTCTTGATTTCCACCATGAAGCTTCAGGGTTCATCACCCGCATAGACTATCCTGACATTTGCTTGGATGACTCATATCCTTCATGTGGTGCAGCAACTTCATCTAGGAGTACTAGTTTCTCAAGCTTAGACAAGACGACTGCAAATAAGCAGGCAACAAAAATGACTTTGTAAATGTTGAACAGTTGAAGTGCATCTGATCTGTTCTGCACCCAAGTATCAGCTGTACATAAAACATAGCCTTTTAATGCTGTTGTAATTTACTCAATAATTTGAGTAAAATTAATTAGTGCACGATTAAATATGGCTCTGTTCAAAAGCTATAATAATCACAAGATGGATACCCTTGTCCGTAGTTCCTGGCAGTTGGTTTTCTGTCTAATTTACAAGCCTATGAGTGATACCAAGGCAGTAGAAAAATTGGAAAAAAAGCATATCATATCCGTGTTCATTGAGAGTAATATCTTTATAGTATCAATTTAATATAAGCTTAATTTTACGATGACTGTTTAAAGATTTTAGGGGGTAAATCCATAATTATTTCTAAAGCATTGTCTTAATCAGCATCTGAGTCTATAATTAGTTTCAAATGTCAATCGATTAATCATGTCATTATACCAGCTTTCCAGCTTTGTAGCTTCCTTCTGTTATTTAGAGAAATGCATACAAAATCACGGAAGCATTGACAGTGTTAAAATTAGGCAAAGCAACTTTTGTGATCAAGATACCTAGTCACGCTCATGAGGAGATCGCCGAACTTTATAGACAATAAAGAAGCTAGCGGATGCCAGTGAACAAAATTTGAATGCAAAAGATTGTCAACCAAAATTTACAGCACATTCTTAGAACATAGAATGTCACACAGATTTACTTTTTGCTAGAGTTAGGGATGAAAAGGAAAATACCTTACAGAGGAGCAGTAGATAGAAATGGCTTTTATAAGTGAATTCGGCTCCTGATGGATGCAATTTCTCTGAAAGCCTTTCCATCTGAAATCAGGATACTTTTCGAGAAAACACAGAGAACACAAGTAAGAATTATAAAGGAGTAGAGATGACAGATGTCTGTATCTGTCCTAGCTTCAATTCCAGTTTCATGGTTCTGCTGCCAGTAAATGCCAGAAATTAGTAATGCTAAAACATTGTCCATATCACCTTTATAAAGCAGATTCCAAATCATGCTGAAAGAATGCTATAATTTGCTAATGACCAGCATGATAACAGAGTTTAACGGCAATGTGGTAGATAGCATTGAAGAAAAATAGCGCAACAACAACAACAATCTAAAGCCTTTATCCCACTAAGTGGCTCAGCTATATAAATCAGATGTCATTGAAGAAAAATAGCACAATTAAAAATTTTCAAATCGACTGTTGCAAATGTGCCAAGATACTTCCAAATGAGAAAGCATTCAACTAAAGTGCATCCATCAGTTCCGCAGTTTGCTTGCTATCACAATACTAACAACATTATCTTTAAATGACTGCATGTTGTGGTAAAGTCATATGGAAAGAGACTATGAAGATTAGTAAAGTCACCGGATGTTTCTACAAACAATTCATAAATCACGAAAAAAATTAATCAACAAATGTACATGTTTAATTTGCAACTTCTTTTGCAATATGCCAAAAAAAAATTTCAAATTTACCTGCAAAAACTAGACACTTAAAAGACCATTTACAACAATTTATAAACCTTAAACTTTGCTCAATGTCCTCTCTCTCAACAAAGCCTCTGCCGCTCTCCTTCCAGACACCAAAGCCCCATCAAATGTAGCACTAGTCACATAGTCACCACAAATATACAACCCCTGCTTAACCCTTGGGTTCTTCATCAAATCCGTGGGTGGGCATTGGTTCGGATTGGGCAAATCTCACTCTATACATCCTCAAATACTTCCACGACCCGACCACCGACGGCCCAAACCAACCTGACAATTCCCTAACGACCTGGTTCGCTAAATCCTCTTCCACCACATTATCAAACAGCCCGATTAAAGATATCGAAACCAACGCCTTTCCTGGAGGCCCATAAGATGGAGCCACATTGGTAGCAAAAAACATGTTATTGACAATCCCTTTACCCGACCCGTTAAGCAACAATACTGGATCTTTAAACGGTAGCTTATCCTGATCCGATGAGAAATACAAGCAAACCGTGCTCCGAACAGGAATTTTCACCTGAACCGGAGTTTCCAAGTTTCCCGCCAAAATCTTAATTGCTTCGAATTCTTCAACCGCCACTATTACTCCCAGCTCGCTCTTCATCTCCTCCCCATCCTCTAACCTAACGGCAAAGTCGTCGGAATCCGCCTTGACAACGCTAATAGAACTTGCTTTTGAGTTAAAAAAGATCGAATTTGATGGCAATTTAGCAGCCAACTGTTCTGGAATTGCGGCAATGCCGTTGGCGGGAAGCGTGTTTTCGCCGAGTGCGAGGCATTTGAAGATGAAATCGAACAGCCGCGACGTCGTTTTGAGCTCGGTATCGAAGAAAATACCTCCGAAAAAAGGCCGGAAAAACCTATCCAAAATCGAATCCGAAAACCCGATTTTCCTCAATAAATCAATTGTAGAAACCTCAGGAGCAGTCAAGATTTCATCATCCGATTTCGTCAAAACCCTAATTCTGGTCAACGCGATGAGGAGTTTATCCACAATTGTACCAATAGGGTTGACAAGGGACGATAGAGCATCGGAGAAGTGACGAATGGGGTCCGCTACGATGTGGAAGCGACCATCGTAGTACACCCGAGCTCCGGAGTAGAATTTCTGTAGGTTTAAAGAAGAATAATCGAGGAGCTTTCGAGCTTCAGGGTAAGCCGTGATGAAAATTTGGAAGCCGCGGTCGAGAATGAAGCCGTCGACGAGGTCGGAGCGGACGCGGCCACCAACGGCATCGGAAGCTTCGAGCACGACGAAGGGGATGTTGTCGGCTTGGAGACGAGTGGCAGCGGCTAAGCCGGCAAGGCCAGCTCCGATTACAATGACGCCGGTTTTTTTAGGAAGGGGAGATGAAGTGGAGGGGTTTTGATTGGATAAAGGCGAGTCTAGGGAGATTTGTGAGGAGGACGCATTGATGGGTTTGACTTTGATACGGTGATAAGAAGATTGACAACAATGGGTCTGGTTTTTAGAGGAAGCGAAGAGGCCGAAGGGGATGGTGGACGGGGAAATGGCAAGCGCCATCGGTGATGAGAGCCGGTGATCTTATGATGTTTTTTCCAGAACATTTACGTGGTTTGTGCTGGATATGCCTTATCCATCACTGCTTATTGACTGATTTTGGACTTTGGTGGACTGATCTGCTTTTTCTTTTCTTTTCTTTTCTTTCTTTTTTTCCTTTTTTTTTTTTTGTTTTGTTTTGAGTGAGGAGTTTCCTAAATAATACAAATAAAGAATTATTCCTTGAATTTTATTTGTCTTTTCTAACTAAAAATTCTACCAGCCTAATTAGAAAAATTTTTCATTTATATATATATATACATATATATATCAATTTTCATTAATTAATTCTCATACTTCATTAATCAATTTTCGTTACAAGATATTTATTTCACACAATTGGCGTGAAGTTATTAGATTTTTGCCACACAAAATTTAAGGTGTCACTACTACAAGGTATTTTACCTCAGATATTTTGGGGTGAGGTAGCCACACAAAATTTATTTTGGGGTGAGGTAGCCACACAAAATTTAGGATGTCATTACAACATATGTACTTGGACAATTAAAAATTTTCTCCCCTTTTTAATTTTTTTTAATATTTAGTTACTAACATATGAGTATTAGGTGACCGAATGCTAGTAAGATTTTGACAAAATTAGTTGATAGAAATAATTGTGCTGAAAAATTGAAATATTTGATAGTAAATTTGCTTTTATCTAAATTTTAAGGATTAAAGCTGCTGATACCCCCAAACATTTGATACTTAAACTGCAATTTTCTTTTTATTTTAACACAATATGTTTTGGTGGTGAGTGTTAACCTTTCTTTCTTTTTCTTTTTTTTTTTTTTTTGGCAAAATAGATCTTTCACCTGCACATACATGGGTAGTTAGGAATATTGACTTTTAATTTTATCGTTATGGTTTCAACAAATCTTGTGGATGGAGAAACAAACATTGGGAGAGCTTTCTCTCGAAAGGAGTCCAACGCGACTCAATTCTGAATTTAGTCAGAGCTAAAATAGCTATAGATAACAAGACGAGAGTACGCAAAAAAATTATATGGTAGCCAGGCACAAATAAAAGTTCGAAGTATAATGGCTTTAATAAAGTTTCTTTGAAATTGAAATATTATTTCAAAAAAATATTGCAATACTTTAAAATGTGATCTATATTAAAAATATAAGACGGTCAATGCAAAACGTATTTAAAGTATATTTTTTAAAATAAGTCTCTAAAACACTTCGTTTTAGTGATTTTTCCCATTTCGTGAGAATAGTAGCGTATCTGTCTAAGCAAGGCAACATGTGGCAATAAGGTTGGACTCATACGAACATTCTCATCTAGCCGAAAAAGGGACGAGTTTCAACTTGAGTTAACATTGGGCAGAGTTTCGTCCTAAGTGTCAACTCCGATTAAAATTTCAGCCGAACTTGAAGCCAAATGCCCAATTCATCAGATTATATCATTACCACCCATGTTACTATTCTTAAAAATCGAAATTATTTAAGCATCTAAAAACATAAAACAGTTTAATGTTCCTACTTTGGGACACAGAACAGTAGTAATTTCCTCTGAAGTTTAGACAAAGTGAATGAGCATTTCTTTTTCACATTTGCTCCTTTTCGTTTCAATGGCCAAGCATATGGATTTCTATTCGTGGATAGATGAAGAGGTGTTAAAAACAAGAAGCCTAATAAAAGTTGTTGGTAGCATGCTAAGAATCCAAAGAAGAAATGTGTAGTTTGTCGAAAACGAAACGATTTGAATAGAAACAAAAACTGCAATATTTAATAGACGGAAACAGAGGCTGGCAGAACACGAACAAACATATGAGAGAGAGTTACAAAAGATCTCATTTCTACTCAACTTTATGTAATCAAGATCACTGAATGTAAGCCTCTGTGCGAATAGCTAGTTTGCAATTGGAATTTTTTGTCTACTCTGTCCAGTCAATTCCTCTTCTATATTATAGCCTATAAGATTCTTCATCATCAATGAAAGTGTAAATGCAACTTGTATTTCTGTAGAGTTGAGTCAGTCATAGGGTAATGTGGATTTACCTTGTGTTCAATGTGCAAAAATTGAAGTCGTGTTACCAGGTGGATGCATCAAGGAAGACATATCTACTTGGGGCAAAATTCACTGAATGCTGGTAATCTTTTCCTCAGGGAAGGTCCATAGAGAACTGCCTGTATGTGGGCATTAACATCTTCCTTTGTGGGAGTCCTCTCACTTAAAGCAGCAGGTAAGGTAACCCCAATATCATCATCCAGGGGAGACCAATCATTGCTTGAGAAGACAGTCAAGGCATTCCTGTTGCAATAGTCAGCCTTGTTTCTTTGAGTAATTGGTGAAACTGCTCTTGGTGGTGTAGGCAAAACTTTTGATGCGGTAGATGGCTCCATTGGTGGTATGGCTGCCTTGATCTGATCATGTACAAAACGGCACTTTGTGCCGTATGCACATGACCCTGAACTGTACGACTTGCAGAGCTGTGCCTATGAATCAGACAGGAAGAAAGTAGTTGTCCATATGTTGATACCAATAAAGAAGAAAGTAGTAGAAAGTGCACAACCATGTATACCTCCATTTTGTTCCTGCTGAAGTAACGACTTGGACGCAGCTCTTCTTTTCCGTGTGCAAACTGCAAATATGGAAAGGAAGAAGAAATCTAATTTAGTGCAGGAACAAATGATTGAGCTTGCACAGTTGATAAAAGCTAGAAGATGTATTGATCCATCAAAAGCAAAGGTCTTCTGCCAATTTGTGGAATAAAGTAGTTTGGTGGCTTCAAAGCTGCCTATTACATGCAAATATTCTCAGTTGAGATACCTAACCAAGTGGGTCATCAAATGTCTGCGATTGCAATATGCAAGAGGTAAAACGGTGTGGAAGTCTACAAACTATCAGCCAATAATCTCTGTTTAACAAATCATAAGCTATTGGGGCTTGACTAGGTCATCCTCCCAGACATTTCATTAATTGAAAAGTCCAAGTGAGATTGAGACACATTTAACCTTAAGAAAACAGTTTCAGTTCATTTCAATCTTGGTAAATTATACATAACAAACACAGTTAGACCTAATCAGTAACAAGGGCAGTCTATTATTTCACGCATCTTCTGTGAAATTCATCTTGCAAATAAACATGTCCTTCCTAATGAAGTACAATTGTACAAAACAAGACCACAAGGAAATGGAATGACTCTTCTTCCATTAATATATTATGGAGCATGACTCCTGCTTGGGTCTAGGAAGACAACTAACTTTAAGCTAATCAACACTAGGATTTGATCAGAAAAGGAACTTCACTACTGAAATGTCAGCATCAACTGTTCTTTAATTGCCGATCAATCAAATTTAACAATAACTTGAATGGTAATTCCATTACATAATACGCTGCCGACAAGCTTAAAACAGGAAGGATCTCTCTCTCTCTCTTCTTTTTTTTTTTTTGGGTGGTAGAAACTGTGAGTAAAAGAAAAATTCCAGTGCGATTGACTTTTATTAGGTAAACATCTAAACTAATCTCAACCGTGGAAATATCTTTGCAGAATTAACAGTTATCGGTTGATCATAACAATAGTTAAAGGATAGAGAAGCTTACCTGGCATTTGGAGCCAAAGCGGCAAGCATTTGAATCCTCCCACGACCTACACTTCTCCGTCTTGTAAAGGCTGTTCTCGCTCCCTTCCGATGACGGTAGCCTCCCGCCGGATTCCAACGACGAAAGCGGTGATCTCATCCTGACGACACCACCGCCTTTTGGAGTCTTACTGTTACTAGAGTCGACGAGAATGCCGTCCATTACAAGCACGTCCTCCTCAACCTTCACTGGCGTATGGTACACCGTCGATAAACTCGACGGCGGAGTCTCGAAGTTCTCAATCGCAGCCAGCGGGAGCGGTGACAAGAATCCTCCGCCGCCGCCGGCGGAGCTCGAGCGTAGGTAACGGATGAGCGGAGAGTCCACATTAGGAGAAGTCGAGCCACTATCAGACGACGAGTACGGATCGAAGATCGGACTCTTCGATCGACGGAGATGATGATGCTGATACATTCCTCGGCCGATGAAGTTGTGCGAATTGAGATTTAGTGGAGAAACGTTGTCGTTTAAGGCCTTCAGTTTTGAAGTTCCCGAATTACTAGCATTTCCGGTGCTGCCGTAGAGATTCTCCATAAAGAAATTCTGCGAAAATCATAAAACAAATTTGAAATTGATAAAATTTGACCTAAATTGTACGACTTTTACTAAATTCCAGTTTTAAAAAAAAAAAAAAAAAAGAGTATCTATTTATAGTTGAAACCTTGCTACGCGGGAAGCTCAAAAGTCGTGCTCAAAGTCAGGAAATTAATACTAACTACAATGATTTAGGAAATTGTGGGTAATTTATTTATATTTATAGTCTTATTCTCTTGGGGTCTAGCACAAAGACAACATAAATGTAAACGAATAATGGTCCAATTGAACCATTAACAGTTTTATTGAATTCACCAGACGATTATCTGTTTTTTTTTTTTTAATATAATACACTGTTCCAGCATTGCAAGAAAATCTAATTATCAACACAAGAATAATAATAAGAATAATAACAATAATTGGGATGTTTGCCAAAAGAATCTCAAAGCTCGTTGATTGCAGTTCTCAATTTACCACCAAGTAATGACATGAGACCACCACCATGGACCCTTCCCTCTGGAACAACGAAACTGAAGCTGTTTCCAAGTTGGTGGTTGTTTTTGTTGTGGCCGGTGCTGCTGCCAATGCCAAGCAGAGCGTTCCTTTCCTCCTCCCTTTCGGTATTTAATGGTGTTGAGTAAGATGATGATGCCTTCATCGACGAAGGAACCAACACCTGTGGAGGTATGAGATGTTGCCTTTTTGCTGGTTTCTCGATAGAGTCCGCGGATTCTGATATCATACTTCCTCCGCAAGAAAAGTATGCTTTGTCAACATTATTTCTCATTGTAGATGCAGCAGATACCAGTCCACGGAAGAGACCTGGTCCGATCATACTTCCTTTGCTTGCCTCCTGTCCCTGAACCAAATTGCTGTGTGCAGCACATAGCCCACTCTTTCCCCTAGCAAACTTTTCGCATTTTCCCCCTCCCCAGTTGCATCTCTTTCCACCACCGTGGGCTTTGCAGAAGTCAGTGCTGCCTTGTGCGCTCTTTCCACAGTTTTCAAACTTGCAACGCTTCCCTCCTCCGTGCCGAACACAGCAATCAGTGCGGCCACGTGCACTCTTGGTGCAGTCCGGAATAGAGCACCTCTTCCCACCACCATGCGCGACACAGAACTTTGTGCCTCCATGAACACTTTTTGGGCATATCCCTCCCCCATCAAAGAGGCAGCGCTTTCCCCCACCATGTCCTTTGCACAGAGGTGTGCTTCCCTCGGCACCTTTCGTACACCCGGCAAATATGCATCGTTTTCCACCCCCATGCGCTTTGCAGAGTGATGTGCTACCTTGGGCACCCTTTTTACAACCTTGGAATTGGCAACGGCGTCCACCACCATGAGAGATGCACAAACCAATCTGCCCCTCGGCACTACGCTTGCAACCTTCAACCTTACACCTCTTTCCTCCACCGTGCCTGATGCAAAGGCCTGACTTTCCTCTTGCTGCTTTGGTGCACCCTCCTAGATAGCCACACCGTCTCCCACCACCATGTGCTATGCAGAAGTCGGTCCTTCCTTCAGCACTTTTAGTGCATCCTAGTTGCTGGCATCTCCTCCCTCCACCATGGGCCTTACAATAGGCTGTCCGGCTTTCAGCACCTTTGTTGCATCCTGGCTTTTGGCACCTCTGCCCACCACCATGGCCAATACAAAGGCCAGTTGCTCCTCGAGCTCCTTTTTTACACCCAGAATATTTGCATCTTTTGGGGTTGCTGGTCTTGCGATCTGCTGATGTTGTAGACCCAGAAGTGGTGCTCCTTGAATAATCAGAGATAACAGAAGGTTCAGAGCTTAGTTGAGAGTTATGACAATGAGATTTTGCATCAAGTTCTAGCACTTCTTTTGTTGGAGTCGAAATTTTGTCATTATCAACCCTTGGTTCGATGAAAAATGTAGTCAGATAGCCACCTGATTTCTTGGCTGATGTAGAACCCTCATCAACAACAGGGATCAAGATTCTCTTACCACCAGAGGATACCTGATCAGAATGACGAGGTGTATTCATAGGACTGTGTGTTGAAACTGAGTACTCAGGCACGATGGAAAGATCATCACTACCCCCAGATAGACCTAATTTGAGAATTGAATCCCCCTCAGATGACAGCCCATGTCTCAACATAGCTGTAATTCCTTTCTTCTGGTTAGCTCCAACCTGGTAGTTATCTAAGTATGCACCGGGCGTTGGCCCCAACCCAAGCACCAACCTGCATCCATCATCAGGAGCATTTGTATGACTAACCCGGTTGCCAGCATTGTTGTGATTACTCCCGAATCCAGTGCTTTTACTTCCTCCATAACCAAAGCAATCCAATTGCAAGGCAGTGTCATTGAAATTGTTTTGTTTGAGCTCAACAGCCGAAGAGAATAACATTGCGTGCTTTTGAGAATCCATTACTGCTGTTTATATGCTATCAGTGAACAAGATGACCAACTACATGAGGATATCAAAAAATACTAATACAAATATCTATATATCAACAAGTGAAAAGCAAATAAAAGAAATCCTAACAAGCTACATCCACCACTCACAAATCCTGAAGTGTCGGACCTATCCATTACATAGAAGGTCTCAACTCCAACAACCAGATATACTCCTTCAACCTCCTAAATTTTTGTGAAACAGGTGTCACCAATCTGTACCTCAGAAATTCTTCAATAGTCTTTCACCTGCCAACAGTAGAAAGACAATTTCACAATTTTTCACAACTTAAACACACAATAGCAGGACAAGATCACTAACAAATGTTCGTAACAATAGGGCAAGTAGTGTTTAGCTCATACTTTTTAAGTAAATGGCCTATAAAAATAAAAGTTAAAGAGCTTATGGAGGTTGGAAAGAAGAGGAAAGCACCAGCAAAATGTACCAAAGCAGTTGAAAATCCATAATACAGGGAAAAACATTAGAAACACAAATGAATTCCAGGGAAGCACTTAGCTGGAGGATTGATGTTTAACAAGATTCAGCAAGGCATTTTGAAAGTATACTTGCAAATTTATACTGCTACCATAAAGAGTTAAAAACTAAGTGAGACAACAAGAACAACTTGTCTCGGTCCTAATCAACTAACAACAGAACTGGTAAATCATATGGGATGGAGTTAAGTTAGAATCCTCAGCCTACGCTGGGATCCATTTAAATTATACCTTCCAAATCAGGGGAGATAGGAAGCTTTCCAAAAGGATAGCATGGTAACAATTAATGAGACAAGGTGGTTACCCTACTTGATAGGGATTGCCCCATTCAGCCAATAGCTGAATCTGTCAGGGACCTGTGGTTCCCCTCCCTGACACTCTACTCTCAAACCCAAATAGCATGATAGAAGATAATAATGCGCGTTTTTTATCGAGATAAAATCTTTACCAGTACCCTTTCTTGTCCATTCAAAACCAACTGTTCAGCAAAGTCCCTACTTTCTTTTCTTTTTCTTCAATTAACCAATTGGACATTAATCCACAGTTTTTGCTAACCTACTTGGAACAACATGCACAATTTCTCAAGCTAGACAAATAGCTATTCTCATACTCTGTTCACAATTTTGCAAAATGTTTGCAATTATGACATGTTATTTAGCACCGAGCTAAGGGTAATCAACACATCAAGAAGCTTATTAAGGATCTTTCAACAGTCAAAGTTTCCAGCTAATTTGGGGAAAAAAGGAGCAGTTTTTTGCCAACTATGCTAAAAACTACTATTACTTGTTGTCTAGGACCCTCGAAAACAAGACTCAAATTCGGGGACTCGAACAACCAATTAAATTTTCCGCTACTGCTCCTAATTAGCTAATACTTAATCAGTACCTGCTCATCGTCAAAACCTGAGATACTAAAATCCATAAATTACTCAACTAACTACAGACCGTGTTTACAATTTTTAATTAAAACTGGATGAATTATCTTAAACTCTAAACCACTTAAAACCCATAAAACTATTCAGCTTCAAAATAAGAAATTCAGCGGAAAATAAAATCAAAACAAACATTAATCACCTTTTATCTGCTCTCTGGTATTAGCCCACAATTAAAGATGTAAAGAATAAAGCATCAAATATCCAAATAAGTGAAAATACAAAAACCCAAAACTTATATTGATGCACAGAATAAATCACTCAAAATCCCACAAGACTTCTGCATTAGACAAAAATTTAAACAAGCACATATAAAAGGGAATACCCTTTTGGAGAATGCAGCATAAAGTAGCCAAATCAGTGAAGCTATTGAAGAGACCCCAATCCACATAGCCCACAAATCTAGAGAGAGAAAACAACATAAATACAGCAGAAATGAATAAAGAGGGAAGCAGAGAGAGCTACAAGCTGAACTGTCTTAAGTGAGAAATGGATGGAAAGAAAGAGAAGAGAGAAGGGAGAGGGGCTAGTAATTAGCTATTTAGCTGTGATTAATAGAGCTTAGTTTTGATTAATGGCCACTCCTAATTTTGATTAATGGGGCAGCTATTGTACTTTGTTTATGTGGAATTACAAAGTTACCCTTTGCGTCAGCTGTTTTTCTCGGCGCGAGTTCGACGGACAGACGACTACTATTGATTTGGACATTATTGTATACAGTGCTTTTTAGTGAAAGCGACGTGGCATGTGAGTTGACTGTTTTAGCCTAGGTGAAGTTTATTTTTGGGCAGGGGTATCTAGGGTAATTTTGTCTTTTCAGTAGCGAATGTCGTTTTCCGGTGACATTTGATGGGGTAGGGAAAATTGGTGGCCGAGGTGGAGTTGTCGTGGCGCGCCAAATCACCTAAGCCGACGAAGGGGAGAAGAGGGAGAGTGGAAGGAGAGAGAAAGAGGGTGGGCCACTTGGCTTATAAAAATCTAGTGACATCAGATGAGCTGGCTTTTTGGCTTAGCTCAAATGGAAATTGGATTGATTTGATTCGATAGCTGCTCATGCATAAGTTTCTAATCTTGGCATTGTTTGTTTGAATATTAGTCATCATTATTTTCTTTCAATTTACCCATAATAAATAGGCTAAGTTTGTTTGGTATTACTTTTAAAAACACATGTTGTTGAAAATTTTTAAATACGTTCTTTAATTATTTTTTTATCTCGTATACACATTATTAAGATATTAAAATTGTAATGTTTTTTTATAAAGCGAAAATTTCTTATAAAGAGAAAGCTAAGCTCCAGTCAATAGCATTTCAAGGATTGGAAGGATTTTAGTTTAATCATTAAATAAATAATAGAGCAACTAGTGGGAATGAATAAAGAGTTAAATGATTAAAGCTTTATGACTCCACTACAGAGGTCGGGGGTTCGAATCTCACTAACACCAATTCCCCTTCCCTATTGTAATAGAGTAAGTTTGAGGTTTGATTAAAAAAAACATAGAGCAACTAATGACACTATTCGCTATGGGTGTTAAGAGATCCATTTTAAGTCAATCATCATACACTAATTATTGAGTTAAATTATAAAACAACTAGTGAAACTGTTTGCTAGTCATGCGTATTAAGATATCCATTTCAAGTAAATTGTGCTGCACTAATATCTAACTATGTAATTTCAGTTAGCTGCTCCAAACTTGCTCATTAACCTCTATAGCACTAAACTCTCCAAGTGCCCATAAGAAGTTTTGCTAGAAGCAATTATTCCAAGCGCTTAAAAAGTGTGAAGGATTATCCATAGAGATCTATACACAAAAATTAAAGAAATTCCTTGTGAAAAGTAACTTATTATTGTTCACCTTATAAAAAAAGTGACTTAGTAGTGTCAAACTTTTCTTCAAAAGCGTTCATTATGTCATGGAAACAATAAATTTACACATTCTCTTTCACCATTATAAAGGCGATGTTCATAATGGTTTGGTCATTGCTTTTCCATAATTCATAAACAAAATTAGAAAATAAAGAAAAAGATTAATAAAAAAAAATCTTAACAGTAAGCTAAGTTTTTGAGCCCCACTAAAATATTTCAGTTTAGTGCGAGCAAATTGAACCTTGACTTAGGTTAATTATTTTTCTTCACATAAACTTGTTCGGTTTTTGTTGTAATCACTAGTTAACAATGAGCAAGTGGTAATTTGGCTAGGGTGGCAGTTAGGTCGGGTTTCGAGTAGGTAGATCAGGTTGAGACCCAAGTATAATATGAAACTTGCTTATCCGAACTTGACCCACCAACTTGAAACAGGGTTAACATATATGATCCAAACACGACTCGAAACAGGCTGTGGGCAGATCATTTGACTCGAAAAAAACTTCATGTTAGGGAAGTTTTTCGAGTCAAACAAATTGACCCGCCAACCTGAAAAAACTTCCTAATGTGAAGTTTTTTTCTAGTCAAACGGGTCGACTTGTCAACTCGCCAACCCCTTTGACCTAAAAATCCTCCCTAATGTAAAGTTTTTTTTTTTAGGGTCAAATCGATCGACTGAATTTTGACTCAAACCTGACCTATTTTTTTTTTTACGGGTCAATTGGGGTTCAACCCGAACCCGCTAAGTCTTAACCCAAACTCATTATTTTCGTGTTAGGTGTGAGTCATGTTGAAAATTGCTATCCTTAGTTTGGCATGACAATTGACAGGTTATGTTTTTCTTTTTAGTCTTTTACGTGTGAAAAAAGTCGTCATGCATACTACAGTATTATGTGTGCCAAGTAGTTCTTTAGTCAATCATAATTTCCAAGATTCATTAACATATTTTGTGTTAGTGATTGTTTTATAGTTTGTAATGTATTATTCAAGTTCATTGTCTCACATTGGAAGAGAATGGAATATCCAATATATTATATATATATATATATTTTTTTTTTTGTCTTCTTCCAAATTCAAATTTGATACAAATATTGTTTTGGAGGAAAAATTTAATGGAAGGCTATTTTAAAACATATTTAATTCATTTGAATATAAATTGAAAGATATATATACATATCTTGACAAGGCACTTGGGCACTTGGGCATCTTGGGCTTTCTGATCAATAAGAGGAAGTTATTTTTCTTTTTTCGCAACTGTTTTTTCAGTTTATTTTTACGAATAGATGCATCATTTTGTTCAGAAATTGTGTCATTTGGTTAATATCATGAAAAGGTATCAAAATTCTCTTTAAATAATTGAACTTTGACAGAATTAAACTTTAACTTTTTCATTTTAGTTCTTAAGCTTTGTTGTGTCCTAGAGGTAATTTGCTTAGAATAATAGAAGCAAATGAAACCTTAAGGAAAGTGATTATCACGCCTCAAAGTTTGTAACTTTCTCCATTTTATTTCTCTGTTTTTTTTAAACATATTGCAACTCAACCTTTGTTCCAAATATCATTTAGCATGAAATTTTTCTTGTCAAACTAGCAAAACATTTACCATCTAGCTTGTTATTCGAGTTCGTAGAGTGATTTAAAATCAAATATATTATACAACTGCAAAACTCATACTGTACATTAATTCATCATGTTATGAGGAAGATACTATCCTAAATTGTTCCTACTCCATTCTTTTCATAATTTAATTCTGAAAAAAAAAAAGGAAATAGCCAAAGGGCTAATTAGAAGGTCGTGCCCTTTCGCCATGGCTTTTGGACTCATAAGTTGCATCACATGTGGCTCGGCTAAACAAGTGACGGAAACAAGTGATGCCATTGACTTCTGAATTCTGACTATAAAACAAACAAAAAGTTGCATCTGAAGCTACACTGCTAAAGCTATGGCTCGGCTAAAAGCCCTATTCCAACCAAGTACCAAAGCCAACACATGTAAAATATGGTATAAAATTTTTGGACCAAAAAAAGGTAAAAAAGAAATATGAAGTGGGTGTGGGCTGTCCTGGTTGTCCTTGCAACGGCTGAGGCCTCATATGTCCGGATGGAACAAGTTGATGGCTGAAGATTTAAAGTGTAAAAATTAAATGAATGAAATGCAATCAATAAAGTTAAAAATAAGTGTGAAAGATGATTGTCGTTTTGATGAAAAAATAGTTACGCACAAATACTAGCTAATTACACATAAAAACTCATTAGTTACACAGATTTCAACTGATCCAAACTGATGCACCTTGAACTTGCAACGCCCTGATCCCCTTGCAACCTCCTCAGGGCTGTCTGCTCGCTTTCACCATTTGCTGCATCCGCTGAAACGTTCACAGTTAGCATTGAAATCATATTGGAATCTCGGCCCTCCATTCTGCACACGTCATTCTCTCATTGGAAGATTCCTCAATTATTTGAGTTTTCTTCAATCGTCTGAGTAGTGAGTACCACCACGCTTAAGTCATTAATTGAGATTTGAGAGATGGATTGACGGATGGCTTCAATTTTAACCAAACCCCATAAAGTCCAGATCCGTGTTTGTGCCGCGTTTCGAGGTCGTTCATTGTGTGTACTGCGTGAAAGATATATCGTGGAAAAGTAAGACATCTAGGTGTAGGTCATTGGATTGCCTTTCTTTTCTTGAAAGAAAAAGAAAATTATTGAAATGACATTCTACCACTTTTTAAGATGTTATGCAAGTGAGATAAAAATAATGATAATTATAAAAGGGAGGTTGAAATTATTCTAAGATAATTTTGCCAAAAAATTGAGTTTGTTTAAATACATTTGTTTATTTGTTTGTTTCTTCACATAAATGAAAGTACGTTGCAAAATGCACCTTTCAACTATCACCATTTTCTATATTCCCCTAAATTATAAATTTTAGCAATTTACTATTTTAATATTAATCTTAATCAGAATATGTATTTTGATCGAATTCAATAGCGACATATGATTCATATAGTCGACCCTCTATAGTGGGATCAAAGCTTAAATGTTGTTGTTGTACTATCTTACAATTAGTTTTTATATGCTTTTAGAAAAAAAAAATGTCAATTTTTTGCCAAATGCCTCTAATCAAGTATCAAAAAGCAGATATGTCAAATTACGGCCTAATGGGGAAGGACCAAACAAAAGCCCCAAATTCTCCACATCTTTCTTTTGTTTTAAGTACAACAAAAGCCAGAAAAGTTGTTTGAATATCATTTCTCGAATCCAAAAATGTACAATATGAAATCTAAATCCTCTGATGTAAGAGTACTTTGCATGGTGTACTATATTGATGTTTCCTAAAATTTCGACGATCCCAGGAGGGACTTAAATTTTGAACTTTCAAGAGAAAAAGAAGTTCAAATGCAAACAAAAAGTTGGGCTTAGAAATTAATGTTTAGGACGTGGTGGACAAGGAATGGCCAAGGCAACAAATAATCGCTTGGTTACTCTAAGAATTACTCTACAACCTTTTCAGTTGTCCCAACAACACCCTTGGGAATCCTAATTTGAACTCAATCTTGGGGTTATTTCCAGAGTTTTTTATTTTTTATTTTTATATGATAGTTTGTCTTAACTTACAGAATATATGCTTTGCAAAAAGATTCTAATTTATCTTGTAATAATTGATGTTTTCCATTTGGATTTAGAAGTAAAACGAATTCTTTCTTTTTCTTTTCTTTCTCCCTTTATGGCTCCGAAATAAGGCGGATTAACTTTGAAAAAAGAAAAGAAGAAGAAAGAAAGAAGCTTTTATATGACACATTTACATTCATCACAATAAATTAGAATGAATATAGTCCACAACAAAAGTATTTAATGATAAAAGGAAAAGGAATTATGTATATGGTCCCAATTTAAGATGCTTAGCATATCAATTTCATTTGGCTGGAATTCATTGTTGGCCTCATGAAGGGCCCTTGTCACGTGATTTTCTCTTAAGACAACAGAGAGACAGAAAAATATTTTGGAGGGGTCATAAACAGAAAAACTTGGCCAGTCTTATATGAGTCTGCAACACATTATCCTCAAATGTAACAGCACTCTAGTATGTATTTCAATTTTTGTACCATCCAAGTTGCTGAATATTCAATATATTCATACACAAGCCAGATGGGATCGTTTCTTGAATAACAGCGACAGTTGAAATCAACCATAATAAGTCTGAAATTAATCAGCAGAATTTTGGTACGAATCCAACCTCGGTGAAGTACTGATGCATCTGACTAATTAGAATATTTAGAAGTTGATAATGCATTGAATACCTTGAAAGGGACATTGTATGTCATTAGCTCATAACAGTTAACACCTGAGGCATCTGGTAATATTAGGTTTTTTTATCGAAGCAACTAGTAACAAGGAAAGTCAAGCTGTTTTCTTGCTTTGCTTTTAGTTTTACTAAGCCTGTTAAGTATCCTATGTTGATTTTTAATGAATTAATATCATGATGAAAAGTAATATATTTGGTTGATGGAATCTAAGTGAATGAAAACTAGTATCTGATGAATTTGTTGTAGTGGCCAATGATCATTAGACCTTGTGCAAGGTAACTATAAAAATACACATTGTTGATCTAAATGCAACTAAGTAGTAAGAACGATTTGATCCAGGTTGTAGGAGAACTTGTTTCGTCTATTTGTCGTGTTGATGGTTATACGTTTGAAGTTTTTGTAGTGATGTAATAGCTGCAATCTTGATGGGCTGTTGCCAGTTTGGCAAAGATCTCATTCATTGCTTCCTCGGCTAAACTACGAATCCATAAAGAGTTGACATGACAAATGTGGTTCACGAGTTCAGTTATGAAGTAATTGGGCATCAGATCAAATGGATTTTTGCTTAAGCTGAAGTCAAGAAAATTCAGTCATTAATATCCATATGCCTTCGGCATGAATATTTCTGCGGACTATTTTCTTTCAAGCTGTCCAAACAACATAGAGGATTTGAGTTAAAATTTGAATTTAATCCATCCAAATGCAACCGAGAATTTGGATTTTGCACAATTGGCCACTGAAAGTGAATAAAAACTGAGATCTCTTACACTTGTCTCAATTTATTTATTGCTTTAATTTCCATCTTGTAACAACCTTTTTTCTTTATTTAAAGGAAAAAAAGGAAACAATCACCATGTGGAATTCTTTAAATCATCACAGTCAAGTGATGTTTCAAATCTCCTACATGTAGTACATGCTCTCCTAAAGCTACCTTCCTGTTCCCCAGCTTATCAATTAAACTCAAATGCTTGCAAACATTCACATCGAATTTTACCAGCCCTTCAGTTTGGGGAGTCAAATGGAGCTTTTGGAAGCCCAACAAATGTTTTTGAGGTGCACTGTGCACTGAGGGAGGAGAGGAAAACAGGAGCACTGTATGGCTTCCACTCATGTTGCCCACATTTTTCACACACAGTTCAATATTGAAGCTCAGGTTCTTGCAGCTCTGCCCAACTGCATCAATGGACTCGCATGTTGTTGAACGACAAACATGTCCCTCTTCCAGGGGAACTGAGACAACCTTGGGTGCTTGTACTAGGCTGTGCTGAGATGTCGAGTAGCTCCATCCATCCCCAAATGAATAAATGGTTTCACCCTTGTAGAATCAATATGTTCGGCCAGGGTAGCCTGTGGCAGGGTCTGGTCTCGTGCATATCTGTCATATTGACCGTTTCAACATAGGATTGTGAATACCATGTCATTGGTAGCCTTCCACCTAGCAACAGGACGATATTAGTACCATTTACTTGCTAAATAGGGATGCTTCGCATTGATTGTTAGGTTTCATTGATAAAGTTGACCAAAAATTCTCAATTTTAGCTGTAAATATCTTTATAAGGTGACTGAACTAGTAAAAATTCAGTTAAATAGATGGAAGACTTACTGGGATTATGTAAGCCAAATATGACATCTGCTAATGCAGCTCCACCTGCTTCACCGGGGAAACCAACCCAGAGAATGCTGGTAATTTTAGGACTATCTTTTGCAAATTGTATATCCCAGCCTCCACCTGACATTCTGACCAGGATCACAGGTCCTTTGGAGACATTAGCAACCTCGGATATTAAAAGTGCCTGTTGTCCTGGAAGAGTAATATTAACTCTGTCTCCGTTTTCTGTCTCGATTGATTGATCAGAGTCCATTACAAGAACCACTGCATCTGCTGCTGCCGCAATTTTCTTGGCATCATCTACTTCCGCAGTATCACAGGACACATTAGCACAGCCTGCCTGGAATACTGTTGAAACTGAGGCTGATAGACCTTGCAATCGACTCACGTATTCACAAGGAATACCTGCATATATCCCAGACGCTTCAGAAAGACATTTCAAGAATTACATTTGATCTATATACATACATACATACATACATACATACATATATGTGTGTGTGTGTATATATATATATATATAACCTCGTATGCTAGCT
>CM045558.1:25111613-25160124 GCA_024721245.1 Mitragyna speciosa
GACCAAATGATCTATTGTACGATTTAATACAATCTCCTGAGCCTTCTTATAAAAGCCCAGGCTTTTAATTAGACGAGGTTCATTAAGGTTTTATGTCGAGACCTAGAAGTCCAAAGCAAAAGCCTGTGTAGAGAACTCGAAGTCCAAACAGAAAGCCTACAATACAATACCCTATGAATAAATTAGGATTAGTCCGACGGTGCAAGTGTTGACGACTATGGATTAAACATGTACGTAGATTAAAAAAAGAAAAAAAGAAAAAAAAATGGACGTGAAAATCATTCTACTGTTCCCCTAATTAGTGCGTCAAACAATTAAAACTGAATTAAAAAATCAAAGTGCAAAATGAAAATTAGCGAAAAAAAAAATTAAAGATACAAAAGTTGCTCTAGTCCTTCAAAATAATACTATATTATATGTGAAATTCTTAGTTCAATATAGTAGCTTGAGAGAAGAGTTAACAATATATAGCTCAATTTTACAGTACTATTGTTTCTTGTCGTTAGGGTTATTTAATAATCAATTATGAAAAAACTTGTTATAAATTGATCAATTTTGAAAATATATTGTTTGGTCAACACAAATTAAAAAATAATAAAAAACACCTGAAAAATGATAATTATATAGGTAATAGAAACAACAATAATGGATATGCGATTTTCGTCTTGTAAATTTGACACATTCTAAAAAAAAAAAAAAAAAAAATCGCAACGAAAAAATCATTTATAAATAAGATGAAATTGCTAAGCAAACATGAAAAGTTACTTGAAAAAAAAGAATTCATTTACCTCACACGGAACAGCTTAGCTTTTTCTAAACGCTTTCTAATTTCCCTCTTTCTCCTTTTCAAATCATAATTTTCCCACAAATTCCCTAAATTACAAGAGATTAATTGATTTCTAGGGTTTATCAGTCAACCGCCCTCACTCTACTATTCTGGTATGCCTTTTCTCTGCGATACTGTAATTACTAGCAGCTATCGCGACTATTTCAATTGTTCATAGGAATTAAATTTCATCTAGAATTTTGTTTCCTTATTTTTTATTTATTTTTTGGATGTTATAATGCAGCAGCTTCAATGTCTGCGTTTGGTACTGCTATTAGCTCCAATTACAATCCCAACCGCTCCGCTGAGGTAATCTTTGATTTATAGTTATGTTTTATTGGTTTTCTAATGTTATTGTTGTCAAGATTGGTACATTTTCTTTTTCGTTTTTCTTTTGATAAATATTTGTATTTTGATGAAAAAGTACAACTCCTGTGGGTTTTGGTTGGGTGTAAATTGAATTTGAAGGTGGTGCAACCGCCCAGTGATTCTGTATCCAGCCTTTGTTTTAGTCCCAAGGCTAATTTCCTTGTTGCCACTTCTTGGGATAACCAGGTGAGAGCTGTTTACTTTTCCTCGTTAATTTATTTATAGAGTACCTTTTATTAAAACTTTTAGGTTGTTAATATAGTATATTAGTTTGTTAAAAGCTGGAATAGTGTTTTGGATTGGTAAATGGAGGATTTAAGCACTCGAACTCGTTAGTTATATGCTTCTAGAATTAATCAATTACGATACAAATTCATGGGGTGCCGAGGCTGCCATTGAAGTATGTTTTATTGATTATAGAAGTCCGAGTACCTATACATAAACCTTCGTTCTTTATGTGTGGAACTGGTTGAAAGTACTCTTGATTTTGGATTGGAGCTAAAAAAATGTGAATAACTGCTTCATCTTGTAGGTGAGATGTTGGGAGATAATGCAGTCTGGAACTAATGTTAATACTGTGCCTAAGGCTGCAATGGCGCATGACCAACCGGTAGTGTATCAGAATTCTGTGGTACATGGTTCTTAGTAATGTATGAGTTCAGGCTTGTCTCTTGCCCATTCAGTTTAAACATGTTTGGTAGGTTCTGTGCTCCACTTGGAAGGATGATGGAACAACTGTCTTCTCTGGAGGTTGTGACAAACAAGCCAAGATGTGGCCTCTGTTATCTGGTGGTCAGCCAGTGCAAGTGGCCATGCATGATGCCCCCATCAAGGAGATTGCTTGGATCCCTGAGATGAACATGTTGGTAACAGGAAGCTGGGATAAGACTCTGAGGTATTTTTCTTTCACAAGTTATATAGTTTGCCTAAAAACAATCAATTTCTGGAATCTACATTGGCTGTCGCTTGTCTTTTGATTTTGATATATCTTTCATTCAGTTATTGTTGGTCTATTCTATTATACATAATAGCATGTGGAATAAGAAAAATAGATCATTTCGAAGGGTCACATTATTGTTCGGCAAACATCGTTTGTACTCCTTCAAGTGGGCAATTCCACTGAAGTGACGTGTTCCTGCTTACAGTTGTCATCTTTACAATTTTCAAAGCATGTTGGTTGGCAATATGTTAACGTTAATTGTTTTATGGGTTTTCTTTGCTTCGTGACCTTGAAAATCGCACCTGATCTTATTTGATACTGTGCTTGTCTCAACAGATGATTTATTTTTGTGTTCCAGTAAATTCAGCTACCTTATACTATTTGTAAAGGAATTCTGTTATTTTTTCTATGACTTGATCCCTTCTAATGTTCTGCATCAATCTGATTAATCATCCTTCTGTTTTTCTTTATTCTAAAAGTGGAGTGTTCCATTTGTCAGATTCTTGGTTATAATCAGTTCTTTGTTTCCAGATATTGGGATTTGAGACAGCCAAATCCAGCTCATGTTCAACAACTTCCGGAGCGCTGCTATGCCCTTACTGTGAGACATCCTCTGATGGTTGTTGGAACCGCTGATAGAAACCTTATTGTGTATAATTTGCAGAACCCTCAGGTATTTTATTTTCTATTACAAATTAATAAACTCAATGAAGTATTGCCAAGTTATTGATGTAATATAAAAGTATGATTATGCCAGCACGAATATTAGAAAACTGCTTTCAGTGGCATGCAAACGGCATGTAATATAATACTTATTCTGAGACCAATGGATATCTGCTCAGAGGACATGTTCCAGAGTTGTTCTGTAAGACCAATCTTCTTTTCCACTAGGTGTCATCAAGGCTTAATATATTGCAAACAGCTGCCTCCAAAGTATCTCTGTTTTTTTCCCTAATTTATTTATTTATATTTTGTTTTTAATTTTTTTTTGAGTCAAGCTATGAAGTATATTTGTTGATATATATTGTGCCAGTCTCTTAATATTGGGGACGACCCACTTTTTGAAAAAGGATGCTTTTGACATATAAACTTCCTAAAATCAACTGGATTGAAGTGGTTTGGGGGGGGGGGGGGGAGGGGAGGGTTGTAAAATTTATTAGAATAATAATAAAAAAAAGAGCTACATGACCAAAGCAGTTATGAGCTTCAATTACACTGGCACGGTATCAGGAAATTTCTTAACAGGCTTCAACAATGAAAATATTAGCATTTTTTATTTTGGAATTATTATTTCCCCCTTGAAAATACTAACTTAGCGGCAGAAATGCAGCTTTAAATTGATTTCAGTTGTAAAAATATTTTGGTGTTTTCTTTCTGGCATCACCAATGATCATGTAAGTGAAAATATTGTTTTGCTGTAAACCACTCTTGAATTGGTATGAGAACTATTGTAAACATATTGTAGTTGAACTGCTTCCAAATCTTTGATTCTGATCCTTGAAGTTTTCCCCAGTTTCCTTTAATTCTGTATCTTGATCGGATTTAGTTGGTAGAAGAGAAAGATTCCCTAATTTGACCAGACAAATAATGATGGATTATGTTCTAGCACTCATGTTACATGTACTCTTCACTCACCCCCACTATACCCGTGTTGTGTCGTGTCAATACAATACGGATATGGGTATATATATGGCATATAGTAACTGAAACTTTCACTTTTTCTAGTCGTACCGTGTCGGACTCTTCATTCATACCCGTGTCCACGTTCTGCCATACCCTAGTCCATGTAACATAGTCTAGCACAACGCGAACTCGATATTGTTTTTTATTCTATGGTTCTGTCTTCAGTTAGTGGAAGCTCCTCTGAGTTAGTTATACTCAAACCCAGTACTTTAACTAATTTTGCAAAGCTTTATGCATGAGTATCATTCATATGTATAATTTATAAAAGCTTCAGCTTCAGTGGTTGGTATCTCCATGTGCGCTATGGATTAATATATTCTTCGCATTGTTGGCCATCCACGAGTTTAAGTCTGGCTCAGCTGTATTTTGTTCCTTTTTTTTTTTTAATATTCTAGTGGCAAAATCAACTTCATTTGTTTGGTGCTTCTCCTTTAAGCTTCTATAGCTTATGTTGTAGGTTTTGGTCCCTATTCTGATCTTTCTAGCCAGAACTAGCAGTTATAGTATTTTCTTAAAAGAAGGAAGGTCTATTCTCCTGTCTGTTGTCATCTTCTTAGAGTTATAGGATTTGTGTGATTGCATATATAGATTATAGATAACTTGATGTCAACCTTTTCTACAGTTATTTACTGAAATTTTGCTTTTGAATGAAAATTAGGCTGTCTAGATGTAAGTCGAACACTCTATATAATTTTGTTTATGATGTCGGGAGAAAGTTTAACATAGTGAAGTTGTAAATGCAGACTGAGTTCAAGAGGATCACTTCGCCTCTCAAGTACCAGACAAGGTGTTTGGCTGCCTTTCCTGATCAGCAAGGTTTTTTGGTAAGTTTTCACATTTTTTGTTCTAGTAGTCTACAACCTAACACTGAATTAACGGGTTTTCTTTATGTCTAATGGTAATCTTTTGCTAGCTTTAAATGATGTTTTTAAAAATTTTCTCATACCTAAATATCTATAATAATGCTCTGGGGTGATTTTCTCTTCTTATTATTTCAGTGGAACTGAAATCCCTTTTTCTTCTGTATTTGCTAATGATGGTTACTCCTGGTACTGTTTCACAGGTTGGCTCAATAGAAGGCAGGGTTGGTGTTCATCATCTTGATGATGCACAACAAAGTAAAAATTTCACCTTCAAGTGCCACAGAGAGGGCAATGAGATTTACTCTGTCAATTCACTGAACTTTCACCCTGTAAAAACTTTTCATCTGATTTTAATTGTTCCCTTTTTTTTTCTCTGGAAACTGTCTTCTATTCTATCTTCCATGTGGATGAAATGCAGCTACTGTACACCTAAGTTTTTTGTCAGTTGGATGTTAGTAGTAGTCTTCAGAGGTTCACATGAAATAATATTAACTCTGAGGTTCTTTATTTGGCAAATAACTCTTGGTTCATTGTAATGCTTTGGATCAGTTATGCGCAAAATAACCACCTCAGTCATCTAGTCTATTGAAAGTTACTTGACACGTTCAACATCAATTTCTGATGTTGATAACTCGTTTAATCTTCCTAGGCTGGGTACTTTTGGAGCTATATGATGCTCTGCTATATTGGACGTTTGGTTCAATGGATAAAGTTGTTCAGCATCCTTAGAGTAAAATATCAGTAGCAAATTCTTTCGCTTAGCTCTTGCATATTGGCTAGCTTTGTGAACGTTTTGTTAAATTCATGAGTAGCTAGGTCCCCAACTTTCAGCTTTCAACTCATGGTTCCGTGCTTGAAGATCTAAGTATCATATTTCTTGTGGTGGAATGGATGCATGAAAGTGATTATGAGGCTAAAGGAAAAAAAATCAGAAGGAAAATCTGATTCACGCCTTTGCTATTTCCTTGTGTCAAATTGATTGACCTGTTCTGATTTATCATCTACCCCCACGTTTATATCCTGTTGATGATGTTTTGGTCAACTGTAAGTGCTGATCAATTTGAGTTTACCTGGACTTGGAATCATTGAATTGACTCATGTTTCTTATTTGCAGTTCATGTTTGACAACCAGAAAAGGTTTTCAAAGTTTCCCTTTGTTTAGTCTTACTGGAATTTCAATGATATGGTCCATCAAACTTGATAATCAGTGGTTGTACCATCTTAAACTAACCAGAGATGCCCAATGCTGCGCACCTGTATGCTATTGAGTGCCATGCATTTTTTCAATTTGGCCCTATTCCTTGCAAGAACTGACATTACTTTGTCTCAGGTGTATCATACATTTGCAACTGCAGGTTCTGACGGTGCCTTTAATTTCTGGGACAAAGATAGCAAACAGAGGCTTAAGGTATTTTTTTTAATTACAAGCTTTTAATCAATTTCATTGAAGTTTATTTAGAGATTTCTTTATTTGATAGCATGATTTTTTCCTAGTTCTTTTCGCCTTTTTAGCTTGTTTGATGCAAGGGAGTGGATAAAATTTCTCCTGGAAAATAAAAGATTTCGAATATAGTCTCAGTTGACATAAATTTATGAGACAAGTGTTTCATGTGTTTAGTGATTCTAGATTTTCCTTAGAGAGGCTTGGGTGAGATTGGATATGTCCTAGGCCTTGCTGTGTTCTATAGTTGTGTTGTCTGAGTTTCATTTGAAAATCACAATGATTTGACTTTTTCTTCTTTTCTGCCCTTTTTTCTCCTCACGACCTCCCTTGTAGATTGAAAACTGACAATGGTTATTTTCTCTATTATTTTTCGTGAAATTTGCCAGCTTCTTGTTCTTTCCATTTTATCTTGCTCTACTCATCCTATGTTTTGTGTTTTTGTACTTACTGCTTGTTTACTGGTTAGGCCATGACAAGGTGCAGTCAACCCATTCCTTGCAGTACATTCAACAATGATGGTTCAATATTTGCATATTCGGTATGATTTAACTGCATTTCAAAATTGGTGTTATTACCTTGTGATAAACCTTCTCTACCAGCATAGGTCTGATGTATTACCGTGGAATCTTTTGTTTTATGCTGCAAATACTCAGCTAATGATTCTTTAACTTTTACCAGAGTTAAAAGGAAGGTATTAGAAAATTATTCTTTGTTATGCTTATAATAGTGCCGTTGCTCTTTAGCATGTTAACCAACAGTGTACTTGGTTCTTGTAGTTTGAAGGGTCTATATTATTCCCAGTAAACACTATATCTTGGGTCAATTGATTCATGTACAGGTATGTTATGACTGGAGCAAGGGTGCTGAGAATCATAATCCAGCAACTGCAAAGACCTATATACTCCTTCACTCAGTACAGGTAAATTTCTTGTTCTCCTTTCTCACGTAAATCTGTAATTCTTTCTATCAGCAAGATGCACGAGAGAGCCTGTCTGCTCAACTGAGCCATTTGTGTGCTGTTCTGTGCAGGAAAGTGAGATCAAAGGCAAGCCAAGAATCTCGGGTAGAAAGTGAAGCTGGTAGTCACCATCATAGACGAAGAATCTAGTTTGTTCTGTACATTATTATTCTATTGAAATAGGACTCTTTCTATCAAGCACCGACGTATCTGGTTAGTTTTACTTCAAATTTTGTATCCCCTGTAATATTGTGTTTGTAAGTGTCGCCTTTTTAGATGACATTTGCCATCAGTTTTGTTGTTTGAGTTGGGGGTGAATTCAACGTCACCTTTCCTTGCCTTAAATGTTACCTTTTTCTTCCATCTGTACGGAGGGCTTTGCATGTTTAATGGGGCAATAATACCAGCACTAATTAATTATGTCTAGTATTATTGTGTTACCATAAATTTGGATCTCATTGGCGGCCATGAGTGGCACCATAGCTATAGTATCCCGGTTGGTATCCGTGGTCTTAGCTGCAGGTTAAGATAGTCGTGATATCGGCCACGACTGTCAGGCCCAGATATTACAATTGTGTTACTCCTTCAAACATTCAGCTGGTTAGTTTAGATTCTGTTACTGCTTGAACTTCAGCTGGTTATTTAGTAAAATAAAATGCAAACTTTTCGTCACCTTCACCTTGAGAGCAAGAATTATTTGTACCGATCATATAAACAAGAGGCCGCGAGAACCTACTGTTACTATGAATACAAAATTAGAATTCCTTTCGTGCAATAAAGGTGTCTAATCAACTTACAAGCTTCACTATCAAATGCAAAAAGTACAGCAGAAATTGGTGGTCTCACAACGATACCTGCAATTCACTTGCACCAAAACATTGTAATGTCAGTTGGCAACCCATAGACAATTTTACTGTCATAAAAAAATTCTTGTTACATGATACAAATTTGTCACTTGAGAAAATTAAATATGAAAAAAATAAAGAATAAAAGAAAAAAATTGATATGCACAAAGACAATACTCTTTTTTCAAATACAAAGTGAGCCCCTCTGGAATCATATCATACAAGAAACCTGTAAATATCATAAGATCATCTAGGCCCAGACAGTTCATCAGCCATGAGATTTGACGTGGAATCAGCAACCATCCAATCATTATTTGGATGGGATGTGTGGGTGTGAACTCCTGTCGAAGCATCTCCTCCTCCTGCCACTCCTCCCATCTCTCTGTTAATCCATCGCCTTCATGCATTCTGACTATTTCCGACATTTTGGGACGCTTTAGGGGAACTCTGTGTGCAGAGCACAGTTGCTCTATGCAAGAAACGTGAAACCAAGTGCACGGATCAACATTGGTTGAAACCCAATTCTGCAGAACATTATTAGGATCATCTAAATTGTTCTTCAGCACGATCAAAGCATCAACTGTTTTGCATAAACGAGTCAGGTCAGATGTCGACTACAATTTCCGGACATCAACCTAATGCAAATTCTTTAATGTCTTCGTTTCTAGATATGAAGAGAGTAAAAATTGGACGCCCCACCGCCACGCACAATTCAGAAGAATAAATTATCCAACTTTTATCACCAGAGAACTGCCCAAAAAGTCTACTTCGAAAGAAAAGGGAAAAAAAAAAAAAAGATAATAGACTCAATAGGTTTCACGACAACATATCATGTTATTTCATATCACACAATCAAAACAAGTCTCATAACAGAAATCGAAAATGCATAATCCAAAGACTTATTACACTAAATAGCAACAAAAAAAAAAAGGGAATAATTAAAACCAAAACATCACAATTAAGCAAACTAGCATTGGCTAACAGCAGCTCCATCATTCATGATTCAAAACAAGTGAACCAACAAAAGAAATTACGTAAATAATAGTGAAGATGACGATGATGATAAAGGCAGAAAACAAAGCAAAATTAATTAATGCTTAATTAAAAACCACCGGAAAAATAATTATTGCTAAATAATAAAGACACGGAACAAACCTTCAGCAGTTACTGGAGACGCGAAAGAACCGGAAAAAAAAAAGAGCAAAAATAAAATAAAATAAAAGCCGAAGCTGAGATAAACTTCAGAGCGACACTTGCTAAAGAACTAGATTAAAAATTTAACAGAGTAGCTGTGGGCAGTAATAGGAAAGGAAAAACTGGTAAATTATTACTCAGTAGAAAAAGAATAGTCATATTGATAATCATCAAGTCAAACTTTCTGCTGTCAGAATTATTTATTACTGCTTCTCCAGTTGTACTGTATTAAATGATTAATCATGTGTGTAAAAGTATTAGAAAATCATTCTTTGTTATAGCCTTCCAGCATGTTAACAAACAATGTACATTATGTTGTCCAGGAGCTTCAATCGATTTTGGGTACACAAGTAATATTATGACTGGAGCAACCGCACTGAAAATCATAATCCAGCAATTGCAAACACACCTATATACTCCTTCGCTCAGACAAATATATCATTACTTCTTTCGGTAAGATGCATGAGAATTCCTGTCGAGCCATTTGTGCTGATTTTTGTAGGAAAGTGATGTTAACGGCAAGCCAAGAATCTCCGCTGGTAGAAATAGAATGTGAAGCTGGTAGTCAGCATCATAGATGAAGTATATAGTTTGTTTTGTGCATGATTGTTCTGTTGAGACAGGAATCTCTTTTTTCTATCAAGCACCTACATTTATGCTCTCTTTTTACTTAAAATTTGCGTCCCTTAGATGGACAAAACACAGAAGAATTTAGGTCATAAACCACAAAGAAAAATGAAGATGCACTTTTATACCTAAACTCTGCGATCCAACTTAACAATTTAACAGATTTCAACCAACCTTTTGATAAATCACACGTTGGACTACCAAATTAACATAAGCATAATAAAAGGGAGGATTGCAAAAATGTTCCCTCACATTTACAAATTATTTTTTTAGTCCTACTGAAAATTAGCCATATTAGGCCCCTAAACACATTCAAAATATATCAATTCGCTCCCAAATTCAATTTCTACCCACTTTTTTTTTTCCTTGAAAATGTTGTATCCGTATTATATACTTACAAACTGAGGAATAAAAAATGAAAATATACAATATTTACTTTCAATGAGAGGCATGAATACACATGACAAGTTCATTTTGGTAAATTAAACCTAAAGAAGTAAAGCGTATGAAGTGTACGGATGCTTTTATTTGAACAAAAAGTTTCAGTTTTCATTTTTCTCCCTCAAATTTATTAGTACATGACCTTACCATGGCCTTTTTAGGCAACAAAATTTGTCTAAAATGAAATTTAGGAGTAAATTGCTATATTAATTAAAATATGATGGGACTAAAGTGTATCATTTTATACGTGAGAACTTAAAAAGATAATACAAACGAGAGGGACCATTTATTAAAAGCACAAAAGGCTTGGTTTAATATTTCTCCTACTGGTGTTTTCAAGTTTCCCTTTTTTTAAATTGACATTTACTATTGCTTTTGTTGTTTTAAGTTGAGGTGCATCCGATATCACACCTTACCTTGCCATTTTCTATATGCTATCGTTTCTTCATCTGAATGAAGGCATTTTTAGGATGCAATAATAACAGCACTAGTTCATTAGATCTAGTATCAGTAAAGATCTAGCATTATTTCATTACTGTGAATTTGGATCTCGTTAGCGGCAACATGAATGGCTACCAGAGCAATAGCATCATGGTAGGTTATCGTAATTTTGGTACAACCATAAAGTATGCTGTGACGAGATTATACAACGGAAGAAGACAGAAGTAGCTAGTCATGATGAGTTTTCATCATTTTTTCTTCTTTTTTTTTTTTTTGGCCTTTTATTTTATGGGGTGTCATTAAGATTTCTCAATTTGATGAAGAAATACAAGGCACGAGAGTTTGGCAATCGCATTTGAGACGAGGTACACATAAGTGATCCATTTACAAGTTTCTGGTTCCTTGATGATGATTTCGACCTGCTCAGTAGAGCTGCCCTACTGGTTGTGTTCAAAAACAAAAGGCACCTGGACAATCAATGGCTTTTGAATTTTGATTGCGCTAGATAAGATGTCTATTCTAAATTTTCAATAGAAGTACTTGTTTTCCAACCGACAGTTTCAGAGCATCGTGACATCGACCGCAATGGTTGAGTTCCAGATTCTACAATTGTGTTACTACTTGAAAGCTCCAGCTGGTTAATCAAGTAAATAAAAAAGCAAAATTTTCATCAGTACAAGAGCCAGAACTATTTGTAGCGATGACATAAAAAAGAAGACACAAAAAAATATTACCATGAAACAAAATTGAAATTGCTTGTTTTTGTCAACAAGGTGTTTAATCAATTAGCAAGCTTCACTACCCAATATAAAAGTGAAGTACAAATTGGTGCGCTCATGGTGATGCCTACTATTCACTTGCACCAAAACACTCTAATGTCAGCTGGTAACCTATAGACAGTTTTACTGTCATAAAAAAATTCTTATTGCATGATACAAATCGACACTTGAAAAAAAATTAACTATGGAAAAGATAAAGAAAAACGATATGCACACAGACAAAATACTCTTTCATATACGACGTGGACTCCTCTGAAATCACATCGTATAAGAAAGCTGTAAATGTCATAAGATCATCTAAGCATAGACAGTTCATCAGGTCAGAGATTTGATGTGGAATCAGCAATGATCCAATGGATTGAGCGTGTGGTTCAACTCCTGTCGGAACATCTCCCCCTTCTGCCACTCCTCCCATCTCTCAGCCAAACCATCGCCTTCAAGCATTCTGACAACTTCTGACATTTTGGGACGTTCTGTAGGGGAACTCTGGGTGCAGAGCAGGGCAACCTGAATTAGTTGCTCCACCGTATCTTCAACGTAATTACCCTGAAGATCTGCATCCATCATTGTTTCCAATTTTTTCTTCCTCAAAAGTCCTTTAACCTGAAAAAATAATTTACAAAATATAGTAGCAAATAAAACACATTGGATATCCAAATAAACAAGTAGAAGGTTCTACGAATGGTGATTTAACTAGGAGGACCATCACTAACACTAACACAATCAGGTAGGATTAATTATCTGGGACCAGAATTTTCAGACAAGAAATGTTGATCACAATTGTACTTTAGGTATTTTCAAATCATCTTACTTCAAATTTCAGATAAAAACCATAAATTGTTACTTTTAGAATTGCTCTTATTAATGTGAATATTCGTGTATGCAAGAGTAATACACTGAGAGAAGACAGGTGGGGCAAATTTTTAAGACTAATGATTAAGTTAATTCAGGGATTGAGAATACAAAATGTATCCTTTTTTTTTTTTTTTTTTTTTGAGGAAACAAGACGTACATAATTAAAAAAACTAAGCAGTCAACTGCTTGGTAAACATCCAAAGGTCAATTAGATTTGAAAACCATGGAAAATGACAAAATCCAAAGTCCTATGCAAATACATGTAATGGGAGACCAACCTAGCTTATGGAAGTTTGCCCACATTTAGAGAGTAAATTCACCATAATCCTCCATCTCCTTTTATTTTAGAGAAATTTGCATTTAAAACATGTGACTACCATTTATAGTAAACAATAACCCCAACCTTCTAAAATTTCAACTCCATGCTAGTTTGGCAACTAATTAACATTAGCTATGGTACCAAAGAAACATTGACCTAGAAAATTTAACTTTCATTTTAAGTGACACTGGAACAGATCAGTGTCATTCTTGCGCTCAACCTTCAACATACATGAAACAGGAAAGGATTCCCAGCATTCTCAACATTACGTCAGATATGGAAAGTAAACTAATCAGTTCTAGGCAAATATGAGGGACCAAAATACACTTACCCAATCATGCAACATGACATCATCATCATTGGCGAGCTGAGCAAGATCAAAAGCCCTCTGCCCAGTGATGAGCTCAAGAAGCATGGCCCCATACGCGTAAACATCAGTTTTCTCTGAATATTTGCCTGCGAAAAGGTACTCTGGGGCAATATGACCAATTGTATTATGTACGGCAGTGGTAGTATGGGTGTCCTTGTCGTCCACGAGTTTAGCCAACCCAAAGTCTCCCACAACTGCTTCAAACTCCTCATCTAAAAATATATTTGCAGCTTTTATATCCAGGTGAATAATCTTGGGGTTACAATGATCATGCAAATAAGCAAGGCCCATAGCAGATCCCAATGCGATACGCTTCCTCATTGGCCAATCAAGTGGGAGCTGAGTTTCAGGTCGCTCTACATGAATCGTCGATATCAAGGGTTAAAATTAATATCATATTTCAAGTTCCGCTGAGATTAATTCCTTTCATATAGCTAAAGCTCTAAGATAAAAATAAAGAAGATATAGAGAGCTGGTAAAGATATAAATGGGAGAGCAACGGGGGATACAAGTTATGAAAAGAACTTCCCTTAGCCATCTCTTAACGCTTTTGGCTCAAAAATTACAAACTTGAAAACTGGACGGTTGATAAGTGATGACTATCTTTTTTAAGTAAAACATACCAAACAGTATCACGGTAAACATAAAATCTATGAATTTAGTGGGAAAAGAGAACCTTTACAATTTTGACAGTTATGAGTGGCTACATAATATGGATAAATCCAAATATAAAGATGGACACATGAGGTGGGACCAAGGATCCTTCCGCCAGGAATCTATGGATGGAGAAAAGATAGGAGATGTTAGAAGAGACGTCTACAAGCAGACCTGCTCATGATTAAGGCCCATTACGCTTACAATTGTTATACATTTTGCAAAGCAATTGAAGAAGTTGTGTTCTGACCATAGCCACATTAGTATATGCAGAGCGGATACCGACGCAGATATGTTCAGAATTGAAAAACTTTGGTTCTGACCCTAATCGCGGAGTGGATTTTGACGCAGATATGGTTGGAAAGGCTTTTTTATCATATCCACAGATACTGACGCTGGTATCTTTCTGCATCTATGTGTCTTTTTATTTTGAAGAGTAATGAGGTTTGGTCTTTTCATTTTGAAGAGTTGTAAGGCAGGGAACAATTAACTATCATTCCTAACGGTCCAAAACATAAAGTAATTCCTCAAACACCTCCAAAACATATATAAAAGGAGATTAAAAGGAGAACTAAAGTTTAACAACACTTTGTTTTTTAGAGATTTGGTGAGAAATTTTGTTGTATCGTGTAGAAGATTGTCTTTATAGTGCGGCAAATACTTCTTAAGGATAGTGAACTTTCATGTCTCAAAGCAATCAAAATATCATTTCTCTAACAATCTTTGCAATGGTCACAGTGCAACCATGCAATACCAAAATCAAGTTGAAGTAATTAAGCTGGATCGTTTCAATGGCACCAACTTCGCAAGATAGAAGGATAAGATGGTGTTTATTCTCATTGTAGCCAAGGTGTTTTACATATTTGATCCATATTTGCCAAAGATTTTGGATCCTAAGGCTGATAATTCATAAAAAGTGATTGATGCAAGAAAGAAGAGAATGGAGGATGAGACTGCAGTAGAGGACATATCTTACCTTTCTCACATACCGTCTATATGATCTCTATAGTGTAACGAAGTCCCTACTTGAATTTTGGACAGCATTGGAACCATGTACAAGTATGAGAACAGAGGTATAGATGAATTTTTGGCATTAACGTATTTAGAATTTAAAATGCTTGATAATTTGCCTATTATAGATCAAGTACATAAGTTACAAGGGTTGGTCACTAAATTAGGAGAATTGGATATAAAGGTTTCAGATTCTCTTCAAGTGACCATGATTTTGTCCAAACTTGCTTCATCTTGGAATGACAATAGGAAGAAAATAATGTATGATCCTAACATGCAAACAATTGGATAATTTCAAACTCACTTGCAAATTGAGGTAGAAAACCACAATAGAGATGCAATGTTAATTATGCCTAATGTTAATGTCAACTATGTAAAAGTGGCGATGACTATCATTGGACAAGGTAATAGTCAAATTTCTAGTAATAAGAGGCTTAAGGCTAAAAAGAAAAGGAATGCCTTCAAAAACTCAAGGAATGACAACAAAGTGAACCATTGCTATCAGCCCGGGCATATTATTTGCAATTGTAGGCATATGAATGTGATGAAGTTTGAATATAAAAATTCCAACAAGGCCAACATTGTTGAAGATCAAATCAAAGATCTTATGGTAATGGTGTCTGATATACATATTGGGATAATAAGGGAGTTAAACATGGCTGCTACAACTAAGTCTATGGATTGATGGTTTGATTTTGGTGCAACATTTCATTTGTGCAATGAAAAAGGATACTTCTTGACATCTGAAGAACTAAAAGAATAAAAGGAAGTGTTAATGGGAACTCACTCTATTGCAAAGGTTTTGGGCAAGATAACAGTTGATTTGAAATTCATATCTGAAAAGAATTCAAGTGCATTCAAAGTATACCATGTTTCCAAAATTAGAAAGAACCTTGTTTCTGTCAATTTGGTGTGTAAAAGGAGCTTTAAAATAGTCCTTGAGTTCAATAAGCCTATTGTAACTAAGAATAATATATTCGTAGGCAAAGGAAAATCATGTGATGGTATCTTCAAACTAAGTATTATCAATGCTACAAATAAAGTATTTGCTTATACTGATGTAATACCCAACATTAGTTAAGGGCAAAAAGGTCATTTGGCCTAAAAAAAAAAAAAAAAAGAGAAAAGTCAGTTGGTGGGAATTTGTTCAAAAGAAACCTGCAGAATTTTCTGCAGCAAAAAGAAAGAAGCTGCAAGAGAGAAGAAAGAAAGAAAAGAAAAGAGAGAAGAAAGAAGAGAAAAGAGAGAAGAAGGAGAAGGAAGGGAAGAAAGAAAGAGGAGGTCCGGCCAGCAGGAGAGAGAGAGAGAGAGAGAGAGAGAGAGAGAGAGAGAGAGAGAGAGAGAGAGAGAGAAGAAGAGAAGTAGGGAAGAAAAGAAGAAAAAAAAAAGAGGAAGAAAAAGAAAAAAAATTTGGATTTAGCTAAATAAGGTAAATCTTTATGCTTAAATCTTGTTTATTAAATAGATTATGATAAGTATGTGATGTTTTTGGTAGAAATAATAGCATGCATGGAATAGAAATTGAGTAGATAGAATTTTAGAGTTTAGGAAATTTTAGGAAAATTTAGAGAAAAATGATTTCTTGGTATATCTAGAGTTAATAGTTTTATTATGGTGTTAATTTCTAGTAAGAGGAGGAAAAAGTTGATTTAGGAAATTAAGTTGAGATTTGATTATAGTTTAGGCCATGTAAGATGGGTAAGTGATTGAGTTAAGCCTTGGGGTTAGATCAAAGTTAGAGTATTATTTTTCTAATATATTTTTAGTGGTTAATTTTGATGGTTATGTTATATAATAGATTCAAGAGAGCAAGTGGCGGAGGAAGTCGCTTAAGAAGGAGACTCTACTCTGAAATTTTTGGTGCATAGTCTAATTGAGGTAAGTGTAATGCATATTATGAATCACTAGTACGATATCTTGCTTGCAAAGAATTTTGTAGATATTTTAAAGTATGCCATATGTTGACAAATGGATGTACTTTGAGAGAAATGCATACAAAGTGGTTTATTTTGTATACAAAGTGGTTTATTTAGAATATGAAAGTTTAAACGAGTTTGCAAAGTATTTAATGGTGAATGATTTACGTTGAGTGTATAAGATAATACATTTGACGTTTTTTTTAAAATATGTTTTATATATTGTTAAAGTTTTAACATTAAAGAATGAGAAGGTGAATGGTTGTTTGTGACAATGATTTTTGCCCAATAAAGTTGAAAGAATTTAGTTGTGAAAATGATTTGAAAGTAACTCTATGCAGAGCTAACTAAAACTAACAGGGTTATTGTTAGTCTGGGTACACCTAGTATATGCCGGCTAGGGAATGTCCGCAGTGATTCCCTCCCTTCGCGGGATAGTATACCCTTCGGGGGATAGCCCTTCGGGGAACAGAGACAGATACCCTTCGGGGGATAGCCCTTCGGGGACAGAGTTACCCTTCGGGGGATTGTAGGTTCTGCATAGTTGTGACTTTGAGAAATAATCAAAATTGTTTATGAAACCAAAAATGTGATTTTATTGATTGTTTTATATTATATGTGACGACTATATAGATTTTATACCAAAAGTGATAATTTTAAACAAATTGTTTACAATTATTTATAATATGTATTATGCTTATTGAGTGTGAAACTCACCCCTCAATATTTTTTAGTATTTTGTAGAAAGTGCAGGAGTTAGAACAAAAAGGAGAATCTCATAGCCACTCAATTTAGAGGTATTACCCGGTTATTTTTGTTGTTCCGGGTGTAGGATAGTATAAGTATTATTCTGCACTTATGGCCATGTGATGCAATATTTGGTATTGTAAATATTATTTTTGGCATAGTTGCTCCGTTGGTTGTAAATTATGAACCTTGGGATGTTTATATAGAAATATATGAAGTTCTTATGGCATATTTTTCTGGTGGAAATGGATGATTGATGACTTGCGAATGAGATAATATAATGTATTGTGAATGTATTGGAAATGTTTGGGTTGGCTGAAATCTTGTGCAGGTATTTTTAAATTTTTGGGAAAGGTCCAAATGCAGAGGAGATGCTGCCGAAATTTCGGTAGAATTTAGAGAAAGTTTAAGGCTTACGTGGTTTGGGGTGGTTTATTCCACCTCGAGCTACGTGCCGATCATGACCTTTAGATTCGGGTCGTGACAACTGATGAGTGTTATTCTTTATTATGGCATGCTAGATTAGGGCGTTTAAGTTCTAAATCTTTGAAGTTCATGTCTAAACATTAAGTTCTAAATCTTTGAAGTACTTGCTTATTATGGCATGCTAGATTAGGGCATTTAAGTTCTAAATCTTTGAAGTTCATGTCTAAATTTTTATTGTTATATTTCTTGTCTTAATGATAAATGTTACACTCTGTGCAAGAAAAAATGACAAGAAAACTTTTCCCAAAACCAGAAAGAAACATACATATACTCGAACTTATACATTCTGATATTTGTGAATTAAATGGTATTTTAACTGAAGGTGAGAAAAGGTATTTTATAACTTTTATTTATGATCACTCAAGATATATGTATGTTTACTTAATGAAAACAAAAGATGAGGCCTTTGATATATTCAAAGAGTTCAAGCTGGAGGTTGAGAGTCAAAAGAAGAAAAGGATCAAAATTCTATGTAGTGATAGAGGAGAAGAGTACTTTGTGTACCATTTTCTCAATTTTGTGAAGAAAATGGTATAATTCACCAACAAACAGCACCACATGATCTTCAACAAAATGGATTAGCTGGAAGGGAAAATTAACGCTTGTTGATTTGAATAATACCATGTTAATGAGTTCTGGACTACTATATAATCTTTGGGAAGAATCTCTTTTGACAACATGTCATATTCATAACAGAATTCCTTCAAAGAAGTTACAAATTTCTTCATATGCAAAATGGAATTGTAGAAAGCCAAGGCTAGACTATTTTAGAGCATAGTGTTGCATTGCTTACAATAAAGTACCTAATCCACAAAGAACTAAACTAGGTCAAAGAGGCATTACAAGTGTATTTGTTGCATATGCACAAAATTCTGAAGCATATCGATAATTAGATATGCAATCTAATATAATTATTGAATCAATACACATTGAGTTTTTTGAGAACAAATTTGCATGTGATGCTAGTACTTCAAAACAAATTTTAGATAATGAAAATGGTACTTCCACTAGCCAAAATACTAGTGAGAGATGAAAGGAGAGAGAGGTGACATTTGAAAATATAGAAACTCATAAGAGTCAAAGAATGAGAAAGGAAAAATCATTTGGCTTAGACTATGTCATCTATTTGGTAGACGGTAATTACAAAAGTGTCCTCAATAAGGTTCTATTTCTCTTTCATGCGGAAGATGATCTTAAAACATTCAAAGAGGCTATGTCCTCCAGAGATGTAGCCTTTTGGAAAAAAGGTATAAATGATGAAATGGACTCTATTATGAGCAATGGAACTTTGGTATTAGTATATTTATCCTTTGACTCAAGTCCTATTGGGTGTAAATGGGTATTTAGAAGGAAATACAATACCAATAGGTCTATTAAAACTTTTAAGGCTCGATTAGTAGCAAAAGATTTCCTCCAAAAGGAAGGTATTGACTACTTTGATACCTATACTCCAGTTGATAGAATAACTTCTATATAGGTTTTGTTTGCATTAGCATCTATATACAACTTACATGTGCACCAAATAGATGTTAGAAGTTTAAATCACATACACTAATTGGAAATTTAAATTGATAGATACTTCTAGTTATGCTTGATAATCGTCGAGTGGTTATACTTTGAAGGTAGTGACTAAGACATGAACTTTTGCAAACTAGTGGGGATTTGTTATGTAGTTAGCAAATCAATTCAACAAGTTGTATTCTGACCATATTTGCCTTAGTATCCGTGGAGTAGATACCAACAAGGATATGGTCAGATCGGATATGTTCAAAATCGCGGTGATACCGAAGTGGACATGGTCAGAAAGGTTCTCTGATCATATCCTTGCAATTGTCCACAGTGCAGATACTGATGAGGAAACCTTTCTGCATTTTATGTGTCTTTTTGTTTTGAATAATTGTGAGGTTTGGTACAATTAACTACCATTCCTAATGGTCTGAAACATAAAATAACTCTTCAAACACCTCCAAAACATATATAAAAGGAGATTAAAACTATAACAACACTTTGTTTTTGAGAGATTAATTGAGAAGCTTTGTTGTATCCTGTAGAAGATTGTCTTTATAATGGAGCAAATTCTTCTTAAGGATGGTGAACTTTCAAGCCTCAAAACAATCAAAATACCATTTCTCTGGCAACAAGTGGCACACAAAATACCATTCTTCACATAAAGGAGAAGACCAAGAGAAAAAGCTATGGAGAAGACCAGGAGAAAAAGCTATGTCTACCAGGCTTTGAACCCATGGCAAAAGAAGGAAAATCAATTCACCTTGTTCTTTTTACACCCTTTGTCGAGTGACAAATCAAAGTTTTAAAAATATCCGCAAGTCAAATCAATTGTACAACTATTAATGGGACATTCAACAGTTATAACAATTTTTTAACTAAAAGCACACAACTCAAAAAATGCTTTACCATAAGGTCAGTTAAATGACATGTTTTTCCATCTTATCACGTTAAAATTACCAAGCAACTTTAAAAAAAAAAAATACCAAGCAACTTGTCCTCGTATCTTTTCATATAGAGCTCATCACATGTTAGTTTTCAGGTTGCTACTAAGATAGAACTAAAACCACTTAATGTATGACAACTATTACTCAACTTTTCTGTTGTATGTTATGCAACTGGCTACTGTTGACAACTGTACATTTTGAATAGTAAAATAACACTGTCAAATACTATAACTAGATATTTAGTTACAAATAAATCTTGACTATTCAAAATCCATCATCAATTACAAACTCTAATCCTTATTCTACCTGTAACCTGAAATACTAGTTTCTTACGTAAGTATCACTTTTTATTATTATTATTATTATTGCAACATAGACCCTAGGAAAAGAAAAAACTTTTGCTGACATTTTCATTACTAGATTTTATATTTACTTTTAAATTAGGATTTAAGATTTAGGGTTCAAGATTCAGAGTGTCGGGTTTATGCTTTTAGAATTTAGGGTTTTAATTAATTATGGCTTTCTTTTTTTTGAGGAAAATGACGGTTAATTTTGTATTTATTAAAAATAATTTTAGATTTTTTTTAGGAAGTTAGGATAATATGAGATTCTTTTAAAATTAAATTAAATTAGTAGTAATTTAGAGAAATACTTTTTTAGTAAGTTGCAATAATATAGGACTCTTTTGAAATTAGGTTAGATTAGTATTAATTCAAAAGTAACATATTATGTTAGATGTCTGTCACATTGAATATCACAGCATTTTTTACGCTACTATTGTTCTCTTGAAAACCATTCACACAGGTATTTAATAAGCAAATAATTCAGATGACAAAATACAAGATGTTACCAAATTACAAAAATCTTACACTAAAAATCTTATAATTCACCCAAAAAATGTGTAAAGAACTGATAATTTATCCGAAAAATATCAGCTTTACAACTCATAATACCTTGAGAGTGGCATATTTGCCAAAAGCAATATATTCTTTTCTGCCGATAACCCAATGATAGCAACTAATTATGCACTAAAGATGTGATCGTCCATTCTATATAAGCAAATGAACATGGTGGATTTAATTGCCTTTACCTCTTAAGCATGATGCCACACTGCCATTAACCATGTAAGGATAAACAAGCAACCGTTCTGTCGGTGTCATGCAAAAGCCACGTAGACGACGTAGGTTTCGATGGACAGCCGTAGTAATCATCTTCAATTCTGTTTGAAACTGTAACTCCCCACCTTTAAAACGCTCCTCTTTCAGTCTTTTAACTACCGCTAGAGATCCATCAGCTAACTAGCCTTTATAAACCTTTCCAAAGCCACCCCTACCAAGCATGTTTTAATTGCTGAAATTATCAGTGGCAACTTGCAGTTCACGTAGAGAAAATCGATTGAGCTTTCCCAGATGAACGTCTGTTACCTCCTCAGCTGCAACAGAAGTTAATCAAACAAGAACCATTGAACAGATGGGAAGCCAAATTAATGAGGGTTGTTGTTTGATGGTATAAGAACAAAGCAAAATAAAGAACTAACTGTTATTTGCATATAGGAAGTCATATGTTTATTCACTGAATTGCTCTTTATATAGAGCTGAAACATAACAAAAATAACAAGATAGTTGCTAACAAACTCCTAATATCAAGCCATAACAGAAAAAATCTGCAGAAAATATTTCCTAAAGACTAAATCTTATTGACTGATTCTTTAACAACCTAAGGCACTTATCCAACACTCCTCCTTGCCTTAGTTGTTGCAGAGACCTAAGTTGTTTCTTAAAGCTTCAAATCTAGTTTTTGGTAGAGGCCTTAGTTAACACATCTTGCAATTTGATCCTCGATCTTGCAATAAAGCAGTTTAACTTCACCTTCTATTTGCTCTTCTCTTAAATGATACAGCTTTATCTTGAAATGCTTAGTCTTGCCATGAAAAACTGGATCATTTGATATTGCAATTGCAGCTTGGTTGTCTACATAAATCTATGTTGGCTCATTTTGCTAGCATGTTTAAATTTGCAAGTAATTTCCTAATCCAAATTGCTTGATTCACAGTAACATTGGCTGCTACATATTCTGCCTCTGCTGTACTTTGAGCTATCACATCTTGTTTCTTTGAGCACCATGAAAACACTCCTGATCCAAAGCTGAAACAAAATCCTATTGTATTTTTCATGTCATCAGCAGAACCTGCCCAATCACTATCAGAATAACCATGAAGTTCAAAGTTCTGACAGCAAAAGTATTTGATACCATAATTTGATGTGCCCTTGATATATCTTAGAATCCTTTTGGCGGCTTGAAAATGCACTTCACTAGCACAATGCATGAACCTTGAAAGTAAGCTCACTGCAAATATTATGTCTGGTCTAGTGGCTGTAAGATATATCAGGCAACCAATCAAGCTCCTGTATTGGCCTTCATCAACTCTTTCAGCTCCATCATCTTTGCTAAATTTTTCTTTTTGATTCATTGGTGTGCTGGTGCTTTTGCAATCTTCCATGTGAAACTTTTTGAGTATTTCCTTGCATACTTCTTTTGGCTTATGAAAACTCCATCATGATCTTGCTTCACCTCCATACCCAGAAAGTAGGACATCAAGCCAAGGTCTGTCATCTCAAATACTTTGAACATTTCAGCTTTAAACTCATTCACCAGTTTCTTGTTGCTTCCTGTTATAAGAAGATCATCAACATAAACATAAACTATAATTAAATTAGCATATGTTCCTTTCACATATAATGTAGCTTTCACTTGGACTTTTAACAAACCCAAGGCTTTGAAGATGTTCATCAATTCTGCTGTACCAAGCTCTTGGAGCTTGTTTAAGACCGTATAAGGCCTTTTTCAACAAGTAGACATTCTCCTCCTGTCCTTTGACTTGAAATCCCTCCGGCTACTCTACATAGATCTCCTCTTGAAGATTACCATTTAAAAATGCAGATTTTACATCCAACTGGTAAGTCTTCCATCCCTTTTGTGCAGTCAAGGCAAGCAACATCCTGACTGTGTCCAAGCGTGCTACTGGAGCAAAAGTTTCTGAAAAATCCACACCAAGCACTTGAGCATACCCTTTCACGACTAATCTGGCTTTGTATTTGTTTACAGAACCATCTGCATTAAGTTTGGTTCTGTAAACCCATTTGACTCCAATGACATTTCTGTGTGAAGGTCTATTTACCAGCTCCCAAGTATCATTCTTTTCAATTATTTTAAGCTCTTCTTTCATTGCTTCAATCCACTTGTCATTCTTCTCTGTCCTCTTTAAACTCTGAAGGCTCAAAAACAGCAACATTATTTCTGTCAGTTAAAGATCTTGTACCTCTCACTGGGACATCATCTATGTCATCATCAGAGTATTGCAGCATATCTGGCAATTGTTTCTTTATTGAGTCCTCCCAACTCCATTGTCTATTCTCCATGAACTTGACATCTCTACGTACAATAATTTTTTCATTTTGTGGTTGGAAAATTCTGTAAGCCTTGGAAGAGCTGCTATATCCAATAAAAACTCTTGGTTCTGCCTTCTTATCAAGTTTGTTCTCTTTTTACCTGTGGAATATAAGCAAAACAAAGACAACCAAAAGTTCTTAAATTCTGCAAATCTAGTTTATAACCAAATCCAGGCTTCAAAAGGAGTTCTTTTTTGCAAAGCTCTTGTTGGCAGCCTATTTAACAAAAAAACTGCAGTGTTTGCAGCTTCTGCCCATAGTTTCTTTAGGCAACTCCTTCTCATGTAGCATGCACCTTGTCATCTCCATAATACTTCGATTTTTTCTGTCACTTACACCATTTTGCTGTGGGGTGTAAGGTGTTGTGAGTTGATGCTCAATACCAGCTTCTTCGCAGAATTTGTTGAAAATGTCATTTGTGTATTCTTTTCCATTATCTAGTCCTTATTTTCAGCAACCTGCAACCACTTTGATTCTCCACCAATGCTTTAAATTTCCAAAATACATTAGCAACCTCAAATTTGAGTTTGAGGAAATAAATCCAGCAAAATCTGGTATAATCATCGATAAAGGCAATATAATATTTACTACCATTTAAAGATGGTGTTTTCTAAGCTCCTCCAACATCCGTGTGCACCAGTTGCAGCTTGTGTGTTGCTCTCCATGCTGTTTGAGGGAAGGGATTTCTAACTTGCTTGCCATATTAACAAGCTACACAATCAGCTAGCTTGTCTTCCAGTAACGGCACACCTTTCACCAAATTGTGTTTCTGCATATATAGAAGTCCAACATGATGGAAATGCCCGAGCCTTCTATGCCATAATTCTGCATTGTTTACAGTGCTTGAAAGTGCTATCTGCTCCTCCTCCTCCATTAGATTTAGAGCAAAGCTTTTGGATCTCATTTCAACTTTGAATACATTTCTGCCTTTTGCATCTTTGATCAAGCACCATTTGTCTTCAAATATGACTTTGAAACCTTTTTCAATCAGCTGTCCAACACTAAGCAAGTTTTGGTCAATGTCAGGCACATACAAAACATCAGATATATACTTCAAACCTGTTAAACTTTCTAGAACCACAGTTCCTTTGCCCTTGACTGGAATGAATTCTCCATTTCAATTTTTACTTTGGAAATGATAGTTTTGTCAAGCTCCTTAAACAGCTCCAGATCATTAGTCATATGGTTTGTACAGGCACTGTCAATCAGCCAAGAATCGCTGGATTTGTTACTTGTAACAAAGCATGTTGCAACAAAAAGCTGCTCCTCTTGATGTTGCTCAGTAGAGGCTTTTGCCTCTTCATGTTGTTGTGACTTGCAAATCCGCTCCATGTGCCCAATCTGACTGCATTTCCTGCATTTGACATCAGGCCTCCACCAACACTTCCTTTGCGGGTGATTAGTCTTTTTGCAGTGTGGGCAAGGTGGATGGATTTCAACCTTGTTGTTGTAATTGCCAGTCTTGTTATCCTTCTTCTTGTTGTTGTTCTTCTTGTCTTTAAATTTTTCTGAATGTACTGCCTTTGCCTGAAGAGCACCTTCCATGGCTTCATCTTTTCTCATCATTCTCCTTTGCTCTTGTGCCTGCAATGCATTCACCAATTCTGCCAAGGATATACTTGACAAGTCCTTAGATTCTTCAAGTGAAGAAATTTTAGATTCATACTTTTCAGGCAAAGTCACCAGAATTTTTTGCACAATTCTTTCATCAGTGAAGTCGTTACCAAGCAACCTTACCTTATTTACTATGCCCAACAACTTGTCAGAGTAATCTTTGATGGTTTCTGTCTCCTTCATTTTCAGCATTTCAAATTCTCTAATCAAGTTGAGTTTTCGCATATTTTTTGTTCTTTCATTGCCTTGGTATTCCTTTTTGAGATAGTCCTAGACATGCTTTGCTGACTCCAAATTCATGATCCTTGGAAAAATAGTGCTTGAAACAGCAGAGAATAAGCAGGCTTTAGCTTTGGACTTTCTGGTCTTCCTCTCTTTGTGGGTCTTAATTTGAGCTACCGTCGGATTCGCTGGCAATGGTGGAACATCATAGTCTTCTTCTATAGCTTCCCATAGGTCTAATGCATCAAGATGAGCAGTCATTTTAACGGCCCAAAGTTGATAGTTATCACCATCAAAAATTGGTGGTGCAACATGGGAGAAAGTTGTTTCTGTTTCCATTGTGTTTTTGGTTTTGGATTTTTGTATTTCTGGTTTGTATTTGACTTCACTCAACTCACAGATCCCTCAAGAAGAATGCTCTGATACCAAACTATTGTTTGATGGTATAAGAACAAAGCAAAATAAAGAACTAACTGTTATTTGCATATGGAAGTCATATGTTTATTCACTGAATTGCTCTTTATATAGAGCTGAAACATAACAAAAATAACAAGATAGTTGCTAACAAACTCCTAATATCAAGCCATAACAGAAAAAATCTGCAGAAAATATTTCCTAAAGACTAAGTCTTATTGACTGATTCTTTAACAACCTAAGGCACTTATCCAACAAGGGTCATCTAGCGTTATATGAAATATTAGAGTGACCAATTCAACTCACGATCTAGATACACTAACCAGGAACATCAGAGAAATCATCATGCGGTTTCCTTCTTCTCCAATAAGCAATAAAAATTGCACAAGCAGCAAAAAGAAGAGTAGCACCTGCAGCAACTCCTCCCACGATGGCTCCAGTAGCACTATTAGCCACTGAAAAGCCAATTCAAATAACCAGTTTTATCTAAACTAGAAAATCATGCAACAAAACCTGTTTATACTAAAGAGTGCAATAACAGATTTTATGAGTCAAATGCAATTGCAGTTTTAATTCTGAAGACACACTAATATTAAGTGTTATTACTGAAAAAAGTAGCAGGAAATCATGAAAAGAAGTAGAGATCTTAGGGATCTAAACAAAAGAAGCAAGAGTAAACCTAGAGATGATGGCGGGGAGGGCAAAAGCCAAGACGGTGGAGAGACAGTAGAAGGTTCTAATTGATTACTGGGAAATATGGTAGGGAAGAATAGTGAAAAGGAGCCATTGACAGGAATGTAGCCTGTCAAGTTGTTATTAGACAGATCTCTGCATTTTATAAGGAGATCAATGTGAGAGGAGAAAAGTAAAACTATTGTTATTATGATTTATTACAATAGGAAGTTCTACCATAAGTTAGGTAATATTATGATAAATCAATTTCGTGGGGCAATCAGTGATAAACCTGCAGATGAGAACTTGGGGAAAAAGCAAAAATACAACATAGCCATAGATTGAAATTAAGACTTCGTAAAAAAAAATAATAAATGAGGGCCTAAATCCACTCTGCACCCACTTACACCGGATTCTTATTTTGCACGCTAAATTTTAATTTTGAACAGATTACACCCTGAATTGTCTAAAATATTCTATTTAAGCCCAATTGTTAACTGCGTCAACCAAACTAATGGAAATTAAGTGCGTGCATGCAACGATTGGATTTAAGTGGAATGTTTTGAACAATGCAGGGTGAAATTTGTCCAAAATTAAAGTTTATAGTACAAAGTGAGATTTCGGTATTAGGGATGCAAACTGGATTTTGGCTTAAAGGAAATAAGGCATCAATTTTCCAAGTTACAGGACTTGAAGTGTCTGGATAGTTGATAGTGACATAGGAATCCTTCCAGTCAAGGTGTTATTGTTGAGACGCCTGTTAAGTTCATAAGATAAATAAAATCAGCTCCAAAGCAGTCACAAGAATCGAATAACAATAATATAACGAAGTCTTTATTGGCTTACAGTTGACTAGTCTTATAAACAGTTAGGTTTGGTCAGAGTATGTGATCCTAATACACAATTTATTCTACAAAATAGCTAATTTACAACTACAAGAATGAGACGACATGTCCCCATACCATACAAAGAAAAAAGATTTAGGACTAATAGCCTCTTTAGAAGAGTAATTAACAAAAATCATTCAACAATACTTTACTGTCTCGAACAAAAAGATGCATTAAGTAGGCATTATAAGATACCACGACAAATGCAGATTAAAAAGAAAAGTTATTACCAACGTCTAGATGTAACTTTTGCCACGGGAGATTTTTGCTAGAAAAAAGATTAAATAAAAGAGAAAATTATTCTGGTACATTTTGCATCACACAGGTATTATTCTGGTACGTTTTGCATCACACAGGTCTTAATAGTCATTGAAGAGAAACTCCAGAAGAGAGAATTCTGTTAGACTTTCGGCATATTCTAAGTGTATTAAACATACTCTCTCTTGTATTTATATGAAGTACTTCACATAAGATATGAGTGAAGGTCGTGGGATCAAAGAGAAGATTGTTCTTTCCCATTCTCTCTCTCCAACTAACTACCTAGTTTTGCAGCAATTAACTGTATGTACCAAAACACAAACAAAAGAGAAAAGAATACATTCTAGAACTAATATGTACTAAATCCAATATCATGCCACAGCACAAGATTCACAAACAGCTCCACAGGAATCTCAATGTAAACTAATGAACTCAAGAAATAAGTTAATGAAAAAGGTAAGTCAGACTCATACAGGTAATCTTAATTTCTGAAGTTTGCCCAATGTGTCTGGTATGGGACCACTCAAGTTGTTCAAGTAAAGTTCCAAGCTCACTAAGTTCGTCAAGTTTCCCAGCTCATCAGGAATCCTTCCACTAATGTTGTTACTATAAAGTTCCCTGTCGAGAAATAAACAAACAAAAACAAAAAAGAATGATTAACGAGCATCAATGTTATAGAACAACTGGCAAGCAAGATAAGTAAGAGCAAGAAAATAAGAAGAACAGAGGGAGCACATCTGAAACAAGGCTCAAGCCTAAAACCCAATGAAAATTTGCCAGACGTCGACGATTACTTATCAAAAGAAACTGCAATCCATAGTTAAGATAGTATTAAAGTTCTAACCGAACAAGCAGAGATTTTAACGGGTAAAAGAGTGCAGGAAGCAGGTTTACAAAAAAAGACATAATCTTTCACTTTGCTTTTCATGTTGCCCAAGTTTGTGTCAATAATTACCTATACCAAGACATTTGACATATTCATTGATATCTGAGCACAATTGTAGTATGCAGCGAACTTCCAAAACAAGGCCATGAAAGTACTCTATGCAAATAATTCTGAAAAAAATTGACCTACAAGTATTGCAGATTTGGAAGCAGACCAAGCTGTGGAACTAGTTGTCCAGACAAATTATAATTTCCCAGATCACTGAGGGGAAGAAACAAGAAAGAAACATTTTCCATCAGCTCTCCAGACCCCAGAGTAAAATGCAAATCGCAGTTTTAAACGGTACATTTTACAGCTTAGCATAAACAAGGCGTACGGAACTTACACTTTAATAACACTATTATCAGAGTTGCAAGTGATGTGTAACCAGGTGCATGGAACGTCATTGGTCGAATTCCAACTCTGCAGAACACTATTCGGATCATCTAAATTGGTCTTCAGTGTGATCAATGCATCAACTGTCTTTGCATAAACAAGTCAGATATCAACTACCATTTTCACACATCAACTAACTAGCTAATGCAAACTCTTAAAACACCTTCACTTCTAAAAAATTAAACAGTAAATAATGACGCCAATGCTACACACAATCCACTAAAATAAAAACTTCAAACACCCAAAAAAATATCCAATTTTATCATCTGAGAATTGCCTAAAAAGTCTATTTCAAATAAAATGATAATAGATTCCATATATATCCAAAAAAATGGAGTCTCTTAATTGAATTTGAAAATAAATAATCACCAAAAACTTAGTAAAGTAAATAGTCACAAAAAATGAATTGTCCTAATTAAAACCAAATTACTACAATTAAGTCAATTAGCATTGACTAGCGCTAGCTCCATCATTCATGAATCCAAATAAGTAAACCAACAACAGAACATTACACAAGCAGTCGTAGTAGTAGTAGTAATAATAATAATATCAGGCCAAAATTAATTACTACTTAATTAAAAACTACCACATAAATAATTATTACTTAATAATGAAGACGGTGAACGAACCTTCAGCGTTACTGGAGACGCCTAAAAACAGGAAAAAGGGCAAAAGAAAGCATATAAAAGCCGAAGCTGAGATCGCCGAGACAGCCGAGCCATCCATTATTTTCACAGCTGGTAAAGCAACACTTGCAGCTTAAAAAAAAAAAAAAAAAAAAGAGAGATTCGAATTTAACAGACTAGCATTTATTTATTGGCTGATGATATTGCCAGCTGTTTTAATTTTAATGCCAATATCCAATAGTTTCGCTTAATTTTTATGGAGCCCTCCACAATATTTTGCATCTCTCCTCTCACCTTCGCACCCACGGCAGGGGCGGTCGTTGTACTTAAAGAAGTCAAATTGCCAGGAAGGAGAGACGAAGGAGATACAGCGTGAGGGATTGGGAATTGGGGATTGGAAAGAGAGGAGACTGTGGATCCCATGAAAGAATTGGATATTGACTTAAGTTGTTGGGTAGTTTTGACAATTTAAACTAATATTGCTATGGTATTAAATTTCTACTAGGATCGACATTGATTGAAACCCAACTCTGTCGAACATTATTAGGGATCATCTGAAAAATTGGTCTTGGAGCAGGATTAGGATCAAAGCATCAACTGTCTTGCACAAACGAGAGTCAGATGTCGACTGCCATTTTCAAACATCAACCTAATGCAAACTCTTAAGCGTCTTCATTTCTAGATATGCATGCAGACAGTAAAAACAACACACCAGAAAACTGACCAAGAAGTTTCAATTGATTTTGTGAACAGATATGTTAATGACTGAAGCAAGGGTACTGAAATCACAATCCGGCAACTGCAAACACCTATACGCTCCCTCCTTGATTTAGTACAAAATACATCATTCGTTGTTTCTTTGGTAAGATGCATGAGAAATCCTGTCTGCTCAACTGAGGGCCATTTGTGTTGCTCTGTGTAGGAAGGGGAAATTAAAGACGAGTCAAGAATCTCTGCTGGTAGAAAAACTAGAAAGTGAAGCTGATATTCAAAACGTAACAATTCGCTCACAAATTCAATTTCTACTCACCTTTTTTTTTTTTTTTATGCCCATATTATGTGTTTATAAACCGAGTCAAAATGAAAATACACAATTTTTACTTTAAATAAGGTGCATAGATACATGTGACATTTTCATTTTGATAAATTAAACCCAAATGTTTTTATTCATATTCCCAAAAAAAAAAAATTAAGTTTTCATTTTTCTCGTCAAATTTATTCGTACGTGACCCGTCATGACCTTTTTAGGCAACAAAATTGGTCTGAAATGAGAAATTGCTATATTTAAAATTTGATAGGATTGTGAAGGACTGAAAAAAGATAATACGCAAATGAGAGGAGGTATTTATGTAGTTTTCCCATACTAAAAGCATAAAAGGTTTGGTTTAATGTTTTTCCCGCACCCTGTGATATGGTGTTTGTAAGTGTCTCCTTTTTCTAGATTGGCATTTGCAATCGCTTCTGTTGTTTTTGGTTGAGGTGCGTCCAGTATCACACCTTGCCTTGCCATTTTATGAATGTTTTCCTTTCATTATCTTTATGGAGACCTTTTCATTTTTTTTTTTTTTTTTTTTTTTTAGAGTAAACTCATTTTTAACAGGGAAGGGAAACTTAAAAGAGAGGGAATTGGGAATGAGGATCTAAGGGGGATCCACAGTCTTTTCATGTTTAAGAGGGCAATAATACCAGCACTAGTTCATTAGATCTAGCATTTATTTCATTACTATGAATTTGAATCTCATTAGCAGCTGCATGAATAGCAACCACAGCAATAGCATTATCGTAGGTTATCATCATTTTTGGTACAGCCATAAAGGGGTCCTATGTTGTGACAAGTTTATACAACATAGGAAGACAGAAGTAGCAGCAAGTCATAGTGAGCTTTGCCCCCAAAAAAAAAAAAAAAAAAAAAAAAAAGAAGGAATCATAGTGAGGTTTCATCACTTTTTCTTCTTTTCTTTTTTGGCCATTTATTTTATAGGGTGACACTAAGACCTCTCAATTTGATGAATAAATACATGTGGCATGAAAGTTTGGCAATAGCATGTGATTTTTATTTACAAGTCTGGTTCCTCGATGATAATTCGACCTGCTCAGTTCAGCAGCTTTATTGGTTGTGTTCAAATAAAAATGCATCAGCAGCATAATCAACCGGTTTTGATTGGCAGTAGTTAAAATATCTATTTTAAATTTTTAGCAGACGTTCTTGTTTTTCAACCTGCAGCCTCAAGTGTCATGACATCGACCGCAAACAACAGTTCCAGATTCTACAAGTGTGCTGCTACAAAGCTTTAGCTGGTTAACTACGTACACCAAAAAGCGAATTCGGCATCAGTACATAAACAAGAAGACGCAAAAAAACTATTCTTGCCATGAAACAAAATTAAAACTGCTTTTTTGTAACAAAGGTGTTTAATCAATTAACAAGCTCCACTATCCAAAATAGAAAGTAAAGTACAAATTGGTGCTCTCATAGTGATATACCTACCATTCACCGGCACCAAAACACTGTAATGTCAGCTGGTAGCCTATAGACAATTTTACTGTCGTCAAAAAATTCTTGTTACATGATACAAATTTGACACTTGAAAAAAATTAAATATGGAAAAGATAAAGGAAAAAAAAAAAAACAATATGCACAAAGACAACACTCTTTTTCAAATACAAAGTGGGCACCTCTGGAATCATATAATATAAGAAAGCTGTAAATGTCACTAGATCATCTAGGCCCAGACAATTCATCAGGTCGGAGATTTGATGTGGAATCAGCAATGATCCAATCAGTATTTGGATTGGGATTGTGGTTGAACTCCTGTCGGAACATCTCCTCCTTCTGCCACTCCTCCCATCTCTCAGCCAAACCATCACCTTCAAGCATTCTGACAACCTCTGACATTTTGGGACGCTCTGTAGGGGAACTCTGTGTGCAGAGTAGAGCAACCTGAATTAGTTGCTCCACCTGATCTTCAATGTAATTACCCTGAAGATCAGCATCCACCAGCGTTTCCAACTTTTTCTCCTTCAGAAGTCCTTTAACCTGAAGAATAATTTACCATTAAAAAAAAGTAGCACATAAAATATTGCTTGTACAAATAAACAAAACTAAGGGTTTTTTGAATGGTGATTTAGCTAGAAGGACCATCACAAAAACTAACAAGATCAGGTAGGACTAGTCATCTGGGACCAGAATTTTCAGACAAGAAATGTTCATCACGAGTATACTTTAATTATGATCAAATCCTCTTTCCTCTAATTTCAGATAAAAAGGCATAAATGATCACGTGTAGCATTGCTCGTAACGATGTGAATACTCGCGTATGTGAGAGAGAGAGAGAAGGAAGGGCGAGAAAATTTTAAGACTAACGATTAAATTAATTCAGGGATTGAGAAAACAAAATCTATTCTTTTCTTTTTCTTCCCCCCCCCCCCCCCCCCCCTGGCCGCGAGAGGAATACAAGACGTACATAGTAAAAGTACAAACCAGTCAGCTGCTTGCTAATTGGCCAAAGCTCAATAAGATTTGATAACCGTGAAAAATGACAAAATCCAAAGTCCCAAGCAAATGCAACATGGAATAGGAGATGATGTAGGACAAGATTGGAATAATCTTCCCTACGAACGCAAGCGGAAGAACAGAAGAATATGACACTGTTTCGCGGGTGAACAGTAATACGTACTGTAGCGTGAACAGTAACGATGATGACAAGAAAGAAGAAGAAAGAGGAAATTAGGGAAATCTGAAGAACAAAATTAACAAACTAAAACAATAAACTGAAATTTTATTAATCAATCTTTCTCTCTCTCTACTAGAATAGCCTAATAACAAAGGTATTTATAAACTTATGACTTACCTAAAAGAAAGAAATCTATTATAAATAGAATTCCTATTTCCTAAGAAAACAAAACACTTATAGAATATTCCTATATCAACTCTAACTCTAATTTGTTACCTAACATCATTGAATAACTAAATAAAATAAAAAACATAGTTGCTGGAAAAATTCCTGCAAACATGTAAAAGACTAAAATACCTAAAATACCCTTAGATCTAAAATTCAAAATAACACTTTTAAGACAACTAATACAATACAAAGTTGAAGACAATTATGAAAAGCTTTAATTTTGCTTTTCCAGCCTTTTGTTGACTGCATCATTCTCCCTCGGTTGGAAAAAACTCGACCTCGAGTTTTGAAGTAGTGGAGAATAAAAATCCCCAATATCAAAAACGTCATCCACGAGATAGATGCATAGGCTCCATCATAGAAGATTTTCTGTCCCTTTGCCTATACGTAGCAACAAAGAAACTTGATTCTTCGTAGTCTGAACAATGTTAGTCTCCCCAAAGACAAAGTCAACTGCTGGAGGGAATAGAATGGAAATTGCTTCCTGACTTTGCTCTTGGACTTGTACCATTTGTGATGTAACCACAATCCTCTTTCATCTGCTTTGGTGCAACAGGTTCATTAATTTGGATGAAATTTTGATGGACAGCCAAATTATTATCATGAAAGGGCTTGTTTGGAGGGGTAAGAATAGGCAAATCACTTTCCTTGGGGGTAGGAAGTTCTTGATGTTTACTATTGTTGCCTTGGAATATTGGTTCAGAAACTTGTTTAGCAACAGGTAGTGTTGGAGAACTAGAAGGAGTTGATGGGACATATTGCATATTAGAACTCATAACCTGAAGATCTGGAATGGGAAAGGCTTCAATGGGCTGTCTCCCAAGCAATAAAGCTTCAATTCGGTCAAGTCTACTAGGCATGCTAACTAAGGGATCAATAGAGGATTGCAAGGCGTCCAATCTTCTATTAATATCTTGCACTTCATCCTTTAAGAAAGCAACATCTTTTTTGGTACTCTCATAGTCTATTGATAAAGCTTCAAATCTTGAAGATAATTCTGCGTTGGTAACCATAATTATAGATGAAGAAAATATGGTTAATCAAGAGGAGGAAAGTTTGGGCTCTGATACCAAACTGATGTAGGACAAGATTGAAATAATCTTCCCTACGAACGCAAGCGGAAGAACAGAAGAATATGACACTGTTTCGCGGGTGAACAGTAATACGTACTGTAGCGTGAACAGTAACGATGATGACAAGAAAGAAGAAGAAAGAGGAAATTAGGGAAATCTGAAGAACAAAATTAACAAACTAAAACAATAAACTGAAATTTTATTAATCAATCTTTCTCTCTCTCTACTAGAATAGCCTAATAACAAAGGTATTTATAAACTTATGACTTACCTAAAAGAAAGAAATCTATTATAAATAGAATTCCTATTTCCTAAGAAAACAAAACACTTATAGAATATTCCTATATCAACTCTAACTCTAATTTGTTACCTAACATCATTGAATAACTAAATAAAATAAAAAACATAGTTGCTGGAAAAATTCCTGCAAACATGTAAAAGACTAAAATACCTAAAATACCCTTAGATCTAAAATTCAAAATAACACTTTTAAGACAACTAATACAATACAAAGTTGAAGACAATTATGAAAAGCTTTAATTTTGCTTTTCCAGCCTTTTGTTGACTGCATCAGGAGACCAACCAAGCTTCTGGAAGCTTATTCACATTTAGAGAGAAAATTCACCATACTCTTTTATCTCCCTTTATTTTAGTGGAGTTTTGCATTTAAAACATGTTTACCATTGTTAATAAACAATAACCCCAACTCTCTCAAAACCTAACTCCATGCTAGCTTTAACAACTAATTAACATTAGCCATAGTACCAAAGAAACATTAAGCTAGAAAAATTTAGCATTCATTTTGAGTGACACTGGAACAAATCAGTGTCATTCTGTCAGTCTACCTTCAACTTTTGTGAAACGTTCTCAAGATTATGTCAGACATGGAAAATAAACTGATGAGTTATAGGCAAATATGTGGGAGCAAGATACGCTTACCCAATCAAGCAACATGACATCATCATCATTGGCAAGCCGTGCAAGATCAAAAGCCCTCTGCCCAGTGATGAGCTCGAGAAGCATGACTCCATACCCGAAAACATCAGTTTTCTCTGAAGATTTGCCTGTGGAGAGGTACTCTGGTGCAATATGACCGATTGTACCACGTACAGCAGTGGTGACATGGGTGTCCTTGTAGTCCATGAGTTTAGCCAACCCAAAGTCACCAACAATTGCTTCAAATTCTTCATCTAACAATATGTTTGCAGCTTTTACATCCCGGTGAATAATCTTGGGATCACAATGATCATGCAAATAAGCAAGGCCCCTAGCAGATCCCAATGCAATACACTTCCTTATTGGCCAATCAAGAGGAGGCTGAGTTTCAGGTCGCTCTAAAAGAATTATCAACAGCTAAGGTTAAAACCACAATTACATTTTATGTTCAGCTGAGATTGATTCCTATCATATGCCTAAAACTCTAAAATAAAGATGCACAAGACATGGCACTTGGTAATAATATTGGTTCTCCTTTTTTTTTTTTTTTTTTTGGGGGGGGGGGGGGGGGGGGGGTAGTTGTTGTTGTTGTTAAAATGTATTTACTTTTACTCCAAAACTTGCAAACTAGAAAACTGGACTGATGACAAGTGATGACTATCATTTTAAACTAAATCATAGCAAACAGTATCACGGTACATATGAACATCTATGAAACTTGATGGGAAAAAAGAAACTCTATGATCTTGACTGTTTTTTGTGGCTACTTAATATGGATAAATCCAAATATAAAGGTGGACACATAATATGGGACCAAGGGAACCTTCCACCTTAAATCTATTGAAGAAGAAAAGCAGAGATATGTCAGAAGATATGCCAACTCTAGTCACGTCTCCAATAAAACCTACTCATGGTTGAGGCCATTACTCTTACCAAGTGGTACACAAAATACCATGCTTCACAAAAGGAGAAACCCAGGAGAAACAGCTAAGTCTAACAGGCTTTGAAGCTCAGGTATAGAAGTTTTTCCATATATATTAAGATTAAGTTTCCATCATAATGAAGGAAAATCAATTTAACTTTCCATAAAAAGAATTCTCAAGTTATTATTATTCATTTAAAACAAAATACCTAGTGACAAAACAAATTTTCCAAATATCCACCGGTCAAATCAACTAAACAATGCATGAGACATTTGATAGTTAGAACATTTTTTAACTTAAAGCACTCAACTCAACAAATGCCTTACTATGAGGTCAGTTAAAAAACTCATCTTCCGACTTACAAATTTAGAGCCATACTTTATAAGCAACTTTTCCTCGTATCTTTTTATACTGAGCTCATCACATATCATTTTTGATGTTGCTATTAAAATAGAATTTATATCAATTAATCTATGACAACAACTACTCACCCAATCCATTGTATGTTATGTAACTGACCACTGATGGCAACTATACATTTTGAAACCGTTTACACTGGTTTGTCATATGGAAAACAATTCAGATGACAAAATTCGAGATGATACTACACCACAAAAGTCTTCACTTCAAAAACTTAAAATTAACTCAAAATGTATTAACAACTGATAATTTGACTGGAAAATATCAACTTACAACCCATAATACCTTGAGAGTAACACATTTGCCAAAACCAATTTATTTCTTACTTGTAATTACCCAATGATAAAAAATAATTATGTGCTTAAGATGAATTTGTCCATTCTACATAAGCAAATGAAACATGAAGGATCTAATGGCCTTTACCTCGTAAACATGATGCCACGCTGCCATTGACCATATAAGGATAAACAAGCAACCGTTCTGTTGGTGTCATACAAAAGCCACGTAGACGAAGTAGATTTCGATGGACAGCCATACTGATCATCTCCACTTCTGTTTGAAACTGCAATTCCCCACCTTGAGTACGCTCCTCTTTCAGTTTTTTAACTGCCACCAGAGAACCATCAGCTAACCGGCCTTTGTAAACCTTACCAAAACCACCCCTACCAATCATGTTTTTGTTGCTGAAATTATCAGTGGCAACGTGCAATTCACGCAGAGAAAATCGTTTGAGCTGCCCTAGATGAACTTCTGGATCCTCCTCAGCTGCAACAGACGTTGATAAATGAGAACCAATGAACAAATGGGAAACAAAATTAAAGAGAGTTCAACAGAAGTGACTAAGCATTAGATGAAACATTAGGCTGATCAGTTCAAGTCAGGATCTAGACTAACCAGGAACGTCAAAGAAATTATCCTGTGGTTTCTTCCTTCGCCAATAAGCAAGTAAAATTGCAGGAGCAGCAAAAAGAAGAGCAGCACCTGCAGCAACTCCTCCAGCAATGGCACCAGTAGCACTATTACCCACTGAAAAGCCAAATGGAAACCTACCCTTTTCAGCAGGTTCATTCAAATAACAAGTTCTATCTAAACTAGATATATATGCAACGGAACATGTTTACACCGAGCACGCAATGACAGATTTTAAAAGTCAACTGCAACTGCAGTTTTAATTCCTACCATCTGAAGACAAGTGAATATCAAGCGCAGGAAAAGTAGGAAAGAAATCATGAAGAGCAGTAGAAATCTCATAATATAAACAAAAGAAGCAAGAATTAACCTCGAGAAGATGGTTGTGTTGGTGAAAGTGGAGGTGGTGGAGAGACAGGAAGGGATTCCAATTGATTGTTGGCAAAACTGATAGACATGAGAAGTAGTAGTCAGCATAATGCCTCAACCAGTCACCAAAATCCAAGCATATGAACTCGAGAAAGAACCTGATAGGAGTAAAAAGTGAAAAGGAGCCATTGACGGGAATTTGGCCAGTCAAATGGTTATTAGACAGATCTCTGCATTTTACAGGGCAATTCACGTCAGAGGAGAAACATAAAACTTTTATAAATATCATTTATATTATGATAAAAAGAGTAAGGAATATTACATTATAACAATTTCACAGGGCAATCGATAATAAGCTTACAGATGAGAACTTGGGGAAAAAAGCAAAAGTATAACATAGCAATGGATTAAAATTCGGACTTTGTAAAACAAAATTAAGGGAAATAAGGCATCAATTTTCCAACTCACAGGACTTGAAGTGTGAAAACAGTTGTTAGGGGCATAGGAATACGTCCACTCAAGGTGTTATTGTTGAGACGCCTGTTCCATTCATAAGACAAACAAAATCAGCTCCAAAACAGTTGCAACAATCAAACAAGAGTAACATAAGGAAGTCATTACTGGTTCACAATTATATTGTCTTGTAAGGGACACAAAAGTTTGGTTTGATCGTAATAATTGATCCTAAGACACAATTATACTTCAAATAGCTAATTTACAGCAATGAGAATGTAACAAAATGTTGCCACACAAAGATAAAGATTTAAGACTATTCGCCTCTTTAGATAAGCAACTAGCAAAATTCATTAGGCAATCCTTTACAGCCCTTAACAAAAAGGATGCACTAACCAGCCATTATAAGATGCTGCAACAAATACTGGTAAAAAAGAGCTATTATCGATACCTTGATGTAACTTATGCCATAGACATTTTTGCTTAAAAAATTAAACAAAACAGAAAATTATTGTGGTACATTTTGCATCACACAGGTCTTAAAAGTCATTGAAGAGAAACTCCAGAAGGGACAATTCAGTCAGACTTTTGATATGCTGCTATTATGGCATTTTTAAGTGTACAAAACATGCTTTTGTCTTCTATGTAATTGAAGCACTTTATATAAGATATGAGTTAAGGATGTGGGATCAAAGAGGAGATTGCTCTTTCCTTTTCTCTCTCTGCCATCTCCTGGTTTCTTGGCAATTAAGTAACTATATGCACCAAAACACCAAAAAACAAAAGACAAAAAAAACAAAAGAGTGCATTCTAGAACTACCATCAATATTCCAATAACATGCCACAGCATAAGACTCATGAACAGTTCAAGAGGAATCTCAATGTAACTAAGTAACTCAAGAAAAAAGTTGAAGAAGTTAAAGAAAAAAAATTGTGTAACTCATACAAGAAACGTAATTTCTGAAGTTTGCCCAATGTGTCCGGTATGGGACCATTCAAGTTGTTTAAGTAAAGATCCAAGCTCACTAAGTTTGTCAAGTTTCCCAGCTCAATAGGAATCCTTCCGCTAATGTTGTTACTATAGAGTTCCCTGTCAAGAAATAAAAAAAACAAAAAACAAATTTGATTAACGAGAATCAATGTTGTAGAATAACTGACAAACAAAATAAGTAATAGCAAGAAATAAAAAGAACAAAGGTAGCACAACTGAAACAAGGCTCAAGCCTGAAACCCAATGCAAATTTGCCAAGTGTTGACAATTACTTGTCAAAACAAACTGCAATGCATGATAAAAATAACATTAAAATTTTAACCAAACAAGCAGAGATTTTAAAAGGAACCGAAGTGCAGGAAGATGGTCTGCAGAAAAACACATAATCTTTCTCTTTGTCTTTGCTTTCATGGAGCCTAAGTTTAGGTCAGTAACTTAACTATACTGAGACGTTTGGCATATTCAAGCATATAAAAATATAATTGTAGTATGCAATGAACTTCCAACGCAAGTCCATGAAAGTACTCTATGCCAATAATTCTGATCCAAAAGCATTGACTTACAGGTACTGCAGATTTGGGAGCAGTCCAAGCTGTGGAACTAGTTGGCCAGACAAATTTGCATTTCCCAAATCACTGAGTGGAATAAACGAGACGGAAACAATTTTTATCAGTTCCCTGGACTCCAAAGTAAGACGTAATCCACAGTTTTAAACAGTGTATTGCACAGCCCATTTCTGAACAAGCCATACAGAACTTACACTCTAGTAACACTATTATCGCTGTTGCAAGTGACGTGAAACCAAGTGCACGGATTGACAAGGGTTGGATCCCAACTCTGCAGAACATTATTAGGATCAGCTAAATTGGTCCTCAGCGCATTCAGTGCATCACCTGTCTCGCAGAAACGAGATAGATATCAACTACTATTTTCACACATCAACTAACTAATGCAAACTCTTAAACATCCTCATTTCTAGATAAGCAACGACGCCAGAGTCAAATCAATCCACTCAGATAAAAATCCAATTTTATCACCACAGAACTACCCAAAAAGTCTATTTCAAATAAAAAAGACAAAAGATTCCACAGATACACCAGAGAATGGAGTTTTCAGGATTTGACAACAATATATCATGTTAAATAGGCGAACCAATTTCCAGTGGCAATTTGATTTTCTCTTCTTTTTTTTTCACACAATCCAAACAAGTCTCTTAATTGAATTCACAAAAAATAAACCTATGACTTAATACACTAATTACTTAAAAATAAATAAATTATCCCACAATTAAGTCAACTAGCATTGAGTAACACCAGCTCAATCATTCACAAATCAGAATAAGTAAAACAACAAAATAAAATTGCACAAAATAAATAAATAAATAAATAAGAAGCTAATAATACCTTCAGCGTTACTGGAGACGCGTAAAAACCGGGAAAAGAGCAAAAGAAAGCTGATAAAAGCCGTAGCTGAGATCGCCGAGACCGACGAGCGATCCATTTATTTCACAGCCACACTTCTTACATACCTAGATTCAAAATCCTACTCATCATCATCATCATCATCATCCAAAACCACCGCCTAATTTAACTATTTCGTAATACAAAAAGAAAAGTCAAAACCCTAATCGCATCGATTACTGTTCCAAAGCACCGAAGAAGCACAAATTTTCTCCTCTCCCCCTCTCCTCCTCCTCCTCCTCATCCAAATTAACAGAGTCACATCAAAATTAAAAAGAAAAAAAAATCAGCAGTAGCTGTGTAGCCGTGGGCAAAAATTGAGAATTAAAAACAGGTAATTATTAATTATAATTATGTTGATAATCAAGTTTAAATTTGGTTTTAAGCAGTGATTTAGTTGAAATTGCGAATGGGAAAATTTGAAGAGAACAAAAAAAAATTTGGGAAATATTGCTAATGAAAATGAGAGGGGAAGTTGAATGCAGAGAAAGATAAATGAGCAAAGCAGAGGATTGAGCTTAGTCAAAGGTTCTGTTTTCGAGCCTTCTTTATTACGGCCACTCCGGTTGTATTACAAGTTTCTCTTTTTCTTTTCATTTTCCTATATTAAGTTTATCTTTTCTGCACTGTCAATTTAAAATATTTTTATACGAAAAAGTTGTAAAATTCAAAATAAACTTATGCATTAAATCGCCTACACAAAGATGTAATTTAAAAATAACAATGGTTAAAATGCATTATTGGTATTACCTGAAATGAATTAAGAGTTTGTTAAAAATCTGATTTTTGTAAACAATTAATTTAAAAAAAAGTAAAAAATTAGTTGCTCGTAACTCTAGTTTTAAAAAATCCAACAGTGAAGTAAAAAAATACATTTGAGAACATCACAAAAAAATTTAAATCAAAAGTTAAAATCAAATAAGAAAAAAAAAACTCTTTTCTACTATCGTAACTTATTATTAGTAGCAAGTTTTTATTTGTTATTACAAATTCAATATAAAGTTAATTTGGAAGTGATTGTCATAAAAAAGGAAAAAAAAAAAAGAAGAAGGACCTGGGGATGAATTAAAAATCATTAATTTATGCAATTATTACCCTAAGAGAGAGCCCTAAAACACGAGTTTTAGCCAATAAGTTAGCTTGTATAGGTATGTTTTTTCGTTCGTTAATTTAAAGTAAGACAAAAGATGGAGAAAATTGAAAGGGAGTTGAGAGGAAAGAAGTAAAACGAGGATGACCAAATTTTTTATGTTAAGAGAGGGGCAAAGTTGCGCGCACAAGAGGTGCGGACCCACACCCTCCGTCTACTGGGAAGGAAAGGAATAGAAAGAATGAAAAAGGAGGCAATTGACGCAGACCCCAAACGAGTTAATTTTCCTCTCTCTCTCTCTCTCTCTCTCTCTCTCTTTGTGGGGGGTGAAAGTTGCCTTGACTCTTGAGTACATATTTGCCATTTTGGCAATGGCTTTTTGGAGGTTTTTTGGGGTTGTTGGATTTTTTTTTGGTTGGATTATTAACTTCAATTTCACAAGTACGACAAGCAAGGCCATTGGATCCTAGATTTGAGTTTTTATTTTTTTATGAGAATAATGGACAGGCATCTTTCAAATAAAAAAAAAAAGGAAAATTTGGATTGGATTGGACAAGCAGAATCTGCCGGTCGAGTTGTATTTGTTGGCGCAAGCAAATTCAAAAGATGAATCAATTCAATTTATCCTTTGGAACTTGTGAAATTAACTAATTGAGATATTTTTTTCAAATGAATTTTAAAATAATTATAATGTATTATCTTTTTTATTCAAAAAACACTAGTGATTTTTTAATAGTTTAGTCGTTAAAAGATGGTTGTACTATAGAAATGAGTTGGTTGACTTTGAATATCAACCTGGACTTGGTTGGCCATAAAACGACTAGTTTAGTCGCGAGCCCGAAATTAAATTAGATTAGAAAGGATGCTTTTAGTCTCAAGGATTCAAGATTTGAAAAGATATCAGTAAAAGCTATGAGATTGAAGGTTACAAATTACATCAATCTTAAGCAATTATAGGCTTTACATTGTAGAACTAGGATAATGTTGATTTTTTACATGAAAAAAGGGAAATAAACATTTGACTAGCTAGTGAAAGAAATACAAGTTCCAAATTAACCTCAAATTATCTAGTACGATGTTTCAAATTTATAATGTCATCTTATATTTTACAAGAATATTAGTTTGTAGAGCTAAAAATGTTTCACAACAATGAATACTGATAACTATTTTTCATACCGCATTAAGAAATTTTCAAAAAATGTAATTACACGAGAAATATCGTGCTTGTACTTTTGCAAAAATCATCTAAGACACAGAACGATTAATGATGTAACATTCTAGATCTTGTATTTGGGATAATTACTTGGATTTCTTATAGCTTAGAGATTGTAATTATAAAGAGCTTCAAATTTTGAAATTAAGATTTATTAAAATGATATGCATCTATTTAGCAAGATTTCTTGATCATTACCATGGATCTTGTGGATGAATATTAATCTATGTTCACTAGTGTACATATACACGGGGGATACAAGTAAACATCATCACTAGAATATGCAAAAAGAGAAGTTGAGTGATATTTCCCTTTTTTCAAGAATTGTTTTTCTTATTTTAGTAAAAAAAATTCTAGGGGCATTTTAGGATATTTAATTAGTCTTTTTACTGACATCCGCAAAATGGGTTTTTTTTTGTTATCAAAAGTATTGAAATAAGGGAAGTGAGTGAATTTTTGAAACTTAAGAGGAGTTAAGTGTAATTACGACAAACCTCAGGAAAAGTATGAGTAATTATCCCTTTTAAAAAATCTATTTTGTTACGTTATCAATTACTTTTTTATTATGTTTTTAAATTTTTTAAACTAAAATAAAAAACTTAAATTTTATTTTTTTAAAATTAATTTTTTATAAAAATTAGAAACTATTGAGAATAAGCTCGTAAATTGCCATTTTGATGAAGAGCTACAGATCTGGAATGGGCACAATGCATGGACCTATAGCCTAATGGACGGGCAGCAGTGTACTAGCTTTAGGGCCAAGCCCATCAGTGTCAGGGCCAATGCCCGCAGTTGACTAAATGGAAGTAGTTAAAGACGAATGCGATGTTGCTGCCAAGTTATCCAAATTCGGTCAACCTCAAAGCCAGCTATAGCATAGGAACTTGTTATAGATTATAAGTTGGTCTCTTCTTCATAGCCTCTGAACGATCATGACGTTTAATTTGGTCCCCAAATGCTTTGCTTTTCTTCTTGCGAAAATGTTTTCTTAGATTCTGTTTAAGCCAGAATCTGTACTGATTCTTTCTTTTTCTTTTTTTTTTTTGTCTTTTTGTTTGATAAGTAAATTTGCATGTATTCATGTGATTCGGAAAAAAGTGATTCCTACCATAAAGTTATCAAGTTTCAGCTTTTAGTGGAAATTCCAATATTCGTCTTGCAGTTTTGTATCTATCACCCAAGCTGCCATGCATATGAGCTGTAAATGACAAATTGAATTTCATGGTGTTAATTATTTTTTTGGGGATAAAATCGATTTGTGTTTCGTTGTCAACTTTTTCATTTATTTCTCAAACGCATCTCACAATTAACTTTTTAACTCACCAACATATGCGCTGAATCTAGATATGTATGTTTTAATCTGTATTCAATCAGTTTTATAGCTCCACACAAATGGACGGAAAAATATTTCTTGTTTGTTAATGCACCAAGTAACCTGACAGAATGCATTTTTGGTCGAACAAACTAACGATAAATAAGCTGCCAACTAAATGCCACCATCAATCAAATTGAATGCACAAATTGTCAATTATTTCTGTTTCATTGTGCTGGTCATACCGTGCAATGCTAGAATTGGTTAAGCAGATTAAACAAGCAATTCATATGCTCAACCGTAATTGTTAATTATTGATTAACGTATAACCCTCTTAAATTTTGCACTGAAGACTGATAATCCAACAGAACAAACCAAAATCAGAGTGAAGACAGCTCTAATTACATTTGGAAATGGACCCCTATTGTACCCCTTAAAAACAAAGATGTAGGATCCAAAAATTATTGGTGACCAACAGCAAGTGGGAGTGTGGGACTGGCAGATGCTTTATCTTCCATTCCAAGTTAGAATTATACTATCCACAGAAAGAAAATATCATTGCCCATTCACTTGGGATCAGGCAAATTTCCTCCCAATAATTGCTTCTGTACACAAAGGCCATCCATTTCTGCAAAAGTTGCTTTAAAGCTTTGCAAGAAATTTTGGGCCTCCCTCCAAAGTGGCCAACAACATATAGGGTGGTCAGTCCTGAATGGAGTTGTCAGTTTTCTTGAAAACGTGATATTGGAGTCCTGAACGGAGTACTCAGTTTTCTTGAAAACGTGAGATTGGCTACTGGTACATGTAGCTGTAGAGTTTGGCGCTTTTAGCTTTTTTGATGGATGTTCAGTGACCTTTCGGCTTCAGTTCAGTGCTTCCATTCAGTGCATTTGGAGTTTTAAGGATAAAACGAATAGTCAGCAGAAGGTTGAATTGGACAGACCAACCACTCTTAAAGGCCTAACACATGGCTCCAATTGTCACAATTTTTTCAAGATGATTGATTAGTGAGAACAACATAAATAATAGGCATGGTATCTAATCCATTGAGTTGTGAACATGCCTTTATGTTTTAGGAAATCATCCTCATTCCTACCTGCCTATTGATTTGATACAACATTTAAAAGACATAATTATGAACTGCCAGAAAGCTTTTAAATACATCCAGGTCCCTTTTATGATTCATAGCATTCAAAATAGTTCTATCCTATAAAATAAAGAAAAAACGAGGTAAGAACTAGTATTCTTAATGCATATGCTACATTGCAAATAAAATTATAGAGGACAAACATATGGAGCATGTCTTCCCAAAAAATAAAATATATTTAGGATGTCTTGTCGTGGTTTTCTACCTAATTTCCAGGGAACTTTTGAAAAAGAAAAACTAAAAATTAATGTAAATTAAATGTTGGAACCCTTTGTCCCTTCCATCCCTCTACCTCCGTGAATGAATGTACACATAGCTTCCAAGAACTCATATTGTACTTGACCATTTTATGAACCTCGGAATCAATAGAATAAATAGGCAATGGAGGTTTGAGATGTTTAAAGGTAATAGGAGCGCAAGTACAAGTGACAAGCTTCGCGGAGGCCCTAGAAAATTCTTTCGTAGATCGAGTATACAGTCCCACCTGTAAACTTTATAATTTAAAATAAAATAAAAAAATATAAGTATTTTTACATAAATATGTATCATCGTACTTATGTGGTACTCTTTTAAATCACAAAATTCATATATTAAACCATAGACTTGATCCATATAAAAATTTCCCAATCCCTGGACATTTTTATGTGGTTGGTATGCACATGGGAATCATTTAGCACCTTGCAAACTGCAAAGTCCCACCATGTATCTCTTCAGATAAAAAGCAGAGATATTTGGCACATTAAATTCAGACCAAGAATCCCTTGCCTGAAGTCACATATAACCTTACCTTCTAGTTATGACGGTACAAGAATTAAACCGAATGGGCCCTGTTGAGTCTGCACCATGTATGATCGAGCTAGAGAACAACTCCAGCTTGCAATTATATCAGTTGCAAAGTAAAGAAAAGACACAAACAAAAATGAAAATATATAGAAATTCCTAAAGTTGGAAATTTTTCTACATAGTCATGTACTAAATATTTTTACGTCCCATTTTGATCAACTTTTTCTACCTATTTTTAACTTTTAATATTAAGAAATCTATTTTGTGTTGTTATCAACTGCCTTGTTACCATGCTTTTGGATTTTTTTTTTTAAAACTAAAATCAGCAACAAGTGATTTTTAATATTTTTAAAATCAATTTTAACCAAAATCAAAATATGTTGAGAATAAGTGCTTGTTTATGAACTTTCTACTAGTCACGAATGCATATTAGTTTCATTCTTGTTCCCGGTTGAAGAATGCCTTCTTCCTTCCAACAAAAAAAAAAAAAAAAAAATGGTAAAAGGAACATATAATACAGACAATTATAAGACACCAAATCCCATACTACTAATTATTATTATTTCTCCAAGAGGCAGTTCTCTTCAATCATGGTTAATTTGGACAGGCTAAAAGTATCAAGAAGATGACATCAGAGCAGAATATTTTTTCTAGTGCTTTGGATTATCTGAATTAACTCTTAAGCAGATAATTCGTTTGGTATACCTCTTTAACTACTAGTTGGAACTTTTAATGTCCGCATCAATTTGAATTCAAATGTACCTACACTCCCATTATTGTTTTGCAACGTGTATGTCTTGTAGTAAAGTCAAATTTAGGCTTCACCTACCATGAATACTGCGAGACTCAACTTAAAGCAAATCAATCAATCTCACTACTGGGAATGTAGATATGATTTTGATGCAAAATCTATACAAGAAAGAACATAGGTCAACATGTCATTACATTACAATCATTGGAGTATTAAGCCAAGACACTATTTGAAAGCTGCTTCTCTAGCATTCCATTTTCTGGCTAGTTCCCTTGTCCGATTCTTTTGCTTAGTGGCCAATGGAGTTTTGTTGTCTCAACCAACATGGAAACAATAAAAATATATGTTGTACAAGATTAATAATGCTATTAGCCATTATCATTTTATGTACTACACTGTACACATGAGGAAATTTGCACTCCATACATGGTTCTCTAAGTCAAGAATCCCATACAGCTAGCCATTCATGTCACACAAAAAGAAGATTTTGATCGTTCATGTCACGTTGAGAAAGACAAAATTACATATGTCACAATCAATTATTTTTAGTACGATTCCAAACAATCTTGAATTTCTATGCATGTGGATGTCTAAGCAAGCCATAAGTAAAATGTCACACCACCGGTTGGCAGGCCGAATGCCCAAGGACCACCAGCCATCCAGCCAGCCAGCCAGGCAGTCAGTCATGCGTAAGCGTCAAGTTTAATCTTGACTTTCCGGTCCGCGACGACGACCCCCCCGGATTGTCTTTTGTTCTGTCCCTTGAAATCGGCATGTCGCATTAGGTAGACTAGTTTTTATAGTACTACATGCATTATCCCCATCATGCTATAAACAAATCTTCCTAAGCAAAAAAATTACTATACAAACTCATTCATCAATCAATATTTAATAGCACCAAAAACAAAATATAACTATTTTATGAACTCATTCATCCATCGATAACACCAAAAAAGAAAGTACATGATCCCATTTAATCTTATGGGACCCCATATGCACAACAGATTATGGAGATGATCATTTGCAGCAATAATACCCTTTTCATATATATTCTTGGGGCTGCAATGTGATAGGCTCGGAAGTACTTATACTGGC